>OZ012739.1:648046289-648369839 GCA_963859935.3 Lathyrus sativus | reverse complement strand
AAAGTGTTTTCAATAAATACAATAGATTCTATCATCTCACATTAATATAACAAGATAAATAGTAAGATGTCATCATGTTACATCAAACAACAAAAATAATTTTATATGTTGCTAGGTGTATAAGGCGTTCGTTCAACCACTAGGCTACTAAAGGTGATATTAAGTGGTGGTTATAAGAACAATCAATATATAGTACTCATGGTAGGCATATTTTATATGTTGATGGTGAAACGGGCATGGGGTGCTAAATATTAATCTTCTTAAGGATGCAAATAAATATTCATGGGTAGACGATGAATTATAGGTACACCATCTTGGTACAACACGTGAAGATATGATAGATCTAACTCACCGATTGGGTCTACCTTTAGACTAGAAGGGGACTAATCCCATAAATGGTAAGCGATTTTCTAGTCAATATAACATGCATTGATTGCCTTTACAGAATGCTTGTTGTCCAAGATGAGGTTCAACCCTTCTTTTAATGACTTCAAAGTTGGGATTCTGAACCATTTAAGACATACTTCCTCACTACTGCACCTTGTAAGTTGGTTCTATGTAAAAGTATTCTAACATATGTGTTAATAAAAACATAATGTTCATACAATGACACTATTCTTTCATTTATTTTGTGTTTTGAGAACTTTTGCTACCCTCGATCTCCCATGAGGGTTGATCTCTTTCAAATAAGTCCTACAAATGTTCAATGTTGTATGTAGAACTTCAATGGTTTCAAAGATAGATATTATTTTGTTGCTCCCCTTAATTGTGTTGCTCTTGAGAGTCTTCATAAGATCCCATAAGGGGCCTTTATAACATTGAGTGCTCTCCAAGATACTCTCATTCACATCCTCGTACTTCTACTCCCCTTCCATCATCCAAAGTTTTAGAGGCGAGACCATTTTCGGATGAGTTTGGGAACATACATGTAAAAATCACTTATTTATTTAATAAGAATGCATTTTTTAAGACGTTCCTCACAAAACTATGAAATGATCATGTGGGTGTTGAAGAAGTGCTGATTTCCCAATAAGAAAAAAAGTTATACAAAAACCTATTTGTTAATCGAGATGGGCTCTGATGAGGAGAGAAAAACCTTTTATTTGTGAAGAGGAATCCTTTTGTAAACATTGATACTTAATCATTTATCTTGCTTATCAATGGTATTGTAGACCGCTTTGTGATGCTTCTTTTTCAGAGTTTTGTGTTGTAATTTCAAATTATTTTTTGTCATCTCTAATACATCTTGTGCCGAATTGACTTATTTTGATCGTTAACATGTTTTTCATTTTGGTGTTTTTTTTTTAATATTGAAGCTTGAGATGTCTTTAAGTTTGATCACTATTTTTAGAGAGTTAGAGAGCTATTACCACCAATTTTAACTATCATCGGCATTGTTGTCATTAAAACGCTAAGAAGATCATCAATTTCATACCTACAGGCACATAAATCCACAAAAAAAAAAAAAACATTTATATTCGCTTTCACTTTGTTAAATATACTATTGAATTGAATGAGATGCTGGTTGAAAAAGTTGCTTTAGAAAGAAACCTTTCATTGGTGAAGAGGAATCCGTTTGTGAACATTGATACTTAATTATTTATCTTGCTTATCAAAGATATTATAGACCGTTGTGTGATGTTTCTTTTTTAGAGTTTTGTGTTGTAATTTTAATTTTTTTTTTATTATTTTCAATATATCTTGTGCTGAATTGACTTATTTTGATCATTAATATATTTTTCATTTTGATATTTTTAAAAAAATATTGATACTTAATCATATTTTGTCTAAAATTATTTTTCTTGTTATTGACGTATATTGTTTTATTTTTTAAATAATTAATTAAAAAGTTATAAATAAAATTAGCGTTTTATAATCTATATTCTTTTGATTAACGAAATATTAAAAAGTGATTTATGAAATAATTTTGAATTTGTGTTATAAACAAATCTATATTTTTTTATTATAAAAATTTGTTCAAATAAAAGATTATGGTTCAAGATATTCACTCAGTGAAGCATAAAAGATGTCTTATTTTATGTAAAATATTGTTGCTGAAATATAATAAATGCAAGAAGCAAATGTTGACTTGGCTTTTGACAAACACAATCATATCAATCCATTCCATATGTCATTGACAAGCTTTTACAAGAAAAAAAAAAAAATATATATATATATATATATATATATATATATATATATATATATATATATATATATATATATATATATATATATATATATATATATATATATATATATATATATATATATATATATATATATATATATATATCAAGTGAGAGCGATTTTAAAATGAGAGATGAGGAACAAACAACAATCATTAGATCATGATTAAACTTATTTATTAACGTCACTATTAATTTCTCTCTTATTAACTTGAATTTCATCTCTCTTATTAATTTGATCTAATGGTTGTTGTTTGTTACTTTCATATCTCATTTAAAATCCCGCTCATTTGATATGCTCTTTTATATATATATATATGGACATATCAAGTGAGAGCGATTTTAAAATGAGAGATGAGGAACAAACAACAATCATTAGATCATGATTAAACTTATTTATTAACGTCACTATTAATTTCTCTCTTATTAACTTGAATTTCATCTCTCTTATTAATTTGATCTAATGGTTGTTGTTTGTTACTTTCATATCTCATTTAAAATCCCGCTCATTTGATATGCTCTTTTATATATATATATATATGGACATATCAAGTGAGAGCGATTTTAAAATGAGAGATGAGGAACAAACAACAATCATTAGATCATGATTAAACTTATTTATTAACGTCACTATTAATTTCTCTCTTATTAACTTGAATTTCATCTCTCTTATTAATTTGATCTAATGGTTGTTGTTTGTTACTTTCATATCTCATTTAAAATCCCGCTCATTTGATATGCTCTTTTATATATATATATATATATATATATATATATATATATATATATATATATATATATATATATATATATATATATATATATATATATATATATATATATATATATATATATATATATATATATATATATATATATATATATATATATATATATATATATATATATATATATATATATATTTTAAGGACTTTGATGCCAACTCAATAGAAACAAACACAAAATACGAATAAGCCCATGGACTTGAGTCTCATAACTATAAAATAAGCATAAATGAAGTATCTCAACATCTATAAAATAAATGTATTTTTTGTCAAAGAAAATATAATAAATATTTGTTCATCATATTCTATTTAATTTATCTTGTTTGATTCCATTTCAGTTTTGTAGCATCTCATCTATTTCAATACGTCCAAATATACTATTGAATTTCATTTGATCAAACTAAAAATGAAATTGACAAAAACAAAGAATAAAATGGAGAAAAGTACATGTCAATGATGCAAGAATTTGCATAAATTAAAACAGTGTTTAAGAAATTTCACCATTATTTGTAAGTTTTTGTTTGTTTCAAATTCTTTTTAAATTTTGTGATTCTTTAGTATCAGATAGTGTTTGAGTTAATAGTTTAAGATTGTGTGATTTTTATGTCATTCAATCACAAAAGAAAATGATTGTTTTTTTTTTGTCTTGATTACTTCTTCTTTTTTTTTTTGTTGAAGTCCAATACATTGATGAAAAAAATTGAAAAAAAAATCTTTTTTAACTAATTCTAGAAAGTTGTGAGAAGGTTGATATCTCTTGTTTATTTTTCCTGTTTTTGGATCATACATATGGGCTAAATGGTGATGATGATCATAAAAATAAATATGTTTTTAGATCATGTTTTTTCACATTTCAGTTAAACCTAATGAAATTGTCGTTGCATACGATGAAAGACATATTAGATTGATAAAGCAGAAGAAGGGAGGTTCAGATTTTCAGACACGAAGAGCATGTTAGATTGTAATTTAAATTTATTTTAATTTGTATTTAGAGTTAATTTTAGTTTCATTTAGGCTTTGATAGTATATAAGCTTTAATTGTAATAGAATTTCAATGTGTACATTGTAATTAATTTTCAGTCAAGAATTAGTTATAATTTTTCTCTTATCTCTCTTCAATCTTTATTTTATTCTTTCTTGTACACCTACAGATGGTATCTAGAGCTTTAGTTTGAATTTACGGAAAACATGAGTGAACGTGACGCGTGTGTGATTGATTTCGTTTCTTGAATTCGCGTTGAATTTACGATCGAAATCGTAACAGAATCACATTTATTTATTCTTCAGGATTGGGAAGCACAAGTGTTTGTTGAGATTTAAGTGAAGTCTTAAACAAGATCAAAGATGAACGATGGAAACGGTAGCTTGAACACAAAGCTTCTAGTCTTTGATGGAAAGAGTTGTAATCGGTGGATGATTCAGATACGTGTGTTGTTTGGCACTCAAGATGTTCTTGATTCCGTCAATGGCGGTTACATAGCGGTACATTGCAGCAAATGCAACTGAAGCACAAAGGAACACGTATAGAGATGAAGAAGAACGATCAGAAAGCTTTGTTCTACATTCATCAGTGTGTGAATGTGAATGTATTTGAGAAGATCGTTGATTCAACGACGGCGAAGGCTGCGTGGGACACACTAGTACGATGCTACGATCGTGATGCATCAGTGAAGAAGGTGAAACTTCAGTCTCTACATAAGAAGTATGAGAATCTCAAAATGAAGAACAATGAGAAGGTACCTGATTACATCTCCTGAATATTATGATCACAATTGAGATGAAATCTTGTGAAGAGACTTTCTCTCTGATCAAGTAATCATTGAAAAGGTACTGAGATCTCTTACTCCTCAGTTTGATTACATTGTTGTAGCAATTGAACATTCTAAGGATCTGAGCACCATGAGAACTGAAGAGCTGCAAAGCAGTCTTGAGGCACAAGAGTTATGTCTGACTGAGAAAACCTCTGAAAGAGAGGTTGAGCAGGCTCTGAAGGCATCATTTGGTGAGAAGAATCAGAAGATTCTTTGTCAGAGACCAAAAAGATACATGGCATTAGCTATAAGAAGTCGGAAGTCTCCAACTCTGATGAGAAGAAACATCAGAAGGGAAAGGAGAATATGACAAGAAGAAGGTTCAATGTTACTCTTGTAAGAAGTTTGGTCACTTTGTTGCTGACTGTTGGTCAAACAAGGAAAGGAAATTAGAAGAAGAAAACATGGCCAAAGATGAGTCTGATGATGAACATGTGTTATTGATGGCTTCTGATTCTGATGGTGGATATTTGTTAGACTGATGGTATATGGTCATTGGCTGCTCAAATCACACTACTACAAAATATATCTTTCGTAACACCAATTTTGTAACGACCATAGAGTTAACCGTGGTAATATTTTATTTCTTGGCGCTTTTTTTATATTTACTAGAAGACATGTCACAACGGTCAAATGAAGCAACTGTGGTGAAAAGTTACACGAGGTAAAATCGTTCGAATCCCAACACCTACAATTAGCCTTTATCGTGATAAAAATGTTATTTACCTTATATATCACCATATTTTTTAACAACCGTGACGAAAGGTGATACTTTATTTATATATAAGTGTTTATTTATATATAAGCGGAGTTATCTATCGTTTCAGTACATTACAACCGTCCTCTCAAAACAAAAGCCTAACAACTCTTTCACTCGTCTCTCTCAAAATAAAACCTTAACAACTCTCTCACTCTTCTCTCTCATATGGAAACCCCAAAACGAATCCATAACAACAAATCTTAGCCAATGGATATTTACAAGTTTGTTTTCTCTATGTTCTTTTTTTTCAAAATCTGTTTCAATAGCTTGTTTCATGATGCTTGAACTTCTTTCTTGTTTTGACTTGTAGATATGGATGCTTCTTTCAATAAAGAGGGCGAAGATAAATTTATCCTTACAAACTTGTGTCAAAGATCCAAAATGACGTCCATTCAAATTCTACATAAGTTTGCTGGTCTAAATTTATCTTCATCCATATTTCCTTGACAACACACATTTATGGGACATGTGTGGTATGTTTCTGAAGCATTTTATGACTTGATATGTTTGTTGTATCGTTTTTGTTGTTTATGGTTTGTTGTTGATCAATGTTTTTTATAAATGTTACTGTTAATATTTGTTTTAAAGATGATTTTATTATATATTATGTGGTTTGAGTATTTTTCCAATCCCTGACCGAGTATATCACTTTCTAAACTGTATTAGAAAATTA
Source organism: Lathyrus sativus (assembly GCA_963859935.3). NCBI lineage: Eukaryota > Viridiplantae > Streptophyta > Magnoliopsida > Fabales > Fabaceae > Lathyrus > Lathyrus sativus. The sequence goes on along the minus strand of OZ012739.1, from coordinate 648,363,621 downwards.
TGATATATTAGATAAAATTATATTAGAAAATAAATACACATTCAATTCTTGACAAGTCTTCGTCAAACTGTTAACTGCATGTTGTTCCTTGACCGTTAGGACTTGGTTTAATGATCCTAGATTTTCCATAACCCCTCTCTCCACCTCTAATTTTGTATGCAAAGTAAATAATATTTTACAAAAACAATTAGAGGTGAAGTCAAGGGAGGTTGAAGAACTAGGATCATTAAACGAAGTTCTTACTGTCAAAAAACAAAATACAGATAAGGTGTTAAAGGTTGCTTGTCAAGCATTGAACGTGAACTTATTATTCTAATATAACTTAATTTTTCATATTATAATGTTCTATGGCAGATTGGAAGGGTATATATTTAATCACAGTTGTTTAGAACAACCGTGATAAAATATGTTGCATTAAATAATATCACATCGGTTGTTCAAAGTAACCATTGTGGTAGGTAGCGCACTGCATGGATACAATCACGGTTACACGACCGTGGTGGAAATCATCATACATACAATCATACCTTACAACACAACGGTTAGACCCACGTGGTGGTATCCCTTTTCCAACCGTTGTAACATGTGGTTTCTATAGTAGTGTCACTTAACTGAAAACAAACGATGAATGATTTATTTTGACTCTAGAAAGAAGAAATTATCATATGTGTTGATGATAAGTATGTGAATGCTGAAGTAATGGAAAATGTCAAGGTCAGATTGAAAAATTGAAAAATTATTTGATGACGTGAAAATGTATCGTTTATTTCGACTAAATTATGTCATTTAACTTGTTTTTCGTATTATTGTATCGTATTATGTTTGTGTTTCATGTATTTGTCGAATTATTGTATCGTATTATGGTAGGTTGCTACAACTTTTGAAAAATTCAAGCAAGCATTGAAAAAAATTAATATGAATGTAAAAAAAAAAAAGAGAGAGAAAAAGAATGCTTGCTTGGAAAAGAAAAGAAAAATAGTGAAAGAATAAGTGGTGAAAAAGAGTTGGGAAGGTTTTCAATTGAGAAACAAGTGGAATTAAGTTGGTATGTGTAAATAACTTGTACAGTCAATGTCTCTTTTGCATCGGCAATTTCGTTTCAATGGCCTTATAAATGTCTCTTGTTTGTAAACCCGACCAAGCTACAACCGTAAAAGACCTTAGTGATCTTCTTGCTTCCATATTTTCATTTATGATTGTTAGATATTGTATGAATTAGATTGATATTGGCATTGTTTGTTAGGTGAGTGAAATTTTCCCCACGGTTGCAAATGCGCAATTTCTTCAATTCTTTTTCGAAGAGGAGAGATAGGTTGATTCATTCAAGAAGACATAGTTGTTGATTGATGCATATTTTGAATTGCTTTAGGACTTCAGTACTTGTGCATTATTTGATTATCATCTTGTGGAACCTGTGTCTGACGACATTCTTTGTGTTTGAGCCATTTAATCCAATTTTTGAAGAAATATTATTCTTGACCAAATCCTCTTGTTTCATCAAGAGGCATACTTTGCTTGAGGGCAAGCAAAGATCTAGTTGGGGAGAGTTGTTAGATGCCCAACTTTTCTTATTTGAACTATCAAATATGGGTATCTTTCACTCCTTTTTGTGGAAAAAGTGTTAAAATCACTCTTGCTTTGGTTGATTTGCACCATTATGTGAAAATATCTTGGTTCCTTTGATTTGTGTGCTATTGTGCAGGAATTGGGCATGAAAAATTAAAGAGTAAGATACAAGAAGTATGACAAAGAAACCAAGTCAGCATGCAAACAACAACAAGTTCGCACAGCGAACTTGCTAGCGAGCCTGCCAGCAAAACTTCAACAAGTTCGCACAGCGAACTTGCCAGCGAAGGCCAGGAAACCCAATGTACTGTTCATCCAGAAATAAAAGGGGCCTAAGTTCACTGTGCAAAGGATGAAGCGAACAACTTGCTGGAGCAAAGAGGAAGCGAAGGTCTAGCGAACACCCCCAGACTTGAGGCAGTAGGTATTTGGACAAGAATTCGTTGTGCGAAGTTTGTAGCGAAGCCTTCGCACTGCGAAGGATTCTTCGCACAGCGAACATGTGGAAATCTATCAGGGAGTCTTCACTGTACAAAGGCACTTCAGGTGCCAATTTGAATGTTTGCTACGCGAACACTTTTCTCGCGCTACGAACATGACAGCTCAGCAGGCTTTCTATAAGTAGTATGTGCCACTTTTTGTAAGAATATCTTTTTTTCTTGTACTTTCTTTTGAGAGGATTTCCAGACCTAAAAACCTAGTTTATCCATTTTTCATCATCTCTTAGCAATATTTCACAAAAAGAAGGTGTATTCCCATCCAATCTCGATTATTCGACTCGGATGTTGATCAACCTTCTTTCGAAACTTGTTGCTCAAGCTATCATGGAAATGGGTGGCTAAACCCCTCTTTTGTCAAGGTTAGAGGTAGCTAGTTCAGATTTTATGTATTCTTCTTGATCTTTTGTATGTGAATAATGATTTGATTAATATAGATGAAGTTATTTTCTATCTTTTGTTATATCTATGGTTTGGATTGCTTTAGACATGAACTTTTCAAGTCTTGACCTAATTTCTTCATCTATCAACTATACAAACTCTAGACATAGGTTTGAAAGTTGATATCTTTGTATTGATCTTAATGATTATTGTTTCGAGTGTTATTTACAGAAATCATTTAACGGTCAAAACAATAACATTCACGAAATCGCTTTAGAAATGAACATTTTTGCGAGGATACGCGGTTATGTTGGTTAAAACTATGTTCACATATTTGATCGGTTAGATACGTTTAGGACAGATTAGTGAACCCTAATCTTGGCATGCTTTTTATCAAACTAAGACCAAATTTTATTCTGTTTTGTTTCTTGCAAACTCTTGTTACAAAAATAGAAACCATTCTAAAAACCCCCCTTCTTAAATCATTAAACCATTGAACGGCAAGCATCACATATTCTCATCAATCCCTATGGATACGATAAAACACTACCGAAAAATACTTCTAACAGTTACTCACAGATATCCATACTCAGGAGGCGGGAGGTAATGCAACACCAAGTGCTACATCATAGCTTGCACCCGTAAGGTCTTATTTATTACCTGCAAACAAAACAAAACAAACAACAAAAAGAAAGTGCTCAATTATTAAAAGCATGGGTTGTCTCCCACGTAGCGCTTTGTTTAACATTGCATGCCTCAATGGTTCACTCCCTAATGTCATGGGGGGTACTTCAGCTTCCACACTTTGTTGTTTGACCTACCCGCAACAGAGGACCAGTCAGGTTCAGATATAAGAGCTACTTTGTATGTCAAACCATATCCAACTTCCATATTCTTTCTTTGATGTTCCTTTCTCTTTCTCTTCTGGACTCATCGAATGAACTTTAGAGTCTCGCTATGTGCCATTGACGACTGAGATACTGCAACCTGATAGATTGTACCAGACTTTTTCAGGAAGTGGTTTTGAACTTTTACGTTTTCCCACTATTTGGATCAGTCCAACTAAAGAGTGATTGTCTTCCTCTTTACCTAGCTTCTCGATGTCTAACACTTTTAAAGTCATTTCCTCATCAAAAGATTTCAAGGTTAGAGTACCTATTTCAATATCAACATTGCACCGACTAGTAATGAATAATGGTTGACCAAGTATGATAGAAGTCTCTTCAGCATCCGAAATATCCATGATCTCAAAATCAACTGGAAAGGTAAAGTTATCAATCGTCACCAGTACATCCTCTGCTAGCCCATATGATCGCTTAGTTATATGGTCGGCAAACTTCAAGTTTGTCCCCGTATCGCTCACTTTTCCAATATGCGGCTTTTTGAAAATAGATAAAGGTATGAGACTCACACTAGCACTTGAATCAATTAGAACCTTCTTGAAAGTTCTGTCTTTTATAGTGCACGGGATTGCTACAAATCTAGGATCTTTCCGCTTGATGGGAATTCTTCTACCTTGTGATATTTTATTACACTACTCAGTTGAAATTTTTTTCTCCTCACCCATTGGTCTTTTTTTCCCATTAGCTCTTTCATGAATTTCTTGTACAATGGCATTTGCTCGAGTGCTTCAAAGAACAACATATTGATCTCTAACGTTATGAACATCGTGCTAAATTTCTCAAAATATTTCTCCTTTGGATCTTTCTTTATCACTCTCGGAGGATAAGGTAGCTTGATCTTTGGTTTAACCTCCTCTTTATTTTTCACTTCAGTTGGCTTCACAGGTGGTAAAGCTCTTTCCGGTTCTTTCCTATTTTCTCTCACTTCCAGCTCCACCTATATACACTGATAATCATTTGTTGTCATTTCTTCCTCTTTTACACAACTATTTGACTTCTTGTTATGACAACATTAACATTCTCATAATATTTTGGATTCGGTACTGTCGCGCTCGGGAAGGTTCCTTGAGTTTGCATGGAGGGTTGTTGTGCTATTTTTCCCATCTAAACCTCGAGATCTTTTATAGAAGTCGTGGTGTTCCTATGATTATTTCGAGTCTCTTCTTGGAATTGAATATTATGAGTTGCCATATTTTCAATAGCTATTTCCCACTCTGCTTTTTGAGGAGCCTATTACTGTTGTTGATATTGAGGTTGACTATAATCCTTCCAAGAGAAGTTAGGATGATTCTTCCACCCTGGTTTATAAGTTGAGAATAAGGATTATTCTACTTCAGAAACTTTATCTCTTCAATTTGTTTCGTAGTCGCGATGTAATATGCAGTAAAATGGGGTTCGCTACAAATCTCACAACTCACAGCTTGGATAGGTTGGACTTGAGCAACAGTCTGAGTACTTACATTCATTGCTTTAAGCCTTATTTCTACTTCAGTTGTGATTTGATCTTCAATTTTTAGTCCCATTTTAAAAACCACGATTTTAAAAACTTGATCATGTGATACAAAGAAAATAGGCTTAATTGCAACTTTGGTCCCCCTATTTTGTGTTTTTTTGGGTTTTGATCCCCCCATTTTAAAAACCACGATTTTGATCCCTTTTTTAGGTTTCAAGATTGATATTAGTCCCATTGTCATTTTAAGTCATGTTTTTAATGATGTGGCGCGTTGAATGATGATGTGGAATTTCCATGTCATTTAAAATGGTCTTATTAATTTTAATATCATTTCCATGTCATTTAGGTTTTTTTTATTTCATTTTCAGAAAATTAATAAAACCTAAATGTAAAACCCCAGCGCTTTCATCTTCAACCCATTTCTTCAAACCCAGTTCAGGAGTGGAGATTCTTGGTATTCCCCTTTCACGAACGAATCTTCCCCTTTCATGCACGTAATTAAAGATTCTATATCAAAATGCAACTCGCTTCAAATCAAACCGCAACTCGCTTCCCGTCGTCTTTGAAATGGCAAACTGAAATTACTTGTCGAGGTATGTTTCGTAACTCACCTCTGAATACAAAAACCCTAAACACGCAAATGGTGTTTGTGTTCTGTCATAGCATATGATTTGTTTATACCAACTCTCGGTTTTATCTATGTTTTAATTCAGAAACTGTCGTTTGTGTTTTGTAGGCCCTCTGATACCCAAGCTGTCAGATTTAGACTACACCATAGGGGACATTTAATTCAGAATCCAATTATGTTGTATGTTGGTGGGCTTGTAACTGAAATGAATTGGGATTGGGATGTGGACTTGATGTTCTACATGCAAATTAAAGATTTGATCAAGAGTGAGGGGTATCGTAATATAAAGTGTTTATGGTATTGGAATCCTAAATTTTCCTTTTCTCGTGGACTTCAGCCTCTGAACAATGATAATGATGTCTTAAGGTTAATGGAGGATGTTAGAGGATTTAAGGTAGTTGATCTTTATATTGAACACAAAATTGAAGAAATAAGTATTGAGGATGTTATTTTTGAGGAGGATAATGGTGAAAAAGTCAATGGTGAAGGAGCAAACGGTGAAGGAGAAAACAGTGAAGTTAATGTCGAGGGAGCAAATGATGAAGTTAATGTCGAGGGAGCAAATGATGAAGTTAATGTTGAGGGAGAAAATGATGAAGTTAATATTGAGGGAGCAAATGATGAATTTAATGTTGAGGGAGCAAACGATGAAGTTAATGTCGAGGGAGCAAACGATGAAGTTAATGTCGAGGGAGCAAACGATGAAGTTAATGTCGAGGGAGCAAACGATAAAGTTAATATTGATGTTGAGGGAGCAAATGATGAAGTTAATGTTAAAGGAGAAAACAATAAAGTTAATGTCGAGGGAGCAAACAATGAAGAGGTTAGTGTTGATGGAGTAGATGAAGAGGTTAGTGTCGATGGAGTAGATGAAGAGGTTACTGTCGATGAAGTAGATGAAGAGGTTAGCGTTAATGTTGATGACGTAGATGACGAGAGTGAAACGGATCTAGATTATAGCATGGGCAGTGAGGATGACGAGGAAGAGGATGAAGATTTGGAAGATGAATTTGATGTGATGAATTTAGGTGCTGACATTGGTATTAATTGGAAGACTGTTTTACCTAATGCTATGGCAGAAAAACCTTCAAAGTTGGATGGTAATTCCGATAATGGTAGTGATTCAGATGTGCTTCAAACTCCACCCGATAGTGATGCTGAAGGTGATATGGCAAAGTTTCCAATCTTTAGGGAACCCAAAAAACTTGAAGTAGGGATGATGTTCAAGGATAAACAACAAATCAAAGATGCCATAAAGGAGTACGCAATGGAGAACAAGGAGAATCTTGTATTCAAGAAAAATGACAATAAAAGAATGATTGTCAAGTGTTTAGATGGTTGTCTATTTCATATTAGGTTTAGCATGAGGACTACCAATAAATATCGGCAACTTGTTAGCTTAACTGATCGTCATGGTTGTCATAGGACAGCCAAAAATAGACAAGCAAAAACGGATTGGTTGGGTCGCCAATTTGTGTACACCATAAGACACACTCCTGAAATAAAAACCTAAGGGCTGATTGCAGAAGCTATTAAGAAGTGGGGGTGAAGTTGTCAAAGGATCAAGCTTATAGAGCCAAGAAAAAGGTAATGGAATTGATTCAAGGTACTGATCATGAACAATTCACACATCTTAGAAGCTATGGTGAGGAGTTGTTAAATTCAAATCCAAACTTCACTGTTAAAATTAAGTGTGCTGATTCAGATGGTGGTCCTGTCTTTGAAAGAATATATGTATGCTTAGAATCTTGTAAGGCAGCGTCTGCAACAATTTGTAGGCCTCTAATAGAACTGGATGCTTGTTTTCTTAAAGGGGACTTTGGAGGTCAGTTAATAGGTGATGTTGGTAAGGATGGAAATAACAAGATTTCCAATCGCTTATGCCGTCGTGGAAGCTGAAACAAAAGACTCTTGGAAATGGTTCCTTAATTTGTTACTAGAAGACTTGAAATCTATACAAGACAACAAATATGGATTTATATCAGATCAACAGAAGGTTAGTTTTACAGTGCTGCTATTTGTTATATGTGTTATGTGTTGTTATGATGTGTTGTTATGTGTTGTTATTTCTAGTTGATATGTGTTGTTATTTCTAGTTGATATGTGCTGCTATGATGTGTTATTATGTGCTATTATTTCTAGTTGATATGTGTTGTTACAATGCTGATGTATGTTCAGGGATTGGTACCGGCTATTCTTGAGACAAGCCAACATGTTGAACACAAATTATGTGTTAAACACTTGTATGGAAATTGGAGAAAGAAATATCCTGGGATATTTATGAAGGACGCTTTATGCCGGGCAGCTAGAGCCACAACAATTTCTGCATGGGAAAGAGCAATGAATCATATGAAAGAGCTCAATGGCAATGCTTGGAAAGACATGATGGATGTCTCAGCTTCATGTTGGACTCGGTCTCATTTCAAAACAGACACACAATGTGATTTGCAAGTCAACAATATGTGTGAGGCTTTTAATCGCGCAATCTTGGAGTATAGAGATAATTCGATCATTTCACTACTTGAAGGAATCAAACATTACATAACAGTGAGAATCTCTGCTCAAAAGGAGAAATTAAGTAGGTACGCAGGTGTTACAAGTCCTAACATTCAAAAAGTCTTGGAAAAAACAAAGAGGGCAGCAGAAAGATGGATTGTAACATGGCATGCAGATGATGACTTTGCTATATTCGGATTTTCAAACGGTGCTGAGACATATGCTGTGAACTTGCTTCAACAGAAGTGTGGTTGTAGGAAGTGGGATTTAAGTGGAATACCATGTTGTCATGCTATTGCATGCATATGGTATAACAAGAAGGAGTCTGAAGAGTATGTTTCATCATTCTATAGGTATCACCTACTCGTATACTATGTTCATTTACATTCATCTTTTTTGTACGTTTACTAAAATCATTGTGTCATATTGTCTAGGAAATCTATTGTTCTTCCTACTTATAGCCATATTATTATGCCAACCAATGGCCCACAACTATGGCATGTTAATGTTGCTAACCCAATAAGCCCTCCAGTCATGCGAAGATCTATCGGTCGTCCTAAGAAGAATCGTAACAAGGTGAATGATGAACCGAGGATAAGAAATACACTGCCTAGAACTCTTCAAACTATCAAGTGCAAGAAATTTGGGAGTTTTGGCCATAACAAACGAACGTGTAAAGGGAAGCAAGCTGTGAAGAGAGCGATTCCTAAAGGTGGCAACAAAAAACCTAAAAAAAGGGTGACAAGTCGGGCAAGGAAGCGGGAAAAACTGTTATAGACGGGGGACAAACTGTTATAGACGGAGAGTCGTAAGCACCGCCACCAACCCAAGAATAGTTCTATGTTTTACTTTAGTTTTTGTTATGTATTGCTGCCTTCAATGTAATGATACATCAGTCTTGATACATCAACCTTCAATATTATGTTATGTAGTGCTGTTATGTAATGTTGTTGTTTGATATGTAAAGTTACAATGCAGTATTATTTATACATTAGTTTATTATTAGAATGCAGTGATGTTTATACATCAGCCTTCAATGTTATACATCAGTTTATTATTACAATGCAGTGTTGTTTATACATCAGTTTATTATTAGAATGCAGTGTTGTTTATACATCAGCCTTCAAAGTAATGTTGTCTGCCTATTATGTAGTGCTGTTATGATACATCAGTGTTCAAAGTAATGTTGCCTTCCTGTTATGTAGTGTTGTTATGATACATCAGTGTTCAAAGTAATGTTGCATGTCTGTTATGATACATCAGTGTTACTTCAGTTTCATTCCTTCTTTAGCATTTGAAATAAACCATGTTACTCAAAGTAACTCTTCATTTGAAAATACATAAAGTATCAGTTTGAGTGTTATTACAATGTTATGTTGCACAAAGTAACTCTTCATTTGAAAATACATAAAGTAGCTCTCAATTTTAAATTACTTCATTTGAAAATAAATAAACAAGGTTATGCTACTACAATATTATGTTGCTACTTTAATATTATGCTGCAGAATACAAGGTTATGCTACTACAATATTATGATGCTACTTTATTAACACAAACAATCATAACTCTTCATTTGAAATTACTTCATTTGAAAACTACATAAACATCAAAGTAACTACAACATTTGACATTACATCATTTGAGTACATGTGTTGCAACTAATGCAAACACAATTAAAAAGACAAACATCAAAGATAACCCCGGCCGCAAAATAATACATAAACCTAATTTTCATCTTCAACAAATCTTCATTTTTCTTGATGTCCTTAATCACATCCATAAGCTCCTCATTCTTGTCTTTCAAAGATCTTATGATATCTTTACCACGACTGCTTATGCCTTCATCAACCCACTGAAAGTAATTACATCATTTTTTCCTCATCACCTTAAAATTACCACAACCATGAAATCTTCTTCCGGGATTATCGTATATCTATGACGTCATCAATGGTGACTCAAGCTCACACCAACATCTATTACCTCTTCTTCTTATACCAGACCTGGACTGGTTTGTTGAGGAAAAAGAAAAACTTGTTTCGGACATGTTGGTAAGTAGGAGGCACGTTGGGTTCGAAATTAATGGCTATAAAAGGACTGATATGGGTTTGTTGAGGAAAAGAGAGTGGTTTGAAGAAATGGCTACAAAAATGCCTGAAGAAATGGATTGTTCTTCGTGAAAAATGAAATGGAAATGGCAAAAATGAATGGTTGAAGATGAAAGCGCTGGGGTTTTACGTTTAGGTTTTATTAATTTTCTGAAAATAAAATTAAAAAAAAAACTAAATGACATGGAAATGATATTAAAATTAATAAGACCATTTTAAATAACATGGAAATGCAACATCATCATTCAATGCGCCACATCATTAAAAACATGATTTAAAATGGCAAGGGGACTAATATCAATCTCAAAACCTAAAAAAGGGACCAAAATCGTGGTTTTTAAAATGGGGGGATCAAAACCAAAAAAAAAACACAAAATAGGAGGACCAAAGTTGCAATTAAGCCAAAAAAATATTTAATCTAACATCTTGAAACTACAACTCACATGAATCATGAGTGCTTCAGTTTAGATAAACATATAAAGAAAAATACTATGAATTCCTAAAATACCAGAAACAGTTTTATTTAGTTACTCCACTAAAACAACAGCTCCATTTTCAAACAATGGTAAGATAAACAAATGGAACTACTGATCTTGGAATGAGATAGGCATGAAAGCTCCATGAAATCCATATGGAACTCTACAAGGCATTTCAATTTTGGCTACTGTCTCACCAGAGAAATTCTTTGTATCTATTATATGAACCTAAAAGAAAAGTTGATAGAAGAAAATTAATAAATGTGTTAATAATTGTTCTAGTTGTTAAAAAACTACTAAACCCACTTGAGATTTGTTAGTATCTTCATTGTGAACAAAAGTAATGATCCAGCCATCATCTTCTTCAATTCCTCCATCTCTAGCCACAAAGGTTGCTCCATTGCAATATGTATTCTTCTCAAACATATGGTATTCCATCTTTATACCTTCATCTTTTACTATTGCCATAGACAAGTCTGCACTTTCTTCTTCAAAGTATAGCTTTGCTAAACCTCTATACTTTTGCACATCTAAATAACACAAAAGCAAAATCATGTGAAAAAATAGCTTATGACCTTACAAGTTACAATTCTATAGATACTTATACTTTATTGTTAATTAATTACCTTGAGTGGTAGAGCTTGGCAGCTTGCAATGTGATCAACTACTTGTGTGTAAGCATATCTATGCTTAATACCTACAAAGTTTTCATTGATCATTGGAAAATCCATGTAAACTACTTTCTCACCACAGAGATCTTTCTCCTTAACCTCTCCGGTTTGCATATTCAATCGCCATTCGTAAGAACGAGATAAGCAGTTAAATTCTTTCGAACACGGGTCAGGTTTAGGAACTAATGAGTCGAGTGATCTGCAGCCCCTCACTACAACCTGTTGATCCACAAAAATAACTTATACATAAACACTTATATGAACATGAATCGTATACATTATTACTTGAGGATAACAACTTAACTCATCTCCATCTTCAAAAGAATTGATAATATGAAAGGTGCAATTAGGTTCAACTTCAAACCATTTGATAGACTCAGCATTACCGTAGCGTGGCTGTTAGTTTAATGGCAGAAAATAACAAATAGAGAGACAGAGAAGTAGAGAAAACTGTTGGTTAAAAGAAAGGAATATATTTTGATCAATAGAAGCGTTACAATAAATAATAGAAAGGAAAACTGAAAACTATCCCACGTAACCAGGATTTTAGGGAATTGAATAATTAAACTAATTTGCTCCTAAAGTGTAGCAACTACTGCTAGCTTGCTCCTAAAGTATAGCAACCACTAATTGACTAAAAAACTGAAACAATAAAATAAAATAGTAATAATAAATCTAGCAGTTACAAAAGCACATTTAATACTCCTCCTTGCTTTAGGAACTGCAAACTCCAATCAGTTGCCTTAGATATTCAAATTTGTTTATAGATAATGGCTTTGTAAACATGTCAGCCAATTGATCTTCAGACTTGCAGTAAATTAAGTTTACTTCTCCACTTTGTTGCATCTCTCTCAAAAAATAGAGCTTGATGTTGAAATGTTTAGTCTTTCCGTGACATACTGGATTGTTTGCAATAGCAATTGCAGCCTGGTTGTCAACAAAAATTTCTGTTTTGTTCTTCTGCTGCAAAGATAAATCACATAAAATCTTCTTCAACCATAAAGCTTGATTTACAGCAGCTGTTGCTGCTATAAATTCAGCCTCAGCGGTGGATTGTGCTACAGTCTCTTGCTTCTTTGTGCACCATGAGAATACTCCCGAACCTAGGCTGAAACAGTATCCTGAAGTGCTCTTCATATCATCAATGGATCCAGCCCAATCACTATCAGAGAATCCATACAACTTGAATTCTTTACACGTATCGAACTTGACTCCATAATCAATAGTGCCTTTGATATATCTCAATATTCTTTTTGCTGCTTGCAAATGAATTTCACTTGGACAGTGCATAAAACGAGACAAGAGACTTACCGCAAATAGAATGTTCGGCCTTGTTGTAGTGAGATACATCAGACATCCAATCAAGCCTCTATAATATCCTTCATCAATTTTTTCAGCACCATCATCCTTGCTCAACTTCTCCTTTTGATTCATTGGTGTGCTAACAGATTTACATTCCTCCATTTTAAATTTTTTCAAAATTTCTTTTGCATATTTTCTTTGACAAATTAACACTTCATTCTCACTTTGTTTGATCTCAATTCCAAGAAAATAGGTCATGAGACCAAGATCTGTCATTTCAAAAGCTTGCATCATTTCTTGCTTAAACTCGTCAACTAGCCTTGCGTCATCTCCTGTTACTAAAAGATCATCCACATAAAGGGAAACTATGAGAAAAAAATTTCCCTTATGTTTCACATAAAGAGTGGACTCGGATAAGCTTTTTACAAAGCCTATGCTCAATAAGTGATCATTAATCTTGTTGTACCAAGCCCTTGGCGCTTGCTTGAGGCCATAGAGAGTCTTTTTTAGAAGATAGACTTTATCTTCTTCACCTTGCTTCACGAATCCTTCTGGCTGGTCTACATATATTTCTTCATGTAGCTCTCCATTTAAAAAAGTTGATTTAACATCTAACTGAAATATTTTCCAGCCATTTTGCGCAGCAACTGCTAACACCAATCTAATAGTATCTAATTTGGACACAGGTGCAAAAGTGTCAGAATAATCAACACCAAATATTTGCGCATACCCTTTAACTACAAGTCTGGCCTTGTGCTTGTTGATTGAGAAATCTGCATTAAGCTTTGTTCTGAAAACCCATTTAACTCCAATGACTTTTCTATTTTCAGGCCTGTCAACCAGCTCCCATGTTTTGTTTTTTTGTATCATGGACATCTCCTCCTCCATTGCAGTTTTCCATTTCTGGTCCTTTTGCGCTTCCTCGCAGCTAGCAGGTTCACAAACTGCTACATTACATCTTTGATAGATGTCAGATAACAGCCTTTTGCCTTTGACTGGAGGGTCGTCTTCTAATTCATCCTGTAACAGCTCTGTTTTTTGCTGTCCCGAATGCTTATCATCAATGTTGCCAAATAGTTTAGTTGTTCTTTGTGAGTTCTCCCAATTCCATTGTTGTTCTTCATTAAAGTGCACATCTCTGGTAACAATCATCTTTTCGGTTTGAGGATGATACACTTTGTAGGCCTTTGAAACTGAACTGTAACCCACAAAGATGCCCGGAGTTGCCTTCTTGTCAAGTTTGTCACGCTTAGCCTGCGGAACATGTGCAAAACAAACATAACCAAACACTTTAAGAAACGTTAGTGATGGCTTATACCCATACCAAGCCTCAAATGGAGTTTTATCCTTCAAGGCTTTGGTTGGAAGCCGGTTTTGGAGAAAAACCGTTGTGTTAGCCGCCTCTGCCCAAAATGTTTTAGGCAACTCCTTCTCATGTAACATGCATCTAGCCATCTCCATCACCGATCTATTTCTCCTTTCACTAACCCCATTTTGCTGTGGAGTGTAGGGGGCTGTGAGTTGATGTTCAATACCAGCTTCTTCACAAAATTGATTAAATTTTGTTGATGTATACTCTGTCCCATTGTCAGATCTTATACATTGAATCTTGCAGCCACTTTGAGTTTCCACCATTTTCTTGAACTTCATAAATACTCCAGCCACTTCATGCTTAAATTTCAAAAAAAAATATTCAGCACATTCTTGTGAAGTCATCTATGAAAAGAATGAAGTATAGACTACCTTGTAGTGATGGTGTTCTTTGGGGTCCCGCCACATTAGTGTGAACAAGCTGCAACTTTTGAGAAGCTCTCCAAGCTGATTTGGGGAATGATTTTCTTATTTGTTTACCAAATTGACAAGCATTGCAATTTGGTAAATTATCAGAAAGTATTGGCAGACCTCTTGACATGCCTTTTCTTTGCATGTTCAACATTCTTTCAAGATGGCAATGGCCGAGTCTCTTGTGCCAGAGTTCTGCGTGACTGACTTGAGTAAAATAGACTGCCTGTTCCTCCTCTGTTGGATCAAACGAGAAGCTTTTACCTCTCATTTTAACCCGTAAAACTTCCCAGCCAGCAATGTCGTATATGAGACATTGTTGATTTTCAAAGGATACTTTAAATCCCTTTTTAATCAATTGACCTACACTTAGTAAGTTTTGGTCAATGTCAGGTACGTAGAGAACATCGGATATAATTTTGGTACCTGAACACGTTGAAATTGCAATGGTTCCTTTTCTTTTTGCAGTAATATAGCCACCATTCCCTATTCTGACCTTTGAGACATTTGTGGGCTTCAAATCCTTGAATAGAGTCTTGTCATATGTCATGTGGTTCGTACAACCACTATCAATTAACCAGCATTCAGAATTGCTCCTTGTCGAATAGCATGTTGCAGCAAAAATATAGTCTTCTTCATCTTGCTCAACAACTTGGGCATTGGCTCCATGTTGCTGCTGAAATTTTCTCCTACAAATTATAGCTTCATGTCCAAGTTGATTGCATTTACTACACTTCGCGTCTGGTCGTTTCCAACATTTGTATGGTGGGTGACCCAATTTCCCGCAATGCTGACAAGGTGGGTAGTTTTTCTTTTTAACCCTACCATTGTTTTGGTTGTTTGCACTATTACCGCTGCTTGATGGTTGGTCCTTCTTGACATGCTTCTTTCTACTGGTTTTCCCATAATGGTGCTTGGCTCGTAAAGCACCTTCGACTGCACCATCTTGTCTCATTAACCTTCGCTGCTCTTGGGACTGCATAGCACTTACAAGTTCTGCCAATGTGATCTTTGAAAGATCCTTAGTGTTTTCTAATGAAGTAATAGAAGCTTCAAATTTTTCAGGAGCAGTTACTAGTATTTTCTGAACTATTCTTGAATCAGAAAAATCAGAACCTAACAACCTCACCTTGTTAGCAATGTTAAGAAGTCTGTTTGCATACTCCTTAATTGTTTCAGACTCCTTCATCTTCTGTATTTCAAATTCTCTAACCAGATTCATTGCTTGCATTCCCTTGATTCTTTCATCTCCTTCATATTCTTCCTTGAGGAAATTCCAGATCTCAAATGCCGAATTAATCGTCATGATTCTGGTGAAAATGTCTTGTGAGACAGCAGCAAACAAAGTAGCTCTTGCCTTAGATTTTCTTCCTTTCTTCTCCTTGTGATGTTTTATCTGAGCCATAGTTGGATTGTTCGATAAAGGAAGAACTTCATAGTCTTCCTCAACGGCTTCCCAAAGGTCATTTGCTTCTAGGTAAGCCTCCATTCTTGCTGCCCAGATGTGATAATTATCACCGTCAAACACAGGCGGTGCTAGTTTTGTGTAAGGAGTTTCAAAATCCATTTATTTGATGAATTGAAGGAAGGTTTATTATGGTGGGTTTTTTAATGGGTTCACTCACAGACCCTCTAAGAAGAAGGCTCTAGATACCAATTTGTTAGTTTAATGGCAGAAAATAACAAATAGAGAGACAGAGAAGTAGAGAAAACTGTTGGTTAAAAGAAAGGAATATATTTTGATCAATAGAAGCGTTACAATAAATAATAGAAAGGAAAACTGAAAACTATCCCACGTAACCAGGATTTTAGGGAATGGAATAATTAAACTAATTTGCTCCTAAAGTGTAGCAACTACTGCTAGCTTGCTCCTAAAGTATAGCAACCACTAATTGACTAAAAAACTGAAACAATAAAATAAAATAGTAATAATAAATCTAGCAGTTACAAAAGCACATTTAATAGTGGCATTACCCCAATCCTTGCATATTCTTTCTTATCATACTTCATCAATCTACAATGAAACAAGAGAATCTTAGTCACTTCATTTTTCTATACCCTAAATTGAAGCCATTCAATTGATATGAACTCACGGTCCTCCTCTTAGAACTCTGATAAGATCAATGGTTAGTGGAAAATCCATGATCACATTGTACCTGCAAAAAAACTCACATGAAAACATATTCTACAATCCAATTCTGATTTCTTGTTTTCCAAGAAAGCTCAATAGTCTATAATGGTACCTTTGTGTAACACCTATGTCATGGCAAAGACTGCACCTGTTTAGTTTGATATCAACTTTATGAACCAACTCCTTTCCATCAGCTTAAAAAAAAAAAAGAGAAGAAAAGAAAAATATCAGTGATTAATAAAGAAGCTAATTTTCTTCAACTTTTTTCTCTTACAAAGAACTTGAGCATACCAGAAACAATTCCAACCACAACATAAGGTTTAATTGGTGAGAAACCAAATATAACTAACTCTTCTGTAGTTGGAGCTTTCTGTGATGATACATGAAACAAAATTTGTGAGTAAACAAACAATGAAAGAGTTCTAAAAGTGTTGATTTACAAATATAGTAATAGGTAAACAAAAACCTTTGGATGACTCGTAAACGGTCGATTCCAAACTGCACTGAGTTCCCAATTGTTCAAAGTTTTTAAGGAAAATATGTCAATCTCTTGTGGCATGTGACTTTCAGCGATTGAGTAAAATTTTCCTGAATGCTCAAACACATTGGTGTTGCTGAGGTATTTGTTTACTGTGCCAGATCTCAACCAGTTCAATAGATAAGCAGACAGAATGGCAAGTGAATGGCCTTCTGCTGCTGGGAGAAACATTGGTTTGTTTCTTTGTTTTTCTAGATTGTATGTTTCGGTTTCGACGTGTTTGTTGTTGTAGATGATTTTCCAGGTTCCATGACTTGATTTTTGAAAATACAATGCATGAAGCATTCCTTCTCCTTCCACCCAAATGTGACTTGACTTACCTAAGATTGAATTTGTTGATTTCAATCCTCCAAAAAGTGGATTTGATCCTGCAAAGTATAAGTTTTGTTATATAAAAATGTTAACGTTTCTTAGTTGTGTAGTATCATGAATTTTAAAATTATCACACCACCTTGTATGATGGAACACTAAAACTAGTTTTCACCTCCAAGCCTGCAAACAACCAAGCAATGCCATCAAACACTCATCACTTTCCCATTTTATGTTTATCCCTTTCCCAAGTTTTTATAGGTTTGTATTAGAGTTTAGTCTAACTCTATCTTACAAAATTACTTAGATAAACTGTATAAATTTTTTAAAGATTTTATGTCCAACATTACTATAAAATATATTTTTGATAATACTATATTACTAGAGTTGTTTAATCAACCGTAGTAATAACTAATTTTTACGCTTCAGATTTTTTGTACTACAAGATTTCTCATCACGGTTAGTTATACCAACTGTGGTGATAGATAAAATGTTATACGTTTTGAATCTCAGCACTAACAATTTTCTATTTTTTCGTTAGAAAAAGAGCTTGTACTTATACTCTTATATATATTTTAAAATTAAAATATCTATCACCATTGATATTATCAGAAACCGTTGTCAAAAATACTTATATTTCATTAGGGTTTTTAGTATCGACCGTTGTGAAAGGTATTACTTATATATAAGATATCACCATTGATATTATCAAAAATCGTTGTCAAAAGTACTTATATTTCATTAGGGTTTTTAGTATCGACCGTGGTGAAAGGTATTCTTTATATATAAGAGAAGTTATCTCGCCTCAAGAGAGAAAAACCGTCTTTGCAGAATGGATCCAGATGCCTACTCTCTTATAGGAAAAAGGGATTCAAGGTCTAAACTTGGCCATCCATTTGAAAATATTTACATGTTTGGTTGTTATTCAATCATTGTCTTTTAAGGGTGATTCTTTTGGGAATTTCATGGAAATTTTGACAGAGAGAAGGGAAAAATATTTTAAGATTATCTAAAAAGATAGGATTCTCTTACAAGTTGGTGGATGATAGTGATTTAGATAAGTTAGTGGATTTGGAGGATAGAGACATTCAACAAAAGGCGTCTATGGTGTCAATATGTTGCGATTAATGTCTATTGGGACTTTTAACGCTAGAGAGTTAGGAAAAAGGGTGAAGAAGAATAAGGTTAGAGATTTTATTTCTCTAAGAAAAGACTTGTTAGGGTTTACGTTCCTTCGAACTTTATGACTCTAGATAAATGTTTTTTTGATTTCAAGTATGAGCATACCATTTAAAGTTAATTTGCAAAAAGTATTAATCTGGGTGAATTTTATTAGGCTTATTTTTTGTCGATGGTTGTGAGAATTCATAGGAAATTTTGTTGGGGTGGCATTCCAAAAATGTAAAATAATTCTTAGATTTGATGGTATATAAATCTAAATGCAAAATTGTTGTTGTTGTAAGAGATCTTTGCCTTGTAAACATGGTGTTTCTTGGTAAATGGCAATGGTGTTAGGAGAATAATGTTTGGAATTAGAATCCTAGGTTGAGAATAAGGATGTTTTTCTGGGGAGAGAAGCTTCTTACTAATCTTGTCTTGATCATTCAGGGTTATAACCTGAATCTAGCAATCATGCTTGGGGTGGAAGTATAGTGATGATCAGGTTTTTTAGTCAAATCGGCTTATTATTTTCTGTTTCTTAGTAGACTTTAGGTTGAACATCCCTAAGACGATGTTGGTTTGATCATGCCTTTATTTTGGAAGAGTTTGACCCCTTTGAATGTGACTTTCGTCTCTTGACAATTACTCTTTTACATGATTTTCAGTTTGGAAGAGTTAACGTGTGTTTGTAAACCTGATTATGATATCATGTGCATTTTGTTAAAAGAGAAATAGGGATACTACCAATCACCGTCACTAGAATTTTGAGGTGGATGTGTGTATGACGAAAGATCTTTAGGTGGTTATGGTGGTTATTTATGCTACCTGTGGAGTAAATGTGGTTTAATAGGTTCTGCAAGTAAATATCTTCTAAAGATTTTGATGATGTCAAGTGAAAAAGAAAGCTTAAATCACAAGCATCGTCAGCGAAGAAGTAAGCATAAGTCAAAATGTTTTAGTTACAATTGAAAGAGATCAACAAAGTTAAATCAAGAAGAACTGTAATTGTGAAAACTCGTATGTTCCCGTGTTTAATGTTTTATATTATATTTGATCAATTAAATATAAATGAAACAATAATAAATCTTGCAGTACACATGCACTAAATGTTTTTGAAAATCTTCATCAATTTATAAAAATATCTTAAAACTAATCCAAACAAGGATTTAGTTTATTAAGATGTAATTCTAGTCAATTAGAAAACAAAACTCAGTTGTTTAATCGATTAGGAGTACAACTAAACGATTAGAACAAGAATAACACCTCATCATCTATTAGATAGCCTTGTCAATCGATTAATTAGCGTATCAAATTAGGGTTTCTTTTTCAGAGTCAACCTAATCAATTAGGTTAGTGTTCCAATTGATTAGTGTTAAAAGAGTAAAAAATTTCATCTCAAAGTTGTAGTGTTTTATTGTTGTACTGAATTTTTTTATTTAAGAGTTTAGTTTTCTTTTGGTCTTGTAATTGATTTGAAGGTTGCAAACTAAATCTATAAAAAAACTTGGCTTATGATTATTTGGTTGAATATGTGTAAAAGTTCGAATTGCTTGTGTAAGATTGTTCAATTAATCTTGTACAAAAGCTCAAATTTTTAAGGTTGTAGGGTTGGACATAAGTAAAAACTATAGTTATTGTTTAGTAGAAATTTTAAGAGAAAATTCTTGAAGATTAGAATTGGCCATGTTATTTAAGGGTGAATTAAGATAATTTTTGGTTTGATCCTTCTTCCCGTATCTCTTTATATTCTTGTTATTTTTCTTTTCTATTATCATTAATCTTTTTCTTCCCGTATCTCTTTATATTCTTGTTATTTTTCTTTTCTATTATCATTAATCTTTTTCGTTGGTTAATCTTTGTTGATTCTTCTTCTTTATTTAAACCTTTTCAAAAGTTTTTTTTTAATTTTTGGAATTCAGAATTTTTTTAAGTTTTTTGGAATAATTTTTTTTTAAATATATAATTTTGGAATAACTTTTTTATTTTAAGAAAAAAACAAGTATATTTTTTTATATTTCGAAATAGAAATTATGTTTTTTTTAAATAAAAATATTTTTTATCTTAAAGAAAATAATTTTTTATTCAGATTTTTTAAATATTTTTTTAGTATTTAAATTTAAAAAATATATTAATTTAAAGGAAATAAAATTTAAACTTAATTAAATAATTTAGATTAAAACCAAAACCCATTTAAAATCAATTCAGAATCGGTTATAAATTTCAAACTAAATTTTATAATAAATAATTTAATTTATTCATCATAACCATAAAAATAAATTGTGTTACATTGATTAGATAATTATGCACACCTCTATCTGAAATCTTAAGCACAATACATGTATATATAATAGTTTAAATAAAGAATTCCCACCATTTCTAATGTAAACACCCTCTGGAAAATCCTTTGGAATTCGTCCTTGCATGCTACTCACAAACATGGCTTCCCTCAACTCTTCCACAGGAGCAAAGTTACTCTACACAACATAACACAATTTAAATATTCAGAAAATACATTATTGTGTGTATGCGTGATGTGGCTTTATTTGTAGAAGCAAGAAATTTATACCTCAGATGGAAGCAATGGCTTGTCAATGAATTCAAAGAATGAATCCACAAACACATCAACTAACCTTGCCAAACTATTTTTCACTGTTTTGGCAACATCAATTGCAAAAACACTTGAGGTATAGTTGATCTCACGTTTGGCTGCTCAATGAATTAATTAACCAGTGAGTTTCTTTTGAAGCAAAAAAAACTAAAAACAACCAAAGTTGTCCCACGCAGATGCAACTTACCTTAAAAAAAGAGAAAAGTAGAATGTTGTTGTGGTGACTAGAATCTTCTGAGACATGTAAGGGTCTTTTCTGAATGGAGCAATTTACTATAAATGCATTGTTATTATTATATGAAATGGCCATAGCCTTTATAGGTTTTATAAGTAGATCAATGTATCTATATATAGAGATCTCTATATATAGAATGCATGTGAGTAACTAGTGGTGTATTTAAAAATAGGAGGAATAAGTGAAGATTGGATGTAAAATTGAAAATGCATGAAAATGTACGTTTGCACGTGGAAGAGAGACGCAACTTGTAACAAAATAAAAGAGAAAAGAATGGCATCTCTAAGAAGCGATAGGTGAAATCCGGTTTTTGGCTGTTTTCAAAATAATTGAGAACAATGCTCAAAGTTGTCTGATTGTACATGTTAATGCTTTCCAATAACTAGTAACAAAAACACGTGCGTACGCACGCACGCGTTATATGGTGGTACGCATGTAGAAACAAGTTCTGGAGTGTGCACGTGTTATATGATGGTACGCGTGTAGACACAAGTTCTGGAGTGTGCACGCGTTATATGGTGGTACGTGTGTAGACACAAGTTCTAGAGTGTGATGGTACGCGTGTAGACATGAGTTTTGAAATGATATGTACATTTGTTCAGGTACTTAAAAAAAATTATTTATAAATTTTTATTTTATAATATTCAGAATTCTTAAAATTTTATTATCTTCAACTCATTATAATAAAACAGTAGATTTTTTTCCTGTGTTTAAATATTATTTTTGCTTTTGACATCATTTACAAAAATATGTAGACCAAAAATAAATATTTTTTCGTTTATAAAAATAACATTGTTTATTGAAATATTTGAATGAATAATACATTTTTTACATATATAAAAAAAATATGTTTATTTTGACACTATATATAAAATTATTTAGATCAATAATAATTTTTTTTCGTTTATATAAATAATGTTCTTTATAAAATTATTTGAACTTTTCTCGTAATATAAAGATTATTTTTGTTTGGTTCATTTTTATTAGTTGAGAATTTATAAAATAAAATATATTTTGAGTATGAACAGTTTGTTTTTCTCGTATTTGAATCATGAATATATATTTTTTTCTCGTATTTACATCAATAACAAATACTACTATTTAATAAATCATTAATGTGGATTAATCATCTAATTCTACCATATGAACAAACAAACATTATTGAAATTGTATTATTTTTTATTCATTAAAACTAATCAAAAAAATTAGATTCATATGTTGACATCAAAATATTTTTATTTAATTTATATGTGAAAAATATTCATATGTATAGAAGTGAAATTGGAATTATTATATATAGAAGTTTACAAATAAAAATTGAAGCGATACTTTTAGGTAGTGCACATTAACTATGGTTATGTCAAATTGAAAATAATAAATGAACATAGCTTGTTGAATGAGTTGGTATGAATATGGATGACTTATGTCTAAATACTACTCCATACTAATTTATAAGAAAAAAAGTAATATTTGCTACAAACATTATTTGAATTGGGTGGAAAAAGAAATTTGTAAAGGAAAAAGAAAGTGAATGCACAGAATTATAAGGTGTTTTTATTATAGCTGACCAAAATTAAAGATGTTTTGGAGAAAGAAGTTGGATTGAACATACTTATAGGATAACATACTATGGCTTGAACTTTTACATAGAATGAATATTGAAAAAATCACTTTAAACAATAAATATCCAACACGAATCACTATGAAAGATTAAAGATGTCTAGGGAAATGGAAGGAATTTTTAATAAACCAAAAAATGATGAAGTTTAAAGGATGAACATTGATTGAAAAACTACATAAAACCAAGGCAAATGGACGTAAAAATCATGAATAGATAGAGAACATAAAAACCATGGATTGTAGTTGAATAATTTATCGAAAACCTGAAGAAGCAGGGTTGAAGATTTGGTTGAATATAAATGGGCTTTTGATTTTGAAAACACGCATTTGCAAGCCTGTTCGAAAATCAAACAAGAAAATATAGAATCAAACAAACCATTAAACATAAATCAATAAAACTTTTATTATCGAAATAAAACAAGAAAGTATTGAATCAGACAAATTTGCAAGACGTTTTCAAACCCAAAATTTTCTTAAACCATGGTTGAAACAAGATTGGGATAAAGAATAAATATAACAAAACAAATCAAACAATAAAACATCACTTGTAAATCTTAAAACTGAAATAGAGAAAAGAAAGAAGAAGAGGAAGATGAAGAGAAAGATGAATCTGAAAACCAAAATAGAGAAAAGAAAGAAAAAGAGGAAGAGGAAGAGAAAGATGAATCTGAAAACCAAAAGAAACTTTAATCATAAAAAATTAATGAACCGTAAACAGTAATCATAATCAAAAAATCCAAAAATACATTCTAAACAACAACTACTTTACCCGTTTAGAAAAAACTGATGAAGAAGGAAATGCAGAAAAGGAAGAGACCAGGGAAGTGAAATGTGAGAAGTGACATAAGTGAGAGAAGAGGAAAGTGAAAAGTGAGAATTGAGAAGGGAGAGAAAAAAGAAAAAAGAAAAGAAAAGAGAATTGTGATGGAAGTATAGCAGATTGATTTGACAGAATGTTACTTTTGAAGTTGAATTAGTCTTTGGTAGTGACAAATTTCAGTAAAAATAAGGAGGTTCTTCTCTCCATATTTTTTTGATAGTGAACGTGTGAAAGAATATAGATAAGGTAAAGTTCTTCTCAAATCTTATGACAATTCATCACTTAAGGAATCGGTATGATCAAGAGTTTGATTGCTACATACGAAGATTTGGAGTAGATTGGTGATATTGGAAGATTCAAGAAGCGTCAATTGAATAAAGATTACACAGAAGAGTTTGACATCACGTTGTATACATGTCAATATCTTGATAGGAGATTTTATAATTTTCAGTATTATTGTGGATTGGTGATTGTACGAACACTTGCAAATATTTTTCAAATAAAAAGGAATCATGCAGGTTCTAACAGGAAACTATTAAAGAGTGCACGTAGGCAAAGCGAGGAAGAATTTCGAAGCACTATAAATCTCTATGACATCCCTCTCCCTTACTCTTACATTTAATTTTCGTAGGATTTGCATGCTTAGGTATTTCAATTCTAGTGTAGTTTATCGTTTATTCAATTGATAGGGATTCATTGCATAAGCTTATGTTTTGTTAGAATTGGTGTCGATTCTAGCTGCGTTGGTGATTAAAAATCTGAAAAACAATTGAGGTTAGAATTCATTATCATTGAATCATTGTATAATCACATCTTATGAAATATACAATTGAATCAAGTTAATACATTTGTGTATCATCATCAAACCATCAGTGGTGTTTGTGAATTGATTTAGTGTTAACGTGATCGAGTTTTGAAAAGTATAATTTTCATATTTTTGCTTCAAATCTCTCACATGTACTTTAAAAAATCTCTTATATTCAATTTTTGAAAAAACGGTTGAAATATTCATCAAGAGTCTATTCAATCCCCCCTCTCCTACAGACTATTTTTCTACTTCCATATTCTCACCCAACATGTTCTATCATCTGAAATTTTCCACATGTTGGTATTTCCTAATCAAGTATACATCTAAAGAGTGTACATTCCCTAGTCTATCATGTTTCTTAATACTTATGTGACTCGACTTAGAGAGGATTGAACTTTGGCGTAGTCCATAACAATAACTGAGCGTGATAATAAAAAGATCTATCAAATATCACTATAAGAAAGTGTCCCCAGAGTAAGGCAAGGAACCCTTCCTGGTCGTGGTTGTATGGGAGATTCTAAACATGAGGGTGACACGTTCACACCATCATATTGTTCGGGGGCACTGCAGATGCCTTCGCTTGCCAATGTGTGTCATGATCGAGGGTTTTTATCAGCAACAGTCGCAACTCATGTTTGTCATGGATTCACCGATAAATTAAAAACAAAAGTTGAAAATGCTAAGCTTATTTCCCACATACTACATCAAATGATGTAATCATATCTATGTGATATGGATACATGTGAATGTTTGATAGAGATCGTTGATATATGGTTCTTGGAGGTGTGGATGTACTTATAAACACTCGGACGATCAAGTCACTAGATGTCATGAGTGTGAGATTTAGGCTTTATAATAATGTGTATTTGAATATGAATATTCTTAAGACTTTACCGTGTGGATCTAGTGTGCAAGAGAATCTTCTATAAGATAGTTGTCGCACGAGACAAGTGTTGAAGGATCCAATTAGGTTATATTGTCTAGCATTCTTCAAGAGACGGTCAATTCTAATCAAGTGTATCTTTAGGGTGTGATCCATCCTACTTTTTAAAACTTAGGTGATTTGATTGAACGTCACTGAGAATGAACTAGGATCTAATTCGAAACAAAAAGTAAGTGTGATAATAAATAAATTATCAAATATCAAATTAATTTTATATATCCAAAGGATCTCACAAGTAAATCAAACATCTAAACATATAAGTCATCCCCTCCATGCTCTACCACCAAAGAGAACCTGCATATAAATTGAATTACATTCCAAATTTATAAAAATTTATTTATCATATAAATACTTTTTTTTTTTTGAAATTCCTTGTGTTACACACTAGTATTATCTTAGCCTTCCTTCCTCTTGTAGAAAAACAATTGAAGAGGCAATTAATTAATTGGTGTTCCACATCAATTGCAACCAACTATTACTCACCAAACTTTTACATTGATTTAGTAACACAAACTGTCCAATAACATTGTTCTTGTGATAATATTATCATGTTAAGCAATTTCGAAGTTACTACTTACAACATTCATTTAAACTTCAACTAAAATTAGCTAGCTAGTATGTATATAGTTACTACATTTTGCACAACAAGTAATTGAATCTTCAAAATTTAATACTCAACATTAAAAACCTTACCACCCATATCAATAGAATTAAAAGGTCTCTCTTGAAGTTGGCCACCTTCACAATAATGATTAGAACCACCCTACCTATTCATATTTCCACTTACTTCAACCCAAATAAATCACAAATATCTTATCAATGCATATTCAAAGTTCGATATCCACCTGCTATCTGGTTTTTACTATCTGATCACTCAAATCACGATTCAGATGTCTTGTCTAAGACGTCCAACCCAAATTCTAAGATATAAAAAAGAGACTAATTTCATTTCACATTTGAAAAACATTTATACTTTCATAAATACACCACCCATCAACCAAAGCCTTCTACCATTTTAAAACTACCACAATTCAATCTATAGTTCTCATCATGCATGTCATTACCACCATGGATTTTTATGGAAACAGAACACTCCTCACCTTAATGGACAGAGAAAAACCAGAACAACCAGAATCCCCCAACATTCACCTTCGTCTCCAAATCCAAACTCACCGCGAAACAAATGATCAAGACATTCAGTTTAGTCCACCAAGACCTTCCATTTTCCCACAATCACCATGGACACTTTCCCATCTTCCATCTCCCTCCCCTTCATTGCTCTACCATTGCATCGCCTCCCTCCACCGCCACGAAGGAAACATCTACTCCATCGCAGCTTCCAAAGGCTTCATCTTTACGGGGTCCAACAGTAGTCGAATTCGTGTTTGGAAGCAGCCAGATTGCATGGACAAAGGCTACCTCAAATCAAACTCCGGCGAGGTTCGCGCCATTTTAGCTTATAACAACATGGTTTTCACCACACACAAAGATCACAAAATCAGAATATGGAACTTCAGTGTTTCCGAGAATTTCAAATCCAAGAAAGTAGCTACTCTTCCCAAAAGAAAAAACAACTCGCTTCTAAACTTCAACCGAACAAAAACCAACAACAATGCTCACAATTACAAACACAAAGAAACCATTTCTTGCATGGCTTATTACCATTCAGAAGGGTTATTATACACAGGCTCTCATGACAGAACTGTAAAAGCTTGGAGAATCTCTGATGGAAAATGCATTGATTCATTTCTAGTACATGAAGATCATGTAAATGCTGTATTAGTGAACCAAGACGACGGTTGTGTTTTCACATGTTCTTCTGATGGATCAGTGAAAATATGGAGAAGGGTATACACAGAAAACTCACACACATTAACAATGACACTAAAGTTTCAACCTTCACCAGTGAACACACTAGCATTGAGTTCATCATTAAACCATTGTTTTCTCTACTCCGGAACTTCAGATGGAATGATAAATTTCTGGGAGAAGGAGAGGCTATGTTACAGGTTCAACCATGGAGGGTTTCTGCAAGGTCATCGATTCGCGGTACTTTGTGTTGTGACAGTAGGGAACAACATGGTGTTTAGTGGCTCGGAGGATACGACGATACGAGTTTGGAGAAGAGAGGAAGGGAGTTGTTATCATGAATGTTTGGCTGTTTTGGATGGACATAGAGGACCTGTGAGGTGTTTGGCTGCTTGTCTTGAGATGGAAAAGGTTGTTGTTGGGTTTTTGGTTTATAGTGGGAGTTTGGACCAGACATTTAAGGTTTGGAGGATTAAGGTTTTTTGTGAGGATGAGAATGTTGTTGGTGAAAAGTGTGAAGGGAGAGTGAAGAAGATTAGGGAGTATGATATGAGTCCTGTTTTGTCACCTTCTTGGGTTGAGAAGAAACTTCAGGGTAGTAGTCCTTTTCACTAATCCTAGGATAATGATGGATAACTAGGTTGTGGTTTTTTGTTTGTCATATGTTTATGTTCTGTTCTTATGTATGCTAACAATGACCACTTTTTCTTCTCTATTAATCCATATATCAAAATGGAACCTGCTTTCAATCTGAATCTCTTTTGAACACTCTTTTGTTTGTTGCAAATTAGATAAATTTCACTAAATATAAGTACACTCTTTTGTTTGTTGGATATTAGATAAATTTCACTAAATATAGTTGTCGTCTTCATAATTTTGTGAGATCTAATTATAAAATAAAATTCCGGTTATTAATTTGGGAGAGATAAATGTCGTTTAGAACAGTGTTTATCTCGATTTTTCTACATATAATTGAACAAGCATACATTAGTGATTGAAATAATGTGTCGTTAAAAGTGACTCTTAAATCATCATTAAAAGTTGTTAGCATCTTTTTTAAAGTTGTATACTTTAATATTAATTATAAATAAAGTATGGATCAAAATCAAAAATTGAACCTAAAAATTGTTAGATCTTGTTCTGAACTGGGCCAAGACTTGCCCCTCAATCTGGCAGGCCCAACCCAATACTACGTTGGGGAGGCCCAACAAAGCACAATCCTCCCATGTCGGACACACGTCTCAACAAGGTCCCTCAGTCGAGCAGACTGTTACCAAGTACAGGGAGAGCTCACGCGTCCTCCCCATATTCTCCACGTGTTCCCCACGCGGGAACACGTCATCAGGCAACTACCCACTTTCGAAAGAACTGGTCAGCCCACATTTTGAAGATCATAGGGAAGTTGATCCATGGCGAAGACCACGTGCTAGTCTTTCATATGTCACGTAAGCCCTGGCAATTACTCGTAGTGGGCCTTGCAATCCAACCCAATGCAAAGTAACTATTGGCCCTGCGCTGGGGGCACATTATAAATAACCTCTTTCACTAGAGAGTCATGTATTATATTCTCTACACTTATTCTCTTTGTACTTGCGCTTTCTAACTTAGTTACTCACTTAAGCATCGGAGTGTCTTGCAGGTACACCCCCTCCTTCTCCACAACACCGATGAACACAAGAGCTCACGACGCGTGGCAGGCTGTTGATTCCTTTCTGATCAGGTCATATCAGTGGCGTCGTCTGTGGGAAATATTTGTTCCCCCGTTCTTTCTCTTATACAAGCATAGAAGCTCAAGAACCAAAGCAACATCCAAATATCGTTTAATCATGTCCAGCCCACGCAACGAAAACGCTCCAGAAACCGCATTCATCCCTTTCACCAACGATGACGACCACGATCTCATTGTCATCGTTCACGCCGAAAAGGGCGACTCTAGGGATGGGCAGATCGCCTCTCCCTCCTTGGAAGAGCGGTCTTCAACGCCGCTCAGCGCTTTGATAACTCGGTTGTCTACCAGCCTATCCAGGTGCCATCCAGTGTCAATCCCACCATGGTGGCCCTGTTCATTGTGATCAACCAGACCAACCTGATGATCTTCCAGTAGAATGAGCGTATAGGGATGCTCGAGAAGGAGCGAAAATCACGCTCTCCTCCGCGGAGACATCGTCGCCCCATCTCCAGTAGCCCTCTCTCCTCCACCGTGGAGGACGCGACACGACGACTCTCGGAGCCCTTCTCACCGACCTACTGGACGTCGCCCTCGCTTGGAGCGGCCTCTGTAACACCCTTCTAAACCCCACGGTAAATATATGAATAATCAGAGTAAATAATCATGCATTTACAAAAGGGCGTCACACATAACTTTCAAAACATCAAAAACCATCTGTCATGCTCATTAACACTTATAATAAGTAATCATGCTTCTCACAATTTCACTTTGCATGTAGCAGCGGATTCATTTTGTATCATGATTCTCTTAACAGAGTAACCATGCTCATCATATAATTCAACATTACTTAGGCACCAAGGCCAACATCATAATATTCCAATGAATATAAAAACATAACATAGAATACATAATATATCTCTAAAATATAAACCAAACGATCCCAGTGTTACATGACCAGAGCATGACTCGACCCAATATAACTAAGTTACTAAATGGCTACACCAACAACGACCACGCAACTACGAGCAGCTCTATTCTCGATACCTGCACGATGTCAGATAGGACATCATTCCAGCAGAAGGGTGAGAAGTATTATCATAATAATCAATGCATATAATTATATATATCCACAATCTTAGAGTACAAATAATCAACATTCTCACCACAAGTCATCCATATACGTCACAATGTATATACAATATATATAGATAATCACCAACACATACATCATAATTCACTCATGTACATCGCCATACATATACATATAATCCAAGCATAACATCATGCACACTTCCACAATTTTACTCAATCCACATAAACATACACATTATGTTTAATTCACTACAATTCATATAAACATATACAATCATGTTTATTCATCAATTCATCAGTCAATATCATTCACACTTACACATTTTTCACCCAATTCATCAATACACATCACAATATACGTATAGGCAAATATGGATAATCACCAAGCATATTTATCATGCATACATCCATAATTCACATCATTCCACATAAACATTTACAATTATGTTTCTTCATCCAATCACAACTCTCATTCAACAATTCATACACATGCATAATTCCATATAACAATGATATATGCCATGTGACTCAATGCAACTCAATGCCACGTGGTACTAACACTTGTTATCATTTTTCGGTTTTTACATTTAAACTGGGTCCACCCTTCTAGACCGATAACAACAAAAGCCTGTTCCCTAAGCTTTCAAACCCACCCTTCTAGGTTTGGGACAAGTCACTAGTCTCCACGAAACTAGAAAACATTGCCTCTTGACTAAATGATGCATATGCAATCAACCACCAAATGCACTTAAGACCGTTCCCGCATCTTAATCTCATGCATTCAAATAATTCATCACTCAAGAATTATAACATGATTGCACACACAACATATTCATATTCAATAACATCATATTCATCGAGCAATGCACACATATTCACATTATGTTCCTATGCATTCTTCACATACTATAACATATAATTGATATATATATATATATATATATATATATATATATATATATATATACACACACAATATCGTGCCAAACGGCAACAACCATCATCACAATTCATCATGCATTTTTAATCAATGTAAAACAATGCATTATACACGCCAAAAGGCCACATTTCATAATCAATTCCACAATCTAGGATTCACGTCTTACGGCTACCCACAGCATATGTTTCACAGCTCACAATTACTTATTTACAACAAGGATCAAACACAATCGAACCAAGAAATCAACATAGGATAGAATCTCAAGAAAACCAAATGTTGTCACGCTTGCTGGCTTGCTCGCCTAGCGAGTCTCTAGCGGATACTCGTTATCTGTTCGCCTAGCGAACAAGCTCGCGAAGGAAAACCGAAGCTACTGACTTTGCTCGCCACCTACTCGCTGCAGCGAGGCCCTAGCGAATCCTTCGCCACCTCACTCGCTACCAGCGAACCAGATCAAATGCATTCTGTCCAAGTCTGGGACC
The DNA here is from genome assembly GCA_963859935.3 of Lathyrus sativus. Taxonomy (NCBI): domain Eukaryota; kingdom Viridiplantae; phylum Streptophyta; class Magnoliopsida; order Fabales; family Fabaceae; genus Lathyrus; species Lathyrus sativus. Next base: position 648,332,197 of record OZ012739.1, on the reverse strand, counting down.
TCTCGCTAACTTGCTCGCCTAGCGAGTTGCTAGCGAACGCTCGCGACCTGTTTGCCTAGCGAATGTGCTAGCGAGTGTCTGCGAACTCAAAAACCCTCACTATCATCAATCCTCAACTCTTCACAAAACCGACCGATTCTCACCAAACAAGTTCCATAGCCTTAGTCTAACCTTCCTCGACTAAATTATACCACTTATTCTCATTTTCGACCGTTAAAACTCGGTTTCTATCGATTAAATCCACTTTGCCCTAAAATGGAAGTTGTAGAAAAACATCCAACAATCCAACCCAAGCATACACAATCATATACATTGACAGGATAATGATATTTCACACCCTTACCTTGATTAATCGGAATCTAGAAGTCGTTCTTGATGATTTCAAGCTTTTCCCCTTTTTCTCCTCTTTTTTCTTCTTCCTCTTTCTTTCCACTCTTCTTTCTCTTATGTTTTCCATTCCCTTTCCTTTCTCTCTACTTTTCTTTTATATCTCTTTCTATCATTTTTCCTTCCATCATAATTCCTCTCTCAAAATATTTAACAATTCATTTTCTCATAAAAATATCTCATCTCATCATTAATTAGAGAATATCTAGTAAACCCACATTATTCTACCAAATAGAATAAATCAGTTAAATTCATTAACTCATATAAATTAAATAGATCCAATAATTCATTAAATCAATTAATCAGTACAAATAATCAATTATTGAAAATTGGGCTGTTACAGCCTCAGCCAGTGGCCTTCCAAAAGCGTGCTCGCTCACCTCCCTGGAAGGAGTGACGCTCCCCGTGCAGAAAAGGAACAAGGCTGAAGGAGGCACCAAGAAGCCAAAGAGCCGCCCAAGGAGTCCTCTCCGATAAAACAGAAACAATCTCAGTGACCTTTCCCCTTCTCGATCACCTATCAGGAGCGACAAAGACGACCAGCACTCACCACTGTCTCGGGCCATCAGGGAGACTTCATTGTCTGTCGGGATGGAGAAACCACCGCCATTGGTGACATACGATGGCATGACCGGCCTGGACGACTACATATAAAGCATCGATGTGATGCTCGACTATTGAAACTTCAAGGAGCCATCAAGTGCAAGTTTTTTCTCACTACCCTGAGGAATGGTGCCATGACATAGTACAAGCGCCTCGTGCCCGAGTCCATCACCTTCTGGGGCAAACTGAAGAGGAAATTCTCCAGGCACTTCACAACTTCCTGGCGTCATCCAAAGACAGAGGCAGCCCTAGAAGCCATCATCCAAGGAAAGAACGAATCTCTTCGGGATTACATAGAGAGGTTTAACCGAGAAGCTGTCCAGGTGGCCACCTCGGACGACATGAAGAAATTCTAGATCGAGCGAAGACTGCGTCCTCGCACCAAATTCGCCAAGGCCGTCGGGATCAAACGACCTCGCACCTTGAATGCTCTCCACCTCAAGGCCGTCGAGATCGAACGGCTCCGCACCTTGACTGTATCCTCGCTGGAAACTTTATACCTTGGCCGAAAACTTCATAAGACAGGCCGAGAAATTCATAGCTTTCCCGAAAACTTCATGAAATTCGCCGAAAAACTCATAACACTACAGAAAGGAAACGAAAACTTACTTGTAGGAGAAGGATCTGGACGACGAAGAGTGGTAACAAAAAAGGAGACGGCTACCGTGACGGCGACGACAAGAAGAACTTGGAGAGGATTATGATAGATATGAAAGGGAAATGTGCAAATGAGAGAAACTTTCCCTCTATTTATAAGCTTGGAATGGGAAACGAGACGGAAATAGGCACTCAAGTGCCCCTACGCATAACCGCTCTAGGCATTAGTTACGCGTGACACGTGGCGCTAGGGGACACCACGCGCGTCCCCTCTACTTCACCTCGTGCACGAAGATCAAGCACGCACATTCACTCCCCATCTCCCCACGGCCTACTGTCTTGGCGGGCATCTATCATTCTTGGCCGCGCTCACAGCCTGACTCTATATGCCGAACAAGCCGCCCGTCCTCCAAACTGGTTCCTGACACCCTAAATTGCTCTTAAGTCATTACTCATCCACTTAGGAGCAACGACTTAGGGGATCCTATTTCAGACTGGGCCGAGACCTGCCCCTCAATCGAGCAGGCCCAATCCAATACTATGTTGGAGAGGCCTAACAAATCCTAATCCTCTCGTGTTGGGAACGCGTCTCAATAAGGCCCCTCAGTCGAGCAAGCTGTTACCAAGCACGAGGAGAGATCACGCGTCCTCCCCACATTCTCCACATGTTCCCCACGTGGCGACACATAATCAGGCAACTACCCACTTCCGAAAGAACTGGTCACCCACCTTCCAAAGATCGCGGGGTAATTGATCCAGGGCGAAGACCACGTGCTAGTCTTTCCTACACCACGTAAGCCCTGGCAGTTACTCGTAATGGGTCTTGCAATCCAGCCCAATGCAAAATAACCATTGGCCCTGCGCTTGAGGCACATTATAAATACCCTTTTCACTAGAGGGTCAAGTATTTTATTCTCTACACCTATTCTCTTTGTACTTGCACTTTCTAACTCTGTTACTCACTTAAGCATCGGAGTGCCTTGCAGGTACACCCCCTCCCCCTCCACAACACCGGTGAACATAGAAGCTCACGACGCGTGGCAGACTGCTGATTCCTTTCTGATCAGGTCTGATCAGATCTTGTGTCACGGGTCTGCTGCAAAACATGAACATGAAAAAGATGAAAACAGTACGATGAAAGTTGCACAAAATAAATTTCAAAAAGTGTGTTAACACTAAGTTTTAGGTTCGATTCACCCCCAATAATTTAGACAAATTGGATGCAAATGGATTAACCGGCAAATCCCCTTCATGATACTTTGGAAACCTTAACATGAATCACATGTTCACATTAAGCATTTCGATCAATGATATTTTACAGAATAAAGTTTCATTACTTATTCTGGTGCACTAGAAAAATAAAAGAATGACTTAGATATAATTTTTGTCACTTGAAACAAGTGATTTTTGTGTCTATTTTATGTCTAACAAGTATCTTTATTTATAGAAAAACTTGTACCAATTGGTGAGGGGGAAAATGTTTCAATGGTTTAAACATGACCATTCTTGAATCATTATATATCAATAACAGCAAACCATTTCATAAAAAGTTGTGTTGATCTGGTAGTGGCACCTTATGACCATGCGCCCTATCACAATAAGGTCTCTGGTTTGATTCTAGAAAGTTGCAACTTTTGGCCATTTATTTTGGTAATTTAACCATTATTATTTATCAATTTAATATTTTGGAAATTTCTCCAACAAGATCTAATTATAAAATAAATTTTCGATTATTGATTTGGGAGAGATAAATGTCTTTCGGAGCAGAGCTCATCTCGATTTTCCTACATATAATTGAACAAGTATACATTAGTGATTGGAATAATGTGTGGTTAAAAGCGACTCTCAAACCTCCATTCAAACTTTGCTTAAAGATGATTTTATTTTTTGGGATCTCGAAAATATATGGTTTAATTGTAGGAATTTACGGATGCTTTTAGCATTTTCAAATATATACAGAGAGGGTAACATTATGCGGACAAACTAGCAAACTATGGACATTATTTATTGGACTTCTTAAAAGACTGATTTGATTTTTCTATATTCACATTTTTCTAACTGATTGGTGGATTAACCTGGCCATTTTTTCTAGTTTCGTTTCTTTTTTCTATTTCTAGATTTCTAGGGTTTTGCTTAAATTTTCCTTTTGGTTTTTTATTGGTAGGTCATGTATAGCCCTCTATTATGTAGTTCTCTCTCTCTCTCTCTCTCTCTCTCTCTCTCTCTCTCTCTCTCTCTCTCTCTATATATATATATATATATATATATATATATATATATATATATATATATATATGTATATATATATATATATATATATATATATATACATATATATATATATATATATATATATATATATATATATATATATATATATATATATATATATGTATATATATATATATATATATATATATATATATATATATATATATATATATATGTATATATATATATATATATATATATATATATATGTATATATATATATACATATATATATATATATATATATACATATATATATATATATATATATACATATATATATATATATATATATACATATATATATATATATATACATATATATATATATATATACATATATATATATATATATATATATATATATATATATATATATGCTAGTAGAATACCTGTGCTCCCGCACGGGTAAAACTAACATGTTAGACGGATACTTTTGACCTCACTCGGCTTTGTCCAGCCATTGTTTCTAGTTTGTAAAAATGTTTCCAATGTTTGTGTCAGAGAAGTAGACGGTGTAACTGAAGTTTGGGTTAATGCCAATATGTTCCAAATTATAAGACAACAAAATGGAAGACATTGTTTTAAATAAAGTTTATAAAGTATTCAAAGTAGTATTAAAATAAGCGTGCAACACACACTGTCAAAGAAAATATCATATTTGGATTTAAAAGCGTGAACTTGCGGGTGGTCCAAGTTAATGCATAGGCGTGAACCATTCCATGCGTTCTTGAGAGTTGCTAAAGGTGTTGTAGGTTATAAATTGTTTCGCGAAGTCGTCCCATAACGCAACCTCAATAACATTTCCAACTTCATCATGTAGAGTAATATTGACACACGATTTCTTACCACCACCACCCATTTGAGTTTTGAGTACATCTTGTAGAACACCAATAACGTCTGAAGAATACAAAATTGTTAACTTGCAATTGATATTAGAATTATACAACTTTACAATGAAATAGAATATGTTACCGTATAAGAGATCAATGGCGATTTTCCATTTAGAAAATCGATTATAGGCTTAAATTTTTATTGATGTGTCGGTATTCTGGGTATTGGCAATCTTGCAACAGTGGTTCCTCTGTTGAATACGAGTTTCAGCTTGTTTGGGCATGAGATGATCCAAATCTTTTCGCAAATGGAATTGTGACTAATAAAAGTAAGAAGAGCATATTGTCTGTTATATTCACAAAGATCTGAAACCAAAAGGTTAATGTAACACTGCTTTTAAACATGAAGTCGGTAGTTTCTCAACAGCAGACCAATCGATAGAGACATATCTAAGTTTCCTCACGAAGTCTGAATAGAAGCTAGAACAAAAACACATAATTAATAGAAATGAAGAAAAACGCGGAAGGGGAAATCAGACATATACCAAACATTTTACTTTTTATTATTTTTCTCTTTTACCTATAGGTTTAAGTAAAGAACATACAGGGATACCATTCCAGTCATCATAACTTGCAGGATCTTTCTTCAAATCTTCAAGTATTTTAGCATATTTATGAAACAAACAGAAGATGCAATATTGCAATTAACAACAATTTGAATATTCTAGGATAAAGACAGTACAAAAAAATGATAACCCTAAAGCTACCTTACCTTCACTCTTACCTACACCACCAGTCAAACCATTCAAAGATAGAAACCAAAACATAAAAAAAAAAATTCCCCTGCTGAGATTCAATTGATAAGAGAAAAGAATTTATGTTATTTCTGCGACGAGAAATTTTCCCCTTCTCACAAGTGTCCCAATAGGCAAGCCATGTTGCTTCAGCTAGAGGAAGCAGATGACCATCCACCAGATGACCAGAAAATTATGATTGAAGGGAAAAGCGAAGATGATGAAACTCATCATTTATCCTTTAATGTTATGCGAGGATCACAGGGTGTGGGCACTATTCGATTCACTGGACAAGTTGGAAGCATAACAGTTAAGATATTTGTTGATGGAGGTAGTTCTGACAACTTCATTCAACCTAGAGTGGCTCAAGTGCTGAAATTACCAGTGGAACCAGTTCCTAAGCTTTGAGTTCTAGTGGGTAATGGACAAATTTTAAGTGTAGAACGCATCATTCAGCAGTTACCACTGCAAATTCAAGGCCAAGAGGTGAAAATACCAGTGTACTTATTACAAATTTTGGGTGCAGATATAATTTTGGAATCAACATGGTTAGCAACATTAGGTTCTCATGTGGCTGACTATGCAGCCTTAACATTGAAATTCTTACAAAATGGTCAGTTCATCACTCTGCAAGGCGACAGCAATACGGAAGTCAGCCAAGCCTAATTCAATCACTTCAAAAGACTACAGAATACCAGGGCAATTGAAGAGTGTTTTTCAATATAATTGATCAAACAAGATGTCCCAGGTGATATTCTGAAGGAATTACCAACCAATATCGACCCTAAATTGGCTATACTTCTGCACACGTATGCTCAAGTGTTCACAGCCCCTACTGTATTACCACCTCAGAGAGCATAAGAGCATGCGATACCTCAGAGAAAAGACAATTATTTGGTAACTTTTTATTTGGAAGAAAAACATAAGATTAAAAAACCTCAAAACACCAGATTCATTACCACCATGAAACACCAGTAGTAGTAGCCATTCTTAAAATCACAAAAACCTCAAAAACCCAGTAGAAAATCCTTGACGAGAAGAAGAAAAACTCTGAGATCAGAAAGGAGACGGAGGAAGAAGAAACGAACCTGAGTGTTGGTAATATGAATGGAACGTCCAATCTAAATTTGAAAAAAAAAAAACATAATCAACGTATCAGTGAAGAAAACAACAAACCACAGAATACTGATACAAATGAAATAGATATACCTGAGATTCAAGTCCTAGAAGATAAGATGAATAACCACATACATAACCTGAATCATAACCACGAAGATGATAATGAGAAGAATGTGAAGAATAATATCATAAGAAACAAATAGTTAATGGAAAGCAATATAAAACCTGAAAAAGTTGAACTCATAAGCAACATACATCCTCATCAGCAGGATCTGCAAGGTAGAGACAAAGGAATAGAATGTGGTACATAAAAGGAAGATGATTGATGGAAGAAAAATGGTTAAAAAAAAGAGATTTTTCTTGTTGATTAAGATTGTGAGAGTGAGGGGCAAAGATAGGGTGAGAGAGACAGTATGAGAGAGAGGGTTTAAGTTTTAGGTTGAGAGACAGAGAGAGAAGAAGGTAGTATTGAGATAAGATTGAATTTGAAAAAAAAAAGAATAATAATAATAATAATAATTTAAATTTGAAAATTTGAAAAAAAGAGAAAAAGGAGGGAATGTACTCTGCCACGTGTCGCTCAAAGGTGGTGTATGAAGTGTTAAAACATAACATGTGGTATTTTGTAATTGGATAGGAGAATGAATAAATGGTAACATTAGTTGATTACATAAATGCCCTTTTAGTGGTGTAATTAAAAATGATTGAAAGCGTAAATATGAAAGTTAATGCAATTGAATTTTGAAGGGTTGATATATATATATATATATATATATATATATATATATATATATATATATATATATATATATATATATATATATATATATATATATATATATATATATATATATATATATATATATATATATATATATATATATATATATAAAGAAAATATTGAAATTTAAAGGAAGTACTTATCCCACCTATACGGCTCTCTCACCCAATAATGAAAATTTATAACTACCTCTAAAATTTGAAGATGCATTTCTAGACGCACTATTTTTTTACGAATTCTTTAGTGCAAATTGGTGTGACACCTTTTTTTTTAATTTAGTTCGGAGATGCATCTCCGTATCAACATTGGGGTAAGTCCGGAGATACTTCTCTGTAAAAACCTTTAATTCAAAATTCAGGGAGTTTTATGGAAATGCATCTCCTGACACGTTTATTTCATTTACCTTTTCCAGACCTTTCCTCGTTCCTTCTTCATTCACTAAAAACTTACTAAAACCCCATTTAAGCTCGTGAGCAAATTTCTTCAAGTTCATTTTACAAGGTTTAACATTACTTCATCAAGTTAGTTCTACTCCATTTGCCGCAAAGTCACTCATTCCATTCAAACTTTTCATCCACAACATTTAATTTGGTAAGTTTCTCATTTAATTTCTTTTTTTGAGATTTGATGAATGTATTAGGTAACATGGGTCGTTTAAGATGCATTAGATAGTAATATTAATATATTTGAAATAGGTGGATGGAATAGACATGCATTCCCATTTGGTTGGATTTTAGGGCATTAATGGGGTTTCTGCTATTTTTTCAACTCGCGAGTTTATCCGAAGATGTGTTTCCTGATTTTGTCTTAACTAGTTTTAGGAAATGTATCTCTGGATTTGATCTGAATGCATTTTGATGTAATTTTCTTGTTTTATTACATATAGAATGGATGGAAAACAACAAGGACATAATGATTCTCATTATGTGTCCCAACACATGTTTGTACAATATGAGAGGGATAGGGGTAGGGCCACGATTCGATGCTACCTCATTTGATGGTTTAAAGTTTGAGGTTCATAACTATATGCTTCTACTAGCCGAAGTTGTCTATCTCAAGTAACTACTTCACGAGAGGCCCCTAAAGCTTATGAATCCAATCATGAGGAACCCTCGGCTAATGTTGATGCCATTGTAGATGATTATCCACGAGTCTCATTTGACACCTTTTACTTTATCTTTATGGAGACCATGCTACTAGGCATGTCTAGGAAGGAAAATTATATTTATTTAATTTTCCAGTACATCTATTTTATATTAATCTAATTGAAGTGGTAGCGATATATTTATTTTTACAAGAACGTCCATGTTTAAAATACGTAAACCACAGAAGGATAAATTTTGGAACTTGAATAACCCGAAGATGATTGGTTCAAGAATATTCTCTACAACTATGAGCTTGTCGGATTATGTGTTGTTGTGTACATTGTTCTAAACCATGAGATGCAGGCGGAATTTGCAGAGAGATGACATTCAGAGACGTCATATTTACACCTTTATCTTGGCGAGATGACCATCACTTTGGATGACGTCTCATGCTTCTTACATCTTCCCATCAGGAAAAAATTATTGGACCATTGAAAGATCATTCTAGACGAAGCCACCGAGGTGATGGTCATCTATTTGGGAACTGACCCAATTGAAGCTGCAATTGAGGTAACTGACACTAGAGATGCTCCTGCTAGATTTAAACTCTTGGAAGACCTTTATAAAGACCGCCTACAGATAGTTGTGGATGTCGTCGGTGATGATATGCAAGTTGAGTACCATCAGCAGTGTGCATTGAGGTGTTACATCTTGTTCCTCGTTTGCACTTCCATGTTTGTGGACAAAAGTGCAACTTACGTCAATGTGGTCTATCTTAAATACTTCAATGACTTGACAGTGATTCACGAGTACAACTGGGGGCGCCTGTTTGGTCTACATGTACTAGAAGTTGGACGAAGGTTATTTTTGGAAGATAAAGTAGTTGACAAATGCATGTTGCTTACGGTAATTTATTGTTACTAATATTTTCGTAACTTATTCATTACACTTGTTACTAAAATTTTATCAAAACAATTTTCAAAGATTGATCATCTCTCGTTTTCCTCGCATTTTTGGCTGGCAACATATGTCTGACTAAATAGGATTAGACAAGTGATTGCGCCTTTGCACCGCTCAGAGGGAATTAGGAAGTTGATTCCTTCCTGGTGTATCTTGATTGTCATGTAGCGGATGACATTGTCTTCTTCCCATACAGCGGTCATCGCGAGACACGATAGATGGACGTTATTTCATTATACTCCGGATGGATGGTTTATGGGTCATATTCGATGTATGTGCATCTTTCCGAGCGAGTGATGTGCCAATTTGAATGTTTGTAGGTTATTCCGAGACACCCCTCAGATTCTGCTCATCCCATCGTCCGCTGCAAAGATCTTGATGTCATACTTGAGGATCTCGATAGTTATATGGTACTAGAGGAATATTGCAGGGTGTCAGTTCATGTATAATGGACTTATGCAAATGGTTAAATCACATGGTTCTATAGGGTATCAAATCGTATTATGATATCAAACGCTCTTAGAAGACCACCTAAGCTATCTAATTAGGAGATATTGAAGGCTACGGATGACCATGTCATTTGTCAGCGTATTGTGGATATGGCGAGATCCAGCATAGAGGTTGGAATTTTTGAGGTAGGCAGTTCCCAGTTGACCCTCGTGGAAAACCCTATGGTTAAGACACATAATGGCTTGTAGTACATGCAGAGGAGAAACTGGGGGGTTAGACTTACTCAGTAGTTTATGTTTGTTTGTATTACTTTTTGTATTTTCGAAACAAATTATGTATTGTCGGTATAATATGCTTGAATCAATTTATGACACTCTTAAATGCCCAAAAATGGTCTAAAATAACCAAAAATATAAGTTGGTCTAAAAAAATTGTCAAAGATACCTAGAATTAATTCAGAAGGTTTCTGAAGAAGCATCTCTGAAATATTCTCTGTGATGTGCAATAAACACGCTTCTAATAATTTAAAATAACTTTAAAAGATCTACGGAAAATGCACTCCAGAAATTTTATGAAGATGCATTTCCGAACTAGATTTTGACAAAAATGAAATGTGTGACTGATTTATAAGGGCGAGTGTGAATTTAAGTGTGTTCGAATATTCATTTATGAAAATAAATAAAGATATTTTTTAGTTTTTAGAGGTGTGGACACCCCATAGAGTGGGACGAGTATTTCCCAATGAAGCCCATCCCAGCCCAATGAAAGCCTGTTAATTCCGAGCATTGCAAACCGACGCCTGAATTTGGACACAACCATAGCCAATAACAACATAGTAACATATCACTACAACATCGTACTAGATTTGGTTCTGTGACTACCGTGTCCCATAGATTTGCATAACAATGATCTCTTCCTTAATGTTACCATCTGCTACAACAATAAGACCTTACTGTAATTGCAGCATCATTCCCTCATCATCTTCATCTTCACGAAGACTCACTCTCTTTCATCTTCTCACCACCGGTGCTATAGGTAACAAACTACTCTCTCTACCTTTCTCCACACACAACACAACATAACCTTCATTCATTATTATTATTATTATTCATTTTTCTTATCACTTAGTTTTCTGGTGCTGCTGCTGCATTTGGTTATTCCTTTCCTTACTAGTTCTTCCACCACAATCCCAATTCTTCGGTGCAAAACTATCACAAGCTAATGCTGCTCAAAACTTGTTTGATTGGGTCCAAAATGATAACAGAAGATTTCTACATGTTGTTTACAGTGTTGCAGATTTGGACAAGACTATAAAGTATATATGCTAGTGCTCCTACTTGTTTGATTTTTGAATTGATGCTTTTCAGTCATGTTCTTGATGTAAATATTTTTGTATGTATGTGTGTGAAATTTGATAGGTTCTACACTGAATGTCTTGGCATGAAGGTTTTGAGAAAACGCGATATACCCGAAGATAAATATTCTAATGCTTTTCTTGGATATGGACCTGAAGATTCCAATTTTACGGTTGAGCTTACTTATAGTAAGTTGAATTCTTAATGCTACTTCTTTTGGTTTCGGTAAATCGTTATGAATATCATCATTTACACAATATTGATTGTAATCGTAGTTGTTATTTTGCGGTGATTGCAGATTATGGAGTAGATAAGTATGACATTGGAACTGGTTTTGGACATTTTGGTGTTGTAGCTCAAGATGTAAGCTCTTCAAAAATATTATCAAGCATTATTGTTTATCTTCAATGCAAGAGTTCTATTATGCCTTTTATATACTGCAATTCTGCAGGTTGCCAAGACAGTTGATATTGTAAAGGAGAAAGGGGGAAAGGTTACGAGGGAGCCGGGGCGTGTTAAAGGCGGCTCTATAGTTACTGCTTCCGTCGAAGATCCTAGTGGTTATCGGTTTGAGCTTTTGGAGAGAAGACTTACTCGTGAACCATTGTGCCAAGTGATGCTTCGAGTAGGCGATCTTGATCGTGTCATAGCCTTCTATGAAAAAGTGAGTGTATTTCCTGTACTTATTGTGATGGTTACATAAGTAGCTAAATGTTTTTCTTGTCTTTGTTGATTTTGAAGGCTGTTGGCATGAAACTTCTCCGCAAGATCGACAACCCTGAGGATAAGGTAACAAGTAACAACTACTTGTGGCTATTGATAAGATGCATAGCTATCGGTTCTGGACATTACTGTTTTGATTGGTGTTTTTAATTGCTACATAATAAAGTCATGATTGTTCTTTCGTCATTGGAGGTGATTCAGATCGGTTGAGGTGATTGAGATTGCAAGATCGTGCGATTCCATGACCTGGATCGCGATTCTGATAACATAACTTGTGATTGTTTTCCAGAACACAGTAGCCGTGTTGGGATACGGTCCTGAAGCTAATAGTCCAGTTCTAGAACTGACATATAACTACGGCGTCACTAATTACGACAAAGGAAATGGTTATACACAGGTAAATTCTGTTCTATTTCTATCATGTGAAGAGGATTTTATGATTTTCACACGCTCCTACATGAATCATAATGCAAGCCATTATAAGAGTGTGACTCCTTTTGTGTTTGAACAGATTGCAATAGGCACGAATGATGTCTATAAGACTGCAGAAGCAATCAAGTTATACGGAGGGAAGGTTATCCGTGAACCTGGACCCTTACCAGGTATCAACACCAAGATTGTCGTTTGCTTAGACCCTGATGGTTGGAAATTGGTACGAATTTTTTCATTCTGTTCGTACGTATGTGATGTATTATTGTGTTAAACTTTATACGTCACACGCTGTTTATTTCACTGATTGGTTATTTATCACTTCACGCAGGTATTTGTTGATAATGTCGATTTTCTGAAGGAATTAGAGTGACAATAGCATGGCTTATTTATTACAATTTTTTCAGCGATATTTTATAATCGTTCTGTCAAATCAACATATCGATAAAGAAAAGTTAACATGTATTTACAGCAATCACATTGTCATCTTTAATATTTTTTAGTATGTCACTTTGGCGCGGCAATTCAACATGTATTGGATTCCTTCTAACCACAACAGTTTGTCTCCTTGTCTTCCACATTCAAATTCTATTAATCTGTCTGCTGTTTTTATTCCAAAATATGCTCTCTTTTCGCCATTGTCTTCCTTTCCGGGCCAAGTTGGGATATCACTGCACACTCCAGTGACTATATCTGCCATTTTTAGACCATACCTTAACATTTCTTACAGTAACAAAAGAGTAAAATAAGTAAGTTATGCGTACGGAAACTTGGCTTACATTTCTTCTTTTTCGTGAATGTGCCTGCAATATGCTTGCTTTTCATTTTCGCTACTACCTGTTGTCATTGTGTCGATATATTTAGCAATTATTTGAACTCGTGCGTATGATTTGTTAATGAATGTAGAAGTCTTTTCTTCAAGCAATTACCTGAAAACTTGAATTAATATTGAAAGAAACTTGCTTCCAATGAAGAATACCTGTTATGGACAGTAAAAGTAACAGTTACTTGCATTAGAAGTTATTGTTCAATTTCAATGAAGCCACTTTTTCAAACATGTCGGTAGACATACCTTTTCTTGTACGTTTGAGAAGTACGCCTCCTCGAAAGACAAAGTCCAGTGCTGTCAAGATACTTGCTTCTTTGGCTTCGCCACAATTCTCCTCAACCGGAGGAATTGTAGTAGCTCCAATCCCCCTCTCCAAACGTGCCTTTAGAGTAGCCGCTCCTCGCAACGCTGTTGTTTATTTCATTACATTTTCTCTTGTTTTGCGTTAGAATTTGAGGTTCATAAATTGACTTTAAATGTTATAATACCTGTGGCTGCTCCAGCTGTAAGAGTCATAATATCTCCGTTAGTCTTTGCGTTAATAGCCGAGTCGACTGCGGTTACAATCTGGTCCTGTTCAGCTCCCATATCTTCTGCAATCTCAATGCAGTGAGAAGCTACTAAAGAAGCTGCAGAAGCAACTGCAGCAGAAGTCATGGCATTAGGCTTTTCAGACGATGCTATTGAAGCAGCAACCGCTGCAACAGCAGCAGCAACACCAACTACCGATACTGCGGCGTGCAGCTGAGCATTATGAGTCCTAATTTCTTGCTTTTTCCTCTCCTTCTGATCTTTCAACCACCTACCTGTTGTCTTCCCTCTCATCAAGCTCCTATACAGCTGGTGAAGTAAAAAATGAATGAAAAAAAGTTCCAAGTAGTATAGTAACAGATTCAGCTAGTATCTGATTATATAATAGATGATATAATCACAAATCGAATGCAAAATACCCCGTTTCTCATCAAGTTTTGACTCGAAATGAACTCCGTAGAAAGTGCTTGATGAAGTAAAAGTAAATCCTGCAGATGAAGCATTACAACAATATAATTGAATCGATCAACTTTATGGTTACATTTATGACCATCTCGGTTATAGTAAGTTAAGTACCTTAGTTTCGCTATTTTCATTTGGCAAAATCTGAGGATAACGCTGGTTAGATAACTGCTCATATAACTTGCATCAGAAGCTCAAAACCAACACAATAAAAATAACATGAACACGAGACCGTAGTAAGTGCATGGTTTCCGATTTTCATGCTGCATTGCATTGTGAAAAAAAGTACTAGTAGCTAAATTCTTTACCAAAACTTCAACAAAAAAAAGTTCTTACAGAATCCTTAGAGGCAGTGAAACCTTTGGCATTAAACTGATCAGAATGGCATAGAAGTTGCATCTCAATAGCCGAGGATGTCGAAGTATTCGTGCTATGCAGTGCTTTGGATAGTTCCGTGGCAGAAAGACTCCATGATCTAGCAAGAAACTCCATAGATTCTGTCGGCGTTTCAGGCGGCGGAAGGCAAGATGATGTAGGAACATTCTCATCTAAAGTCTCCAGCTGATGAACTGAGCATTTAGAGACAGAAGTGTTGAAGTTCACTAAAATTGAAATTAATCAACAAAAAATGAGTTACATAATTTCATGAGAATTAAAAAAGTTTTAAGTTTCTTTATTATACCAATATTAACACTCACTTGTTAAGAGTTATACTCTTAAGTCCCTTAGGCCTCAATGACTCAAGAGAGCAATATGATGAGAGAATTTATGAGCTATAGTAAGATATATGTAAAGAGAAAATGTGAAGTTGTTTAAAAGTGCTTATTATTTAGGATGAGAAAAAAACAAGTTAAAAGATTCTTAGTAGTGATGGAAAGAATATGATTGAAAGGGCAATTATATTTGTCTCCACTTATGATGTATCTTTTGATTTCCACTTGTTAGTGCTTTATGCATAAAGAGTCAAATACCTGTTTTTATGGCAGCGGTTCATCATTACTAGGAATTTTTATGTCACCATTATCATCACTTTTTAAAGTAGAAATTAGGGACCCATTTGTTTGTAGATTTGTATTTTGATTACAAAATTAATTAAAATAACTATTATTTAAAATAGAGTATTTTTTAATTTTATTATTAAAAGAATTTAAATTTATTGAATAATCAATCAATGTTTTTAGACTATTATATAGATTAGATACTTTTTTTTATAACCCAACTATTTCCATTAAACTAAAGAAATAGGAACTGTTGTTTTTTTTAGACTATTATATATTTTGAGAGGGCCGGTCTAATACATTTTGACGCTTGAGGTAAAACTTTAAATTAAATATTTTAGTATGATAATTTTTTTTAATTTTAGATTAATATATTTTAATTTTAAGTTTTTAAAAATATAAAATTATTAAATTATTTTAATTAATTTTATTTAATATTTTTTTATTTGATAATAAAAATTAATACATCTAAACGCTCTTGTCATCATTTAAAAAAAATCATAATTAAAAGAATATTAACAAAGTTCTTTTAAAAAATGCCGCATTTTTTTATATCTATATAATCTTAATCAATTGACTTTTTTTTATAAAAGAAATAAATTTTAAATTATTTTATATATTAACTAGATAGTAACATATGTTAAAAAAAATTATAATAATAACAATCATTTAGATTAGTTTAAAAATTAATAATGTTAAGTTTTTGGAGATTTTGTATGTATATGTGCCAAAAATAAATGAGTTCTATTTTGATATTGTTTAATCTTAATCATTATTTTTAGACTTTTTTTAATCACAATTTAACCATAATTATTTATTACATTTATTTTATTTATAATAATTATTTATTTTACTTATTACATTTATCCTTAATTATTTATAATAATATTTTTAATTATTTATTACATTTATTTTACTTTTTTTTTCTCTATGTAATAATTATTTAGGTATAATTTTGACAAAAATACATTTAATATTACCTTGAACTTTAAGTGACAATTAAAAAGTAACAAAAAATTATTCTAAAAATATCACTTATAAAAGAAACGGAGGGAGCAATTTTTTTAGGCATAATTAGTTCCTAAGTCATTTAACTTTGAACGAAGTTTCGCTTTAATTTCCGAACTAAAAAACGTTACATAATGATCTCTTAACTTTACTTTCGTTAAACCATTTGATCCATGTCGTTAGTGTTGGAAGAAGATTAAACTTGTTCAAGGTGAATCAATGGTGGAAGTTGTTATTGTGGTGATAGAAAGGTTAATTGAGGAAGATGATGAAAGAATAGAGAAAATTGAGATGAGAATCTTGAATGACATTATCTAACAACACTTTTTATCCAATAATACAATTTAGGTCTATTTATAGTGTACAAACCAATAAACAAACAAAAATCAATTACACTGCATTTGACTTATTCTAATCATCCAACACACCACCTTAAGTCAAATGTTCAATGTTCTTTATGCCCAACCTCACAATGAGTCGCTTGAAAACATCATTCGTAACCGCTTTCGTCAACAAGTCTACGACTTGTTCTTCACTTCTGCAGTAGCTCAAACGTAATTGTCCAGAACTCACTAAATCTCTCAAGTAATGGAATCTCATCTCAATGTGCTTGATCCTCTCATGTGTTATGGGATTCTTAGCAAGGTTGATGGCTAAAACGTTGTCCACCAACAACAAAACAGCTTCTCTTGTGCTGTTGTCCAGCTCATGCAGTAAGTTCACAAGCCACACAGCTTGGCATGCACACAATAACGCTGCAATGTACTCCGCCTTGCAAGAAGAGAGAGCAACCACCGACTCCTTTTTAGAACACCAAGAGATTGGTGCTCCGCCGAACATAAATACATAACCATTCGTAGACTTTCGATCATCTTTATCTCCGCACCAATTGGAGTCGGTGTATCCAAGTAAATTGCACCTTCTGTCTGTGTCACTTGCCGAAAACAAAATTCCACAGCCAAGAGTACCTTTCACATAACGAAGGATCCTCTTAACCGCTGCCAAGTGTGATACCTTTGGCCTCTCCATGAACCTACTAGCAATACCGACACTAAATGCTAAATCTGGCCGCGTATTGCACAAATAACGCAATGATCCAATCAATCTCCGGTATTGAGTCGGATCCACATCTTGCACTTCTTCGCTTTTGGATAGTTGTGACCGTGCCTCGGCTGGAGTTATGGCAGCATTACAATGCTTCATATCACACCTCTTTAAGATCTTCAAAGCATACCTACTTTGATGCATGAGCAGCCCCAACTTTGTCTTTTGGAACTTTATGCCTAGGAAGTACTTCACATACCCAAGGTCACTCATTTCAAACTCCTTCATAAGCTCTTCTTTGAAGCTTGAAATGTAATTTTCACAACTTCCAGTAATCAACAAATCGTCCACATATAGACAAAGTATGATTACTCCTTCGCTTGCACCCGATTTCACATAAACACCATGCTCGAACACACACTTTTTGAAACCAATATCGTTAAGAAAACCATTTATGCGTTTGTTCCAAGCTCTTGAAGCTTATTTTAAACCATAGAGTGCCTTCCTCAACTTGTAGACCCTTGCCTCTTAATTTTGAACAACAAAACCAGGGGGTTGTCCAACATACACCTCCTCATCCAATGGACCATTCAAAAATGCCGATTTGACGTCCATTTGATATAACGGCCAGCTATTGTTATTTGCTATCGCAACAACTAATCGGATGGTTTCATGTCGAGCAACCGGAGCAAATACCTCATCAAAGTCTATGCCTTCCTTTTGCAAAAATCCCTTTGCAACTAATCGAGCCTTATGCTTGATTATCTCGCCTTTCGGATTCGCTTTCACTTTGAAGACCCACTTCACACCAATTGTCTTTTTACCTTTCGGTAAGTCAACCAACATCCAAGTATTGTTTTTCTCAATCGATTCAAGCTCTTCCTTCATTGCATTCATCCACTTTAGATCGCTTAATGCCTCCTCCATATCTACCGGTTCGGATTCGGCCATTAAAGCAAAATGAATGAGATCACCATTGTTATTGATATCACTATCACGGAATACCTCAAAATCTCGGAGTCTTTGAGGCATACCTCTCTGCCTCGTTGGTCGTCTACTTGATTCACCATTCTTTGTTGCGAACGGTTGCTGTCCAGCATCATTAACAGGCTGAAAATTCAAATTTCCTCCCAGGAAATCGATTTCCCCATGTGGTAAATCAATTTCTGGGCCTGCATTTCGAATCTCAGCAGTTTCAGGAAGTGCAATTTCGGGCTAAAAATTGATTTCCCCTTTCTGAGAATCAATTTCCTAGACTGGTATAGCAGAAATTCTGCTGTCAAAAGTATGAATTTCATCCACGATCACGTCTCGACTAATCATTATCTTCTTGCTATTCATATCGAACAACTTGTAGCCTCCGGTAGGATGATAACCAACAAGCAACATTTTTTCACCCTTGTCATCTAACTTCTTTCGAAGTTGACCCGGAATATGTCGAAACGCTACCGAACCGAAAACACGTAAATGACTCAAACTTGGTTTGAATCCGAACCATACCTCTTCTAGAGTAACCTTTTCAAGCTTCTTTGTAGGACACATATTCATTAAATAGGCGACAGTAGAGACGCCTTCACCCCAAAGCTCTTTTGGTAAATTCTTCGGTTTCAACATGCTACGCACCATGTTCATAATCGTCCGACTTTTTCTCTCGACAACACCATTTTGCTGAGGCGTATAAGGTGGTACAACCTCACGTACTATACCCTCGTCATCACAATAACTCCTAAATTCACCCGAAGTAAATTCGCCTCCACCGTCGGTTTTAAGAATTTTGAGTTTGTGACCTCTTTGTCGCTCAACCATGGATTTGAACCGTTTGAACACTTCAAACAGCTCATCCTTCCTCCTAATGAGATAAACCCATAGCTTCCTACTAAAATCATTAATAAAAGTGACGAAGTATCGGTTGCCTCCATACGAATTGACTTGCATTGGTCCGCAATGGAATACACCACCTCAAGGTGATGCTTGGTCCTATAACCCGCATCCTTATTGAAATTACTCTTATGTTGCTTCCCTTGCACACACTCATCACATATTTCAGCTGGAATATTAATTCGTGGCAGCCCGAACACCATACCGTGCCTATGTAACGCGTCGAGGTCTCGAAAGTTGAGATGCCCAAGACGGTAGTGCCATAATCATTCTTCACGACTTGCAGCAGTAGCTAAGCACCTATGCTCCATAACTTTCAACTCAATCTTGAAAGTTCTATTGGCAGCCATAGGAGCCTTAAGGATCAAAACACCGTTTTGGTCCAAAACGCGCAAAATCTTGTTTTCCATGCGAACCGTGTAATTTCTTTCAAGCAATTGGCCAATACTTAAAAGATTACATTTGATTCCAAGAATATACAATACATCTTTGATCAAGGAATGACCACCATCCCTTCTCATGATCAAAACATCACCGGCACCATCGGCCACTAAAGTCGTGTTATCCGCCAATCTCACTCTACTTCGCGTGGCTTGATTGATCTTCAGAACCAATCTTTTCTACCCGTCATATGAGTCGAACAACCAGAATCCAAGTAGCACTCATCACTACCTTGAACTCCATCTCGAACCGTTACCAATGCGTTTTTCTCCGATTACGTTTTCTGCACTTTTTCGGTACTGCAGTAGTTGTTGTCCAGCAACTTTCTACTGCTGTCCATGTCATTATTCTCCTCCGTAATCACCATAAGAAGCGTATTTTCATCATTTGTGTCTTGCCTAGCTATCTTAGCCTCATCCGCATCATTTTTTTTGCGTTTTGAGCGACATTCTCTCGAAAAATGCCCAAACCTTTGACAATTATAACACTTCATGGAACTTTTGTCGAGTGGTTTGTAGACGCTTTGATTACCCTCTTTGGAGCTTCCTTCACCCTTTAGCCCCTTTGAATTTTGTGGATCTTTTCCACCAAAATTTTGGAAATTCTTCTTACTTCTAGAAGACCATTTCCCTTTCGATCTCTTGTTCTTTTCATTTAAACGAGCTTGCAAAGCCACTTCCGCTTTTGCCTTACTGTTTCCTCTTTCATCCAACCTTTGTTCATGAGCTTCCAATGAGCTTTGAAGCTCATCTTTGGTCATAGTCTTGAGGTCCTTCGATTCTTCAATCACAACCACAATGTTATCGAATTTAGGTGTTAAAGAATGCAACACTTTCGATACAATATTCTGCTTCGAAACAGCTTCACCGCAAGACTTCATTTGATTCACCAAACGCGTAACACGCGTCACATAATCGTTGACCGTTTCCTTTTCTCCCATTTGAAGTAACTCGAATTGACGTTTGTGAGTTTGTAACCTCACAACTTTCGCTTTGTCTGCCCCTGCATAAGCCTTCTCAAGAATTCCCCATGCTTGCTTTGCCGAGTCACAATCGCCAATTTTCTCAAAGTTGTCACTATCGATGCAAGAATGTATCAAGAAAAGGGATTTGTAGTCTTTCTTCTTCTCTTATTTGTGAGTAGCTTGCTAGGCTGCAGTAGCCTCTTCAACAAGAGGAGTAACATCGGTGGTAACCACATCAAGCACATCTTGATAACCGAACAAGACTTTCATTTGTTTGCACTATTTATCGTAGCTCTTCGAATCAAAAATTGAAAGGTTGGTGGGTATTTTATCGTTTGAAACAGACATGATTGCAGCGGAATAGGATCAGAATCAAGCTTGTGATGCCAAATGTTGGAACAAGATCAAACTTGTTCAAGGTGAATCAATGGTGAAAGTTGTTATTATCGTGATAGAAAGATTAATTGAGAAAGACGATGAAAGAATAGAGAAAATTGAGATGAGAATCTTGAATGCCATTATCTAAGAATATTTTTTATCTTATGGTACAATTGTGGTCTATTTATAGTGTACAAACCACTAAACAAACAAAAACCAATTACACTGCATTTGACTTATTCTAATCATCCAACAGTTAATTTGTGTGATAAAATGTTAACTATCGTTGAGTTTGCATGTCAGATAAGCAACTTTTGTGTGAAAATATTTCTTTTCTTTAAAAGACAAGACATCTTCATCCTATTTACTGCGACCTCTGTATCTCCTAAAAAAATCAAATTGATGTCACTGACACATCTTAAAAGTAGAATTCAGTAAATTATAAGATTGAAAAAAAAAAGACATTATAAGATATAACTTATGATAACTAACAATGTAAGAATCTATTAAACATTAAAAAAAATTATTTTCCAACAACCATTGATTAAAAATATAAACTTTAATGGAACAAGAGAATTAAAAAAAATTCATTTCACAAAACTAACAATAAACCAACCTTTCAAATTAAATCAAAAGCCTTTCTCCAAACAATTAAATCCAAGTCACCATTTCACAATCTCATCAAATAATCCTCTCTAAGCAACTGTTCAATCTCCTTTTCAACGATAATCCTCACAATTTCCTCACTTTGCGCAACAAAACACACAAATGATTCCGATCCAAACTTTCAAAATATAGAAGATTAAATGTAGCACTGTCAAAGCTTTCAACTATGTTCAATCTCCTTTTCAACGATAATCCTCACAATTTCCTCACTTTGCGCAACAAAACACACAAATGATTCCGATCCAAGCTTTCAAAATATAGAAGATTAGATGTAGCATTGTCAAAGCTTTCAACCATGGATGAAGCTTATATGAAAATAGAGAACACCATCAAAAGGGTAAGACTAAAAATTAAAACTTTGTTGGTGATTTTGACTAAATAAAAAAACACCAATGACATTGATTAAACATGAAAGGAGAGTGTGAGAGTAATGAAAGGGATGAACTTTATGTAGGAAACAAGTTTGTAGATTTAGGGTAAAAGAAATTACTGAGACAAAAATGATAATAGTATTCATGAACCTTTCAGTTTTTTATTTTATTTATTTCTAATATGTAAAGCAATATAAAATATAAAAAAAATTCAAATCAACTTTAAATAGTCCAGCAAATTTCTAATATTTAAATTAATATAAAATAAAAAAATTTCAAGTCAACTTTAAATCAATATAAAATAAAAAAATTTCAGGTCAACTTTAAATGTTTCAACATGGCTACATTTAACGTTTTTCGTAAAAAAAATTAACGGAAAAAACCAAAATATGTAAACCAAAATATATAACGGAATGTCAAAAAATTAACGGAAAAAACCAAAATATGTAACAGGAATGTCAGTTAATAGACTACTTTGTAACGTTTTTTAATTAAGGTAGCAAAACATTAAATAAAATTAAAAGATCAAAAGAGGTATTAGGTCTTTTTTTATAAATATTGTGTGGCACTAGTTAGCGCATGACCCAAAAAAAATGCAGAGATGCCAATCAGCATTAAATGGTTGGAAATGCTCGGTCCACTCTATCCACAGCCAGCCAGAAGGTTGGTAAGGACTTAAGAATAAACCGAAGAATAAACCAAAGTCCGCGTGAGACAAGTCAATATAGAATGCTAACACTAAGTTTAACAAAATATCTGTTTCAATAAAAACTATGAATAGGAATGATTTGTGAATAACTTAATTGTTGGAGAACGGTTACAATCAAATTGAATACTAGCAAACCTAACTGTACATGTGAAGAGAGTGGAATCCTGTTCTAAATGCGTGAAAGAAAATCAAATGACGAAGAAAATATAAAGCAGTCAGACTAGGTCTCTACCTCGTATCCACCACCATGCCTCATTCTTCAAAATTGTTTTAAGACATTTGATGTTTCCCTCTCTCCAACACTTAATGCGTGACGAGTCGTAAATTTGATAGAAGTAAACTTGATATGAAGGTACCGTGTATAGGAAGTTAATCATGTCAGAAATCTTGGTTGTCGTTACAATCTATGGTTCTTCAGGCGTTACAATCTATGGTTCTTCAGGTGAGGTGAGTGGCATGACATTTGCAACATTGAAAATTAAAACAAGCTCTGCGGGACTCCTCCAAAATACTATCTGAGAAACAAACAAAGGTGGTGACTCAGCCAAGTATTTATACGACTGATATAATTTGCCACAGAACTGGTAATGATATAGCAGAGTCCAACTCCATACT
Organism: Lathyrus sativus; assembly: GCA_963859935.3. NCBI lineage: Eukaryota > Viridiplantae > Streptophyta > Magnoliopsida > Fabales > Fabaceae > Lathyrus > Lathyrus sativus. The sequence continues at coordinate 648,308,916 of OZ012739.1, read as the reverse complement.
CTAGAGAAGTGATTCTCTTACCTGTTATTTGGTTGAAGAAATCCGTCGCAACGAAGGCATCCAGCTGCTTGAAACATGGGAGTTACTACCAAATACACGACTTAGGTTTGAGGTTCCTGTGGACCTTTCAGGCTTCGAGACCACTCCTGTAGTTGATTTTTGCAAGGCAGATGAAGTGGATGAACCATTGTTCACATTCTGCAAAAAGTTATTTCAATCAGTTGAATATCTTCAGCCAAGTAAAAACTCAAAACGATTGAACTAACAGCCCAAACATTATGAGAGAAGTGAAGCTACTGTGTTGTCAGAAGAAATAACTGTGACTTACATGTTTTTCAGTATGATTCCTGGCATTCGGTTTCTTAACATTGGATGGCTTAGGATGCACACGCGTGTTTGGACGATCAAGATTCGTTAGCAGTTTTGTTACAGTAAATTGAGGAGAACTATTGATTCCTGAAAAGGGAGTAGATGCACAGGAATCAGAATGTGATGGGTATATTGCATTATTAGTCCACAATACTGCAAATTTTTAAGTCTAGATTAGCTCAACACTAGTACAGCAGAGCAAAACCTCCAAGTGAAAAGTATTTATAGTATTAATGATTACATGGAAATTGTTGGTATATATTAGTAGAATATGTAAATATAACAATTTTACTATTAATATTAATTGTAAGTGTTCAATAGAATCATAAGCATATACTTGTATTGTTTATATATACTCCCATTCACCCTGCCCAAACTGTTCCAAATATCACCAATTTCATCAAGATGACGCTTAGTATTGAAAAATGCACATATAATGTGTTGTCCAAACTATTCAAAATTCAGGCAAGAATTTAAGTATTTGATCACATAATTCCTTCCTCACCCACCGGGTTAGAAACGACACCCTCTCTCAAAACCATGATCCCCAATTATGGCTTCGCCTTGAAGCTGTTTATTTGCCGTGGATATATGGAACAACCTCCGATGATTTACTCGACACCATCATCGAACACGATTCCACCGCTGAAATCAATTGTTTGACATCTTTTACGAGAACAAAAATTCTAGGACTACCTAGAACAATAGTTTTCGCAACCCCGTATGGAACAATTCTCTGACGCATCCTCCTTCTGTCAACATCTCAAGTCTCTCTCTAACCAACGGACTAATGTTTGTGCACTTGTATCTAATGAACGGTTGGTTCTTCAACTCATTTCAGGGCATACGATACTGTAGGATCTCAAATTTGTCACGAGAACATTACTAATCATTGAGGCCGGAGCAATGGCGGCCTTCACAGACGAGGAAGAGGTTATGGACGTGATGGGGGTCGTTCCCCACAACAGCAGTGGCATTCGTCATTCTACCCGCATCAGCAGAGGGCCTATCCATCGTACCTTAACCAACATCAACAATTGGGCTCCTCATCGCCGCAGCCATGGGCCACGCCACCTTGTTCATATCCGACAGCATATCACTCAAGCAAACAACCCGACATTCTTGGTCCGAAGTCATCTCACCAGGCTCATGTTGCAAATGCAGTGCCCAACATACTCATATGCTCCAACGGACATTCAACCTGCTATGCATACCCTCACTATTTCTCCTTTTGATGATTAGTGGTGCATGAACATTGGGGTTGTATTCATTTGACGGCAAATGGAGCTAATCTCATACCTTATTTAAATATGAGCAACAATTAAATACTTCTATATTTCATGCCCTCTTGGGAAATAAATAAAACTACTTTTTAAAACTCTCTCATACTCATGCCTTTTGAGATCTTAGTTCAGAAGGTCATCATTACTATGTGTTATTTCTTGATGACTACACAAAAACGTTACTATGGTACATATATATGACTACCAGAAGAATGAAAAGGCACAGCCAAAAATTTTCTTACAAATATTCTTCAAACTTGACAAATGACAACTATCTTAATTTTTTGTACATCAGAACTCAGAAGCTACTATATTATGGTTCAGAAACAAGAAAGTTCCATGAAAAGTAACCAATCTGCGAATCACTTCAATCACACATGGCATGAACATAGAAGACTAAAGTTACCTGTGCGCTTTTCCACAGCCGATGGTTCCATACTGCTAGGAACAGCACTAGGCACAGCATCTGAAGTCTGCAAATGGTCATTGACTCAAAAGTGAGAAAGAGAATAAAACCAGGAAACTTTAATAATCAGGATTCAGGCTATCAGAAAATCCATGTGCATTCTAGTAAAAGCAAGCTAAACCATAATTAAATAAATATTGAAGGTTCAAAATAAAATACTAACAGATGATTGATTCTGTCTCCTTGTCTGTTGCACCTGCCGATTTCTTAGGATGGTCCAGTCGAATAAATTGTCATACTCATATCCTGCTCATCAAATTAAGCCAAATAAGCTTCTTATGACATCAGGGGAGAAGGTAAATACAACACAGGAGACCACCAGAAACAACTTTGAAACACTAAGATCGGTAGTACGTGATACAGTTAAATATCTTATTCTTAACATAGAATTTGCAAAACGTGAAACATGAATTTATCCTTATGGAGAAGATAGGTTAAATACAAGGTAGCATTCATTTATAATACCTACAACAGTCAACAGGCTAAAGCAATCAACCAATAAGCAAACTATCATTAACAATGTGATATATGTCCAATTGAGAACAATTATTTAAAATCAAATGTAAGATTAAAAAGATAAGTCAATACCTTCACAATTGAACAAATCACGAAACAGACGCTTTAAGAATCCATAATCTGGATCTTGATCAAATGCCAAAGAGCGACAATAATGAAAGTAAGAAGCGAACTCCACCGGATATGATTCGCAAAGCGTCTAGAACAAGAAATATAGATTCATTAAACTTCTGAGTAACAAAAAAAATTCAATAAGAAAACCTCTGAGGAAAGGATTAACTAAAATTTGATTAATTCAGTAATAGCAATCCTTAAAAGCTCTTCTTGTTTTTGCATAATTCATCACCAAAATCTAATCCATTTTTCTAATGCCCAAAGTATAAGGGCAAGAAGAAAAGAAAATTAAAAACTAAATTAGAGGTCAGGGGTTAGTCATTTTATGGAAATGAAAATTTATACCTCAATGGGAGTTGATAACTTCTTCTCCCGAATCTTGTTATATTTTTCCTCTTTGGTGACAGCTTTCAGTCCCTGCCAAGGAAGGCTAAAATGCAAGAACCGTAGAGTCAAGCCCTAATTTTACATTAAAAGTATGTGCAATTGATACTCATATGCAGTGAATAGGAAGAAACATACCTTCCTCTTAAGAAGTACATAAGAACATAACCAATAGATTCCAAGTCATCACGACGACTTTGCTCTGATGAAATTAAACCAAAATAGAGTCAAAATTGTAGGTTACAAGTTGTAACTGTAAAGAAGGAGATTTATTTTAACATACCAATTCCTAAGTGAGTATTGCAACTTGCATATCGTGCAGTCCCTGTTAAATTTTTCTTCTCTCTGTATAAGTTTATCAATGTCAAACCATTAGGCAATGATAACCTTGCTAGTTAAACTGGCAAAGCAAAAGTAACAGTGAGAATGAAACATTCAAAAGAGTTCGAAAAGGAATTATATGAGATTACAGAGAGTACAAGTTGGAAGATTTTCCATTGATAAACAACAAAGTACATTTAATTTGAAAAAGAAAAAAAAAAAGAAAAACCATTTTAACAAAATACACATAGAGGATGGTATAGGAAAATAGGCAATGGTCACACCAGTAACAGAAGTGTTCAATAATTAGAAGATTTGAACTAACAAAAAACTAGATTGAAGGCATCTATTAAATGTTATCCAATAATCAACTTATCTTCCATTCGGATAATCTTCCCATTTTTTACTGCATACATGATATTAAAACAATCAGGTTTCATTCTAGCAAACCTCTAGAACTTTTGTAAGGCATTGAAAGGAAGAAAAAAAGAAGAAACTGTATCACTTAGTAAACTTTATGGTGAAAACAACTTTTAACGATTTTCAAAAGACTTATAACCTTGAGCAGAAACATTTCTCACATCATAAATTCTTGCTGAAAAATCAATAAGAAATCATCTTGTCAAATAGAAAAGTAATCAAATGTAATATATTTATCACACAAGAAAACCTTAGAACACAGGCCAGATATGTAAAACAATGATCCAAAATACAAGAATAAAAAATATAAATAAAATTAAACAGAGCAAAATATACCTGTAAGCAATATGCAATTTTGTTTTGGGGTCCCGATATCTTTTTGCTAGTCCGAAATCAATAATATAAACCTATGAATGCACCAAATTGTGAAAAGAAAATGTAAGAAAGAAGAAGCATAAAAGGAATTATAGGAGATGAAAATTATCAACATAAGTTAGCCGTTGATTGAAGATGATGAATTTGGATGACTTTACCTGACTTGATTTCCTCCTAATACCCATTAGGAAGTTATCTGGTTTAATGTCTCTATGTAAAAATCCCTTGGAATGTACGTATTCTATTCTCGTAAGCTGTAGTCAAGTAAATAAAACAGAAATCATTTTACATTAATGTGCTTTCATTGAAAACCCATGTCGTTGGGAGCATTAACTGCAAGAGGCAACTTCTAGATAATAAAACTGCTACTATATTGATATGCAACAAACATGGGAATTATTTTCCAAACCAATATCTAAAATCAGCAAGAAACTAATGCTGCCTCACGCAAACCAAAGGAAACAATCCAAACATGAATCAGTCATTACCATCTGGTCAGCCAACATCAAAACTGTTTTTAAAGAAAGCTTGTTCCCGCAGAAGACAAAAAGATCTTCCAGACTACGTCCTAGAAGATCCATAACCAGAACATTATGGTCTCCATCAGTACCACACCATTTCATATTTGGAATACCACCTAAAATCCAAAGTGTAAAACGAATCAGAAAAAAAAAACAAATAACATAACCTTCAAATATCGTAACATCATCTAAAAACACACAAATTCTTCTTTTATAACTCACTTTCTCCTTGAAGAATACTATACAATTTGGCCTCTTGCAATAGTTGTGGATGCCTTGTATTCTTCTTCTCCTATAAAATAGAAATGCAACTACTATGAATCAATATAAGACCTTGTACATAGCTCTCGAACAATATAATACAAACGAATGTCAAAAATATAGGGAAAAAGAGCAGAGCATACACCTAGCAAGTATAGTTAGCTTCATTAAAAATTGACAAGTTTTTTTTGGCTGGTAGACGACGTGGTAATAACCACTAGAAACTCACACACCGAGTACAACCTAGCAATAACGACTTCTACTAGTTGAGCTGGCTTCTACGGTTGAGCTAGGATTTGCAGACATTGACCGAAGTTTTTACTTATAAGGATCTAATCACTATATCCAAATCAAAAAATCAAACCCTACCCTAACTCAGTTGTATCAAACCACGTAGATCCAACTACAAAATGTTGATATGATCAAGAAAAAATCAACTATTCCTTAGATCACCAGAGAGTCAACTAAAGCAATGAGTTATCATGACTCTAAAGTAAACGTAAGAAACAAAAGTTATGCAAACTCACAAGTTCCTAAAAAATACAAAAAAAAAATGAAAAAATAAATTAAAATTTAAAATTCAAAGTAAGCAAAAATTGAATAATGAAATCAAACCATTTTAACGGCTACGATCTCAGAGTTATCCATATCCGAAGCTGAAACAAGCAACAAAAAAACTCAGCAAAAATCATAACCAGCATATACATAGAAAAATACATTTAAATAAAATACTAATCTAATAAATAACCAGATGAAAAAGTTCCCTACCGATGAAAATTTCACCAAACGAACCGCTTCCGATTTTGCGACCTATCTTAAACTTGCCGCCGACAACCCACTCCATGTTGAACAGGCCGGCGAACCTTATCCGACGACGATAAGAAACGATAACGACGATACGTGACGCGATTCAACGGTTGATTCGACGGGAAGTTGTTAGCGGCAATGAACGGAAAAATAGGGTTTGGTGAAGATAAAGATAAAGGAGAGAAGGAAGAAGAGAGAAATTGAAAATGGATTGAAAGAATAAAGATGAAGCAGAAAATATAAAAAGTGAGGTTAATTTAGGAAATAGATAGATAAAAATCGTTTTCAAAAGTCGGTTGGTGGATTATCTGTACAAGCTAGCACTCAACGTTATTCTTGTTATACCTTACTCGTTTCCGAGTAAATTACTATATCGTCCCACGTGGGAATTGAAAAACACGCTTTTCTAACTTTTTCTTTTCTTGCAGACACTAGTTTTTCTTTTAATTTTGGTAATAAATAAATAATAAATTGGAATGGATAAACATAATCTGAGTCAGCAGGATAAAATAATAACTCACTTTATTTCCTCGTGGATAAATAACTGTAGATAAATTTTTTTAGATTCGGATCTGTTGGGATTATTATTCCGCATTTGGCAAATGGATTTTTGTTTTTTTGTTTTGGATAAAATACAGGTGCCACGTTTTTGTTTCGGAATGGAATTGAATTGGATAAGGCTGTTATTGAGTTGGAAATTAATTACTCCCAATTTATTAGGAGTGCTCAACCGGAAATCTATATTAATTAAAATAATAATAATGGATAACGATAAACTTTCTTTAATTTTTTATATTTTCAAACAAATTAAAAATATTTTATTAAATAACCATTTGGTGACTTGCGTAAAATAATCTAATAATTATATGACGATTTAGCTACTCAAATAAAATTAAAAGTAATTATTATTATTTGACAGGTACTAAATTAAAAATTTTATGCAAATAGCTATCATTATCAATTTTATTTTTATAATAATATCATTTCTATCTATTTTTCAAATAATTGACTTTTAAAAATAAAAGTGATTGAATAAATAAGAGGTGTTGTCTGGTGATCTTGCATTTCCAATTAAAAAATAAGAGATGTCTTTAATTAAATTGGTGATTGAATATGGTGTAGTTGATTTAATTAATGACTATATGTAATTTATAAGAGGTATTGTCAATTAAATTATCATCTTTATTTAAAAAATATGAGTTATCACCACTTAGGTGTTGTACACAAACGATTAATTGACGTTAGTTCTTGCATGTAGTCGACAATAAGATTAATTATAATCACATGAAATTTTCAATTCAATTGACGATACTTTTTATTTTTTAAATGGAGGCGACAATTTATCTGACAAGACTTTTTTGTTCTAAAAAACATTGTTTAAAATTAAAATATTTTTAAAAATAGATGAAAATAATGGTTATTATAAAATAAAATTGAAAAATTGGATTATTTACATTTTTAATTTATTAAATTATTATTTAGTGACTAATACAATTCTTATTTCTTACTAGAAATAGTCTCATTTTATTTTTTGTAATGAATAAATTTTATTTTATCAAATCATAATAATACCTTCGACTCATTAAATAAAATAATTTCTTTTAAATTTTTCTATCAGCTTATGTTATTCTTCGTATTAAAAATATGTGAATCTAAATATTTTTAAAAAAAAATATTAATTTTAATAATAAAAAATAATTTCTTTTACTTTTAAACAAAAGTAACTTTTCTTTTTCTTCAATACATTAAATTATATTAATTCACTTAAAATCAAATAACAAATTTTAATATATTTTTAAAATGAGTACAACATAATATTCAAAATGTGTAAAAATAATTAATATTCAAAATGTGTAAAAATAATTAATAAGTACATAATAACTTGCTATTGAACCTAGAATTCTACTAAGGTTTTGATGCTATAAATAAATTTTTAAAAAACTCTTCTATTTGATTCATTAAAAAGAAATTCTTGTACCGGTAATAGTTCTGTGTAATGGAGATCAGACCAATGGGAATTTTCAAAGTTGCCGAATTTTCTAATGGTGCAAAGAAATTCCATGGAAATTTCTAGAAGAGGAAAGAGGATCAGACCAATGCTATCATGACTGAAGCAAGAAGGCCTCACCATGGACCTCAATCTGTTGATCATCATGTTGTTGCTACTGTTGTTGCTCCACAACCAGCTCAGACTCCTCAACGTCCAGCTGTTAGACAGAACCAGTATCGGAATAGGAATTAATTTGATCCTATTTCCATGACTTACACAGAAATATATCCTGACCTGGTTCGACAAGGGCTGATCACTACAAGGGCTTTACCACCTCCTCTTAATCCTCCTCCAGCTGGATTTAAGGCTGATCTACATTAGAGCCTAGTTCAAGAATGAATCACACCTAACACATAACTTTATCCAGGGATAAAAAACAAACATGAGGAACAAACTCACACACAACAATCTTGCTAACATCAATTCAAATTATGCATTCATCTCATAAAACTCATGTTGAAAGTATAAAAGCAAAAATCACAAGGGCTTTAAAGGTTGTAATGTGTCTTGCGTAACAAACAATTGTTTTTCTCAAGGTAAAAGAAACAAGAATTTGTCTAATCAAATGAGAGTGATCATTTCTCACAATCTCAAGCATTCAGAATTTCCAATCACATTTTTCTCTTTTCCAAATTGATACATAATTCTACACAACTTATTAGCACAATATTATCCTGTTTTTTTTTTCTTTTTCTAGTCCTTTTTCTTTTCTTTTTTGCTTTTTTCTTTCTTTTTTAATGTTTTTCTTTTTCTCAACCATTTAACAACCCACCTTTCTTCTCCCCAACTTGAATACAACCAATCATGTAAAGTGAATGCTCCCAAACTTATTAGGTAAGGATAAAAACTCAAATAACAAGTCATGATTATGATTCAAGAAAAAATATTAGAATCCATACAAAAATGAGCTCAACACTAACATGTATTCTAACAACGGCTCAAAGGGGTTAAGCAAATTCTCACTCACTCGTAAGATAGATTGACTATTTGGTAAAGTGGTTGTGCTCAAAATTAAACAAAATACCTTGATCGTTTTAGTGCTATCATATAAATCAACACAAATACAAGATTAAACATAATTCAAATGCGTTAAAGAAGAAAGTTGGTCTTCATGCAATTTAGTAAACAATTGAACCATCATTACACAAGTTGTTGCTGAACCACACGCTGAAGACACTGACCATCAAGGTATTATTGAAGATTCCGTAAAACACATTACAACCCCAACAATCATAGAGGAAGACGATAAACAAGAGGAAGATCTATAACAAACACCCATAGACACAGTAATCAATGAAAACACATCATCCCCAAAGACACCAATAGCAACCCTAAATAAACCATGCGTTGAGGTGATTAAAGGAAATAGGACCCTGAGCAGGGGCATGTCAGTTGAGTTCGTGGCACCAACAATAATCAATAGGGAAATCGAGATCACGATTGAAGAATCCAATGTGGAGGATAAATTGGAATTCTGGCATAATGCTATGATTTTGTTCGCTTTAGAAGATTCCCTATCAATGAATGTTGTTAAGTGATTCATGGAGAATTCATAGAGTTTTGTCACGATGCTGGAACTATTTTACAACAACGAGGGATTCTTCATTGTCAGGTTCAAGAGTGAGCAGGATAGAGAAGCCTTCATGACTCAGGGACCTTACTTTATCTATGGAAAATCTATGTTCATCAAAAAATGGAGTCCATAGTTTGAGATGAAAGAGGACCTCTTACAAGTATTACCTTTGTGGGTGACTCTACCCAACCTACCACTGCACGTGTGAGGTGGGAGAAGCATTTCCAAGATTACAAGTGCAATTGGGAAACCAATCACAATTGATGAATGCACTACGAAGAAACTACGCATTTCATATGTTTGAGTTCTGGTTGAGGTTGACATTACGTAGAAACTGAAGGAAACCATCAATATAAGGGACCACAAAGGCAAACTATTGGAGCAAAAGGTAGAATATGAGTAGAAGCCAACATACTGTCAAAAATGCTTGAAGATATGACATGATTGTGAAATGAAAAGGAAGAATGAAAGGAATGCCAAAGTTTGGAAGCCTATCACAACTAAACCAAATCCTAGCCAACAAATACAGAAAGTGAATCAAGCACATGAAGGTAACATACCCCAAGCTACTAAGAAAAAAGACCACCCAAGGGAGAGTTTTGGTATGAACACACATGCCTCTACTCAACAAGATGAAGATTGGACTACTATCACAATAACAAGTAAAGTGGACAAAGGAAGGAAAAGTACGACACCCACACGTAATATTTCATTTGTGAAATTTCAAAATTCTTTTACTCCCCCTAGGATTGGAGATCATCTTAGGGGAGAGAATAATTTTGACACATGTTAGTCACTTGGAATGTTAGGGCATCAATAAAGAGGTTAGGCATAGAGATATAAGCTCTTATATCTCTACCTTTAGGGTACCAATCTGTTCCTTATTGGAAACTAGAGTTAAAAAAACAAAATGCTGAGAAAATTAGAAGGATTTTTGGAAACAATTGGAACTTGTAGATAATTATGATAATCATTCAAATGGCAGGATTTGGATTTTGTGGAATCAAAATAAAGTCAGAATTAAAGTGCTCAAATCCATAGATCAATTCATTCATGTAGATATGTATGCCCTGGATCAAAATCAGTTGTACACACTTAGTGTGGTTTATGCTTTAATTAACTTGAATATAGGAGGAATTGATGGAAGGATATAGAATCATGAGTAAACACTTCTCTGGCCCATAGATAGTCATGGGAGATTTCAATAATTTAGTTTCAAGCCAGGATAGAATAGGAGGAAAAGAGGTTACTGAAGCTGAGTATATGGACCTTGTAGACATGATGCAAGTAGCTGGACTATTTGAAGCAACAACTCAAGGTTCTCAATACACGTGGACTAATAAGTACACTACCGGGGTAATCTATTTTAGAATTGATAGAGTTTTGGGGAATGCTGTTGGGTATCATAAATTTCATGATGTTGTGATAGAAAACTTGGCCCCAAACATTTCAGACCATACACTTGTGAAGATCAGCAGGCATGAACAACACATGATGAGAAAAACTATGTTTAAATTCTTGAATTTTTTGACTCAAGAGCATTCCTTTCTTTAAATTGTGGAGGATAGTTGGGAAATAGAGGTGCAGGGTAAACCTATACAGTGCCTTTGGGAAAAACTGAAAAAGCTTTAACCTAAACTCAAGCAAATGACCAAAAAGTACACAAGATTCAGACTCAAATTATCCAAGCCAGGCAAGATCTGCACCAGTAACAAGAGAGATTACATCATGATCTATTTAATGAGAAGTCCATACAACAGGTTAAAGTTTGCACATAAAGGATCGTTCACTTGAATCAACTAGAAGAGGAGATTCTGAGACAGAAGTGAAAAATCACATGGTTGCAATTAGGTGATAACAACAATGCCTACTTCTGTGCTTCTTTGAGGGAGAAGAATAAGAAAAAAGGTCTATAAAGTATGCAAGCCTTGAATGGAGACATTCTCAGTAAGCAAGAGGATATTGAAAAAAAATTATGAACTTCTATACTAAGCTGGTAGGCGCACACACTGCTAATCTAAAAGGTATTGATGTTCCTATAGTCAGAGTTGAGAAAACTTTAAATAGAGAAGATGCACATCAAACTATCAAACCAGTGGAGGATAAGGAAATTTGGGATGCCCTGAACAATATAGGACACAACGAGGCACCAGGCATTGATGGCTACAATGCCTATTTCTTCAAGCAAACCTGGCAGATTATGAAATATGATGTGAAAGCTATTATCAATGAGTTTTTTTAGACCAACTACATGTATAAGGCCTTTAACTGCTCCTTGATAACTCTAATTCCCAAGTCCCCATAAGCAAAGACTATCAAGGAAATGAAGCATATAGCTTATTGTAGTACTATCTATAAAATCATTTCAAAGATTCTCACTTCTAGACTTGGTACAGTAATTGACAGCATTATTGAATATACTCAGTCTGCTTTTGTTCCTGGCAGGACAATTCATGATAATATCATGCTTGTGTCATACCCCAAATTTATTTTACATATGTATAGCTTTTATTTTGTACATTCACCCACTAACCATTACTCAGAAAATAGAAAAAATATGTTATTTCTGCTTGTTGTCCAAATTCAGGGTATCACAAGGTTAATTTGAATTGGGCTGAGGTTCATTTGAGATACCCAGTCAGGTGTGTGAGCAGGGTTCACTGAGGTTCATCTGGTTGGGTCATAGTTTTGATCAGACAGGGGTATATTCAAGGCCTGAGTTTGATTGGTTAAAGTGGTGTGGGTTTGAATGTTGAATTAGGGCCAGCGTCAATTCAAGACAGTTGGTGTGGAAATCAAGTTGTCAAGCTAAATCAAGTACTTCATGACTGAAGATTATCAAGGGTTGGCTCATCTTAATCGGGATTCACAGTGAAGTGCTTCAACGGTGATTTGTGATTCAAAGTTGAGATTGATTTATAGCTTTTCAAGGGCATCCCATTCATTTCCATTTTCACTCTATCCATAATATCCAATCTAATTATCGTTATCCATTTTTTTAATCACTATCCACTTTAAAAAAAACATTTTACCATTATCCATTAAAACCATTAACCATTCCCATTATCCATTTTTTATCCAATATCCAAAATCCATTTAAATATCTATTCATCAATACACATTATCCATTAAAAAATCATCTTCTTTTTTCATCTTCTAAAGCCCATTAAAAATTGCATTCAAAAAACCATTACATTTCCATTACAAGGTCCATTTACACTTAAAAAAAAAGCTCAGAGCCCATTTGAATTCATCCCAAAATAAAAATAATAAGGACTATTTTCATATTCTACCAAGCCCATTTCTTTGTCTCTTTCTTAACATTAAACTAAAATTACAAAAGAAAAGGAAATGGTTCACACGAACCATATACAACCACAACCACTTCATTTTTCCAAGCCACATAAGTCGTCCATCACCACAACTTCTTATTGTGAATCACGCATAGCCAAGTCATGCACAAACCTTAAAAGATTGAATCTCGTTTTCTTATTCATGGACCTGTAAAGTAAGTTATAATGAAAAAGAAAGAATAAAAATATGCTTCAAAACATGGTGCAATCTATCAAATACCATGATTCGGTACACAATACACACCTCAGGGTGCCACGTGATAGGACTCACACTTCAAGCCATAACACAATGTCAACCCGCAACATAAACAATTTGTGGCTGTCTTTAATTCACCAAGCCACAAACCATAAATAACACAGAAACCACAATACAAAATGAAGTCCTATACCTACAAAATGAAAACAAATACGCAGTACCAAAATGTAACCTGCAAATTCACTATGCACCATACAACAAAGTCATTCCGCAAACAAATATTCTAAACCCCAACAAGTGACCCCACTCTGCATCACACAAAATCCGCATATGACTTATGAACGACGCACCAACAACAACCTTCTCTTCAAGGTTTCCTCAAATTCCCTCATATCTTCCCTATAAATAAACAATATTTTTCACTAATAGAAGAGAGCTTTCAGCCACACTCACGCTGCGAATTTCTCACCCAAACCTTACAAATCCTCTTCCAAATCCCCTTCAAACAACCGAAAACCACATAATCCAATACAACCTCACAATCCCTTCATCCCAAATCAATTTAACCATACACAAATCAGAACCGAAATAAAGTATACCGGAAGAATATAATCGAGAAACCAGATCGGGGAATCGGAGAAGAAGAGAGGTTGAGTTGAAATAAACGAACCTGAAAGACGATTCAAATCAAACGGACTAGCAAAGGAAGGTTGGAAATGAAGACCTTCGTGTTCCGCTCTTTATGTTACATTTTCTTCATATCTTATTCATGGCGTGGGTATGTCATCGATGATGGAGGAGAAATCATTTTGAGGAGGATTTCGTTGGCTCTGTTTCTTTTTGAGAAGAAAGTAAGGTTGGAATCTAATGGTGTGCCAATGTTGTTCTTCATAACCTTATATCGTTTCGTTTTGGTTTTTTAGAAAAAGATGTTGAAGTTTGTTTGTATGGCAACCGTGTTTACCTTTTGTGTGGTCATGATAGTTTATTTTTCATTTAAAAAAGAAATCCGATGTTTTTTTTTGTTTTTCATTTAAAAAAGAAATCCGATGTTTTTTTTTGTTTTTCATTTAAAAAAAGAAATTCGATGTTTTTTTTGCTATATTTATCGTTGATATGAGAGTGATTGGGGAGAGAAATGGTGTTAGCGTATGAGTCATGGCCCATGAAATTCCTTGATTCACACCCCTTTTTTATTCCGTTGCACCCTCAATTTCCTATGTTTTTTTTTGTTTTTTTATCTTTGTGTTTTTCTTTGTAGTTAAAACCCTTGTTTAAACATTGTGGTATTGACTATTGTTTTTTATTTCTTTATCTCAATTCCATGATTCATTTTATTCCATTTTGGATTCCCATGGCATTTTCATCTTCGATTTTATTTCCATCGTGGTCAATGAAAGTCTAATATCATGGATTATCGATTTATCGATGAAAATCCATAAGTTAAGATGAGACTGATTTTATTAACTTCTTTCCTTTCCTTTTCATATTGGTCCATGAAGTCTTTCTATTCATAAACGTTGATTTATTGAGGTTGTTAACCTTCATTATTTCAAATCTGTAGTAAATGATCATCAAAATCATTTTCTATACTTTGGGATCGTGATAGATTACCCCCGATTAATTAACACAAGTTTGTGATTAAGACGAGATCATTCCCTTTTCAGTCTGTGTGACACGATTACATTGAAAAATAATCCTCAATATCATTTTTCCATCGAGTTTTTTTTAGCATGGATATCAACGTATGTGATCTCTTATAGTTTGATCTCTGTCATAGATCGAGTTACGACGGTTTAGCGCTACATTTCATCCTGATTCAATTCATATCAACTAACAACTAACTTTACTTTCCATCATTATACTCTTGTTTTATTTTCAGTCATTATATCTTGATTATATTATCATTGTTCATATACTTGTTAATATTACCTCAATTATACTATTGTGAATATTATCTTGATTATATTGTTATATATCTTGTCATATTATTCATATTGTTCATATTCATATTCATATTGTTCATATTCATATTCATATTGTTCATATCTTAGTCACGTTATTCAAAAAAACACATTAATAACGATCGAAACCTAAAAGTCTAAATTGGTGGACTGTTGGTTACTTTTCCGAGCAACAGATTATTGGACTTTATCAGAAACCTAACTTGGAGCTTTTGTCCGACTCTTGTTCAAGACATAGTTTAAGACCCTTCGCACACACACGAATTCCTCTTGGGCTACCTTACAATGAACCCCTTTATTTTGTGCAATCCCGTGTAACTTACATGTACCCCTCTCGCATTTCGATGCACGCTTTCATATTTACTTTGATTGTGGTTTATCTTCTAGGAGCACCCTCAGAGACTATTGTAGACTAAACTGTTTTCAAACTAATTCTCAATTCGTCATCGAGCCATTTTCAAACACCCCTCGTAAGTCGATTGCTCGTACGCATTCTCCATCAACCTATTGCATACACTTTCACATTTCATTGTGGTTTCATTATTAGGAGCACCCTCGGAGACTAGTATCGTTTCTCACAACCAAACCCTCGATTCATCGTCAAGCCGGTTCCATTTTCAAATCAACCTTCTTTTCCAACACGTCTTTGCACGCAAATAAAATCAAACTCTTGATCCAACTTTAAGTGGTATTTTAGTCAAGTTGTAAGTCGAGTGCTTTTTGCCTTGCAGTCCACCTTTTTTCGCAACGAATTCGATTCAATTGTTTTCAAACCATTTTCTTAAATAAATAACGAAAGAATAAGATTCTTGGAGTCTAGCATTCCTTGGATCTTTGAATGAATGGCTCTTGAGGCATACATTTTGAGTTGTCGTTCATTCAACCTTTTGTCTCAAAACACCTAATCTTTATTCAAACATTTTTCGTAATCAAACTTACGAAAGAAGGAGATTCTTGGAGTCTAGCATTCCTTGGATCTTCGAATGAATAGATCTCGAGGCACACTCTTTGAGTTGTTATTCATTCAATCTTTCAAATTCAAAAATGTTCAAACTATTCTAAAACCTATTAATCAACTCCTGAAAGAACTGAGTTCTTGAATTCTCATATTCCTTAGATTCTTGGGTGACAACTCTCGAGGAACGCCCCTTAGGTTGTTCGTCAGTCAATCTTTCATTTCCAACCCAAACTTCAACCAATTCAACCCCTCTCTTTTTATGGTCGTCTCCACGAACTACAAACGCTTTGATTCTTCATTCTCGTCTGAATGTAAGATACGTAGGCACAAGACTGTGATGATTTTGGCGAGCACACTTCCATTTTTCTCCGCCATTCCGCTACCTTCTATCCATCTTCTATTTCCCTTTAACTTTTCCTGTAGTCGAACTACGAAGCTCCGATTTCTCATTCTCGTCTGAATGAGCATACGTAGGCACAAGGGCCCTAATCCTTGGCGAGTAGCCTATTCCTAAACCACTCACTTCCCTTAGCATCTCATCATTTTATCGTACCAGTTCGCATTTATCATTGAGAAGAAAATAAACAAGCTTAGATAACGCCCATTGCAAATCGTACTAAGAGGTTTCCGTTGAGTACAATGAACATGAAGGATGCTAATACCTTCCCCTTACGTAACCGACTCCCGAACCCAGAACGTGGTTGCGACGAACATCCTTCTTTTCCGTCTTTTAAAAGGTTTTCTCGATATTTCTCTTTCCCATCTCTTTGGGATAAATAAAGTTCGGTGGCGACTCTGTCGAACCGCATTCCGCGCCTTTAGCGCGATAGTCGTATGTTCGAATAAAGTTTGGTGCTAATATCTTCGTAGAACACTCTAAAATTTGAAATTTAACCTTGATTTTTACTTCTATCCTAGGCGTGAGAGGCTAAACATCATCAAATTGTTTTTTGCAGATGATATCTTGCTTTTTACCAGGGGACTGTGTATCTCTGAAGTTAATCATGGAGAAAGTTTAAAACTTCTCAAATACAACAAGTTTGTGTATCAGTATTCTTAAAAGTAAGCTGTTTGTGGGGGGAATGAATGAGGATACTAGAAGACTTTTACATCAACAAACTAGCCTAGCGGCATGTGTGATGCCATTCAAATATCTCGGTGTACCTTTGAATAGCAAAAAACTGACCGTCAATAGTTGCCAACCACTGATTGAAAGGATACTGCAAAGAATCAATAATTGGAGTACCAAACTATTATCTTATGCTGGCATACTCCAACTAGTTAGGAGTGTTATTTTCTCTATATCTAACTACTGGATGCAGATATTTCCATTGCCAACAAAAGTGGTAAAACATGTTGAATTTCAAACCTGGCCAGAACTACTCTTGGATTGTAAAGTCTATTTTCAAGAACATGGACATGATGACTACCTTTGAAGCTTGACATAAGTTCCAAACAAATGGGAGGCACAAGACAGGTATCATGTATAATTACTTAAGGGTGACAAACCTAAGGTCGACTAGAGGGTCATGTTCTATGGATACATTGCTAGACCTAGAGCGATTTTCATACTATGGATGACGTCTTATAACAGGTTGATGACCAAAGATAAATTGATAAAGTTTGGGACATCTACTGATGATCTATATACTTTCTACAATATGCTTGAAAGATGCAACCATCTCTTCTTTGAGTGTGTCCAGACTAAACAGGTGTGGAAGCAAGTCCTGCAGAATTTCCAAATTCATCGCGTCCCGATTGAATGGGATGTAGGGTTGCCTTGGCTCATTCATGCAACCCGTGGAAAAGGTACAAAAGCAAAGTTGATCAAAAGTATATTGGCTGAATCGATATACCATATTTGGAATATAAGAAACAAATGTGTTTTCTAAAATGGTAATAAGGATGAATTGAACAGTGAGAAAATCAAAGAAATTATGGTGTTAAGAGCTGAGAAAAATAAGAAGTTATTAGAGTATTTCAATATATCATTATAGTTTAATCCTTGTGTCTCTTTGTTTTGTAGTCTGTTTGGTGCTTGGATCGGTTTGATCGGCGTGTATTGAATTGTTTTTTGGGTAATAATATTTTTCTCTTATTCCAAAAAAAATCTATTGTTAGATACAATTATTTTTATAAATAGAAATAAGTTACAAATATTTTTATAAACGGAAAAAATTCAATTGTTGATACAATTATCTTTATAAACGAGAATAAATTATAATTATTTTTATTAATGGAAAAATTCTATTGTTGATACAATTATTTATATAAGCGAGAATAAGTCACAAATATTTTTATAAATGGGAAAAGTCAATTATTGATGCAATTATTTTTATAAACCGAAATAAGTTACATATATTTTTATTAACAGAAAAATCTATTGTTAATACAATTATTTTTATAAATGGAAATAAGTTACAAATATTTTTATAAACGAGAAAAGTCTATTGTTGATACAAATATTTTTATAAACGGAAAAAGTCTATTATTGATACAATTATTTTTATAACAGGAATAAATTATAAATATTTTTATAAACGGAAAAGTTTATTGTTAATACAATTATTTTTTTAAACGAGACTAAGTTACAAGTATTATTATAAACGGAAAAAAAATTTATTGTTGATACAATTATTTTTATAAATGAGAATAAATTATAAATATTTTCATAAGTGAAAAAATCTATTGTTGATACAATTATTTTTATAAACGAGAATTGATTACAAGTATTTTTATAAATAGAAATAATATATTATTGATACAATTATTTTTATAAATAAAAATAAGTTAAAGAATATTTTTATAATAGAGAAAAAGTCTGTTGATAACAATTTATATTAATTCAAAGGGAGATCTTTATGATTGGTATGTTACACCTATAATTTGATTTTACAACAATTTTTAATTTATGTTTGATTTTGAAACTTGGTAATTTATGAATAGTTGAAACTAGGGTTGGCAATGAACCGAACCAACTCGAAAATAGTTCGGAATTCAATTCGACAATTAAATCGTTGAACTAGGTTCATGAACCAAATGAGTTGAGTATACGCGAAAAATTAAGTTCGCTAACTAAATGAGCTGGACTTGAACTATACATAGTTCGACTCGTTAGGTTTATGAGTCAACTCGATTACATATGAGAAGAATTATACTGTATTTAAGATTAGGTTTAAATATTTACTTCAAATCTTAGACAAATTTAATCTTCAATTTAGTAGTTTTTGAATTAGACTCTCAAATGTATCTTTTGAAAGTTGTGTAGGTTTTGAATTAGTAGATTTCGAAGATAAAGTTAAATTTCAATATGATAACTTTTATTTTATTTTAATATTTTATTTTTAAAAAATATATTTATTTAAAATGTCAAATATACTGAAAAATATATATATTTAAAAAAATAGTTTTTAAGTTCGTGAATCATGTGAGCTGAACCCAATGAGATGAACCTAACGAGTTGAACTGAATTGTTCGTGAACTTATAACGAGTCGAGTTTGAGCTTAAAAAAAAGTTCGTGTCGAACTTGAACTCGAACTCGAACAATTCTTAACGAGTCGAGCCGAGCTGAGGTGAGTTCGACTCGGCTCGACTCATTTTCAGCCCTAATTAAAACACAACTTGATAGTTAATTTTTCATATTCGAAAAAATAATATAAAATTTCACATAAGAGCTTTAGTATTGTTACAATGACAAAGTTCAAGATTTTACGCTTAAGTTGAAAAATATTTTTAATTTTGAAATAAGATAAAATTTGAAATTTATGACAATGAATATTATCTCCGTCCCAAAATAATAGTTTTTCTAGTAAAAAAAATTTATCCTAAAATAATAGTATTTTTACATTTTTAATACAACAATAATTATTTTTTACCAACTTTATCTTTAATAAATATTGTCTAGATATTATATTATACTATGTTTATATGACAACATATAATAATTAAGAGCAATTTTATAAAATTGTTATATTTAAGTATTCAATCATTATTTTTTTTAATTTATATAAAACAATTTTTAAAAAAAATATTTTGAGACGAAGTGTTTTTAGCTTTGAAAGAAGATAAAATAGGTGACATAATCAAAAACAAAAGTGTAGATTCGTCAAAGAAAACTACTCCCTCTATTTAGTGTCACTTTTCAAATAATTTTTTATTTAGTTTTTAACTGTCATTTATAAAATTTTAAGTAATATTAAATACACTTTTGTTAAAATTACTCTTAAATAAATATTATATAAAGAAAAAAATATAATAAATAATAAATAAATTATAGATAAAAAATAATTATTGTATAAAAATAACAATATTAATTAGTTTTCTAATATGCGTAAAAAAAATTAAAGAGCGGACATTTTAAAAAGAACTGAGGGGTAGTTGTCTCTCTCTTTCGAGTGGAATACAAATGTGCTTTGCATACAGCAAGGATCACAACTCACAAGTGTCCAAGTGCACGTTTGAGTCAAATATGTACACTAATAATTATTTAGAAAACTCGTAAATTAAAGTATTGAAAAAGGAATGTTTTCATGTGTAATATTCCATTAATATATGGTTAGTGGTGGGTAGAAATAGTTAGACAAATGTGAGGGTGATTACTGACTAAAGCATAATGTTTGCATCTATTTGAATTGGCATCTAGCTAGGTCGAATGTTGATTTTTAAAAAGAATTTGGACGTCATATTGTATTTGTGGTTCAAATTAATTGTTTTTGGTAAAAATATCTTGAATTATAAACATTTTTTATATGAAGTATATAAAAATTACAAATATACCAATAATTGTTATGAATACAATAAAAGTAAATAAAGTTTTTTAATCGTCATATTATTGTTTCAAGTTGATTATTTAGTTGACTTCAACACTTAAAAATCTCAAATTTGACAAAGTTTCCTAAATTTTATTATTAGTCATACTTTGAAAAAATATATTTTCTTTTACTCTGGTCTTCTCTTAAATATTAAATATAGAATATAATAACACTCAGCATCCAAGAGTCTTGATAAGTTGTCTTTGTTGAAAAAATTAATCACTAGACTAAATATAAAATATATGTCCTTTAGTTAAAATTTTAGTTTTTTAAATTAAATTTTTTTACTCAAGATATTGAGTCAGAACAAACTCAAGCTAAGGAGTTGAGCCAAATTATTTTTAAATTTTAATTGAATCAAGTTTGAGATGGAAATTTTTTTATGATGAATTCGATTGAAGTTTTGAATTGATCTAATTCTTATTAAGTTTGGTCGAGTGGAATCGACTTCGACTTTGTTTGACTCATTTTCAACCCTTGTTATAGAGTTCGATAAGACGACTTATATAGACAAGAAAGTCAAAATTAAGGAGGTCATTATATTGGCACTCAAGCTTTGGTTTTGGTTGCCAATAACGGCGAAACAACCACTCCGTTTGATTAATTCGTTCACCTTGTAACTAATTTCATTTGTCTTTCTACCAATTTTGTTTTTATGTACAACTTGTATGCCTAGGGATGACAAACAAGCTCAGACCACTAAGCATGCCCATTTTCCCACATTTATTTCGCATGATGAATTAAAGTTTTAGGCTTGCACCGTATAACATCTCTGCCCCGTCCCACACGCGTTTTTGCGGGTGTAGACACTAACATAAATTTTTGCAATAGGCAGAGTGTCCGCATGCCCGCCTCGCCCCACCTTTTTTTATGTGCGACCTAAGGTTTTAGCCCTGCTCCCTCAACAATGTTCGCACAGTTTTTTACGCACTTTTATGAGGCACGCCTAAACGTGACAGACGTACCCGTTTGCCACCCATAGACCATGTCTATGCAAAATGTATACAAGAAATTCAGGAAAGGGAAAATAAATGTGAGGTCTACCCTTCAGGAGTCGTCCAAGACAACTTCAACAAGCCATGTGCTATATTTTGAGGCCACATTTTGAATAATCCAATATTGTTGGCGTGGTTCTATGTGTTGTGTAGGTAATTTTATCAAATGGTTTTGATGACAACATCTGTCAAATAGTTGTGTTTATGACAACTACCAAATGCTATTGCTCACAATAACTCTTCCAAAGGTTATTTATGATGGCATAGTAACCCCTTGCGGGTAGTACCGAATTCTTTATCCCAAAATATTTATTGTGAAATGGTGTGGTGAACATAGTCACATCTTCATATTGAAAGACGAGTATCGAGACCACACACTCTACAGTGAGTATCCTGACACTCGGAGGGAAAGAAGTCTGCACTTAATCCTCTCTCTTTAGTTCAAAACAGAGTAGACTTCATTCTTTTATTAAATATGTTTTTGATCTTAGATTGTAAGTGCTTTACGACAGTGAACCCTAAAGGTAATGTCAAGCACTCAATATAGGAGAAGGCCTACGCCTAACCACTCCACAACCATCCAAGTTTATTTGGAAAAGATTTTTTGAAAATGCACTTGGCACGAGACCAAGGTTTTAAGAGGAAAGTTATGAAAATAAAGGATGGTGAATTGGTTTAACAATTGTTTGAGAAAATCTGCTTGACGTTGGATCAAGGGTTTGATTGCTTAAAAAAAGTTTGAGGTGATGCGAACAAGGTTGATGGCGATGCACAAGGCAATCGACTTACAAGGTCAAAAATGGATCGATAAGAATCAATAGTTTGTTTTTAAAAATAGTTTTTCGGAACCAAAAGTCAAGGATGATCATAATATTATCCATATACAATGGTCGTACAACCACATCGGGTTAATCGGCTCAAGAAAAAAAAAACAAGACATGAAAAAAAACTATGGGAAGTTCGCTATGCGAACCTTGCAGCGAAACTGCTCAGAAAACAACAAGAAGTTTGATGTACGAACTTCTCAACGAACATGCACTATTCACAAACAGAAGCAAAAGGCACTGAAGTTTGCTATGCGAATCTTGCAGCAAAGCTGCCCAGAAAAACAACCAGAAGTTCATTGTGCAAACTTCCTAGCAAACACAAGCAGAGGCAAAAGGTGGCAAAGTTCGCAGTGCGAAGGTGCCAGCGAACAACTCGCTGGCTAAAAACAAAGGAAAACTAGTTGTTCTGTGGCATTTTGAGTACCCCAAAAACGTGTTCTCTAGGCGAAGGGGATGTTCGCTGTGCGAACATGACAGTAAAAATGAGTATTTTTCAACTCATTTCACTATGAACATTACAGTATGTTCCTTCTTTTTTCTTACTTTATAATAGTTCTTGGTCATTCTTAAGACCTTACTACACTATGTACAACACAAATATTACTTAAAAAAGAAAATAAAAACATGCAAAATATGTAAAGATATAAGGGTTTGAAAGGAAAGATACCCAAGAGCTACTCTTCTCCTTCCAATCACCAATGGCTTTTGTTGGTTGTGCTCTATGGTTCACCTCCTTCTTCTGGTTTTCTATCACTCTCTTGTTCTCTCAATGTTTTTTTCTTTCTCTTTTTTCAATCTCCTTTTTTATGATTTTTTTCAATGCCTCTTGCTCTCACTCTCTCTCTCCCTTTAGTCAATGTTCTCCCTCCCTTTTTAAAACTCAGCACATTAGGGTTTTCACTTGTTTCAAAACTTCAGATTTTCATTTAGAAATGCCTCTTACAACTTTCTTAATGTCACTCTCTTCCTTTCCATTTTCATGAATCCTACTTTGCTGTATTTTTGCTGCTACACTTGCCTAGGCTGTTTTTTTTCTGCTGCACTTTGTATTGCTCTCAAATCTTGAACCCATTTGTTTGCTTGTGCTTGGACTACCCTTGTGGTCCAAGTTTCTACCTTTGACATCATTTTTAAAATTCTGATATTTGATATGTAGATACATCACCATGAGTTTATTCCCTTGGTTTTATGACATGAATTGTTTGGTTATGAGGCAATTTGTCACTTCTTACATGAGACTGTTTTAGATTAAAATTACCAATGATTAAGCATGCATAGTCTTGATCTTGAAATGTTCCAATGCTAAGTTGAATTTGAATTATTTTCCTTGGATGTTTGTAAGCATAATGAGGAACATGTGGACTTGATGGGGGCATGAAGGGTACCATAACATGAAGTTGGTTAGAAACTTGAATTAAGATTAGAAATAGCTTAAATTTCTAAGCATTACTTAGAGTTAGAAACTTTGTAACAAATGTGACATTCTTGCAATGTCATGACATTTCCCTTTGTAATATTCTTGAATCTAATCTTGAATTTGGAATGATGGATCTCCCTTATGCCATTGAAGTGAATGAAGTCTTGAATTATGAACTTGTGATCTTTTGAATTCCACTTGAACATAGAATTTGAAACAAAGTTGGATGAAGAAATCTTGAATTAAGCCTTTCACTTCATGTTCGTTAGGAATATTGATCTTGAATATCCTAATATTCTTCAAGTAACTTCTCCTTGAAGGAATCTGCTTGAGTAGACTTTCCAACTTGAACCTAACCTTAAACGATGAACCTTTTCTTCCATGTAGTCCATGATAAGCAATATATCTTATTTGGAATGGAAAACAACGAACTGACCCAATCCTTACCTTGTGAACCCACATGCTCGATATGCAATAGAACGGTGTATGATATGATGAAAGTAGGACATGAAAGGCTAATGGTGAAAATCTGGCTCTTGATATCTGAAATTTTTTTGAAGAGATTAAACCTGATACCTGAGGGTTTGATTCACAGAAACTTCTGATCCCATGCAAAGTATGATCATGAATTACAACTTGATGATGATGCAGATGAATGCAAAGAAAAAGCCAGTTAGGGCTAGAAAAGGGAGGGCAAATTTTAGGGTGCAACATAGAGGAATTGTTTTATGTCCCCCTGCAGAGTTGTCTGGCCAGGACACTTTCACCCCCCGCAGAATTAGCAGGTCGTGGTTGCTTTTGTTTTCACCCTTTCGTCTAGATGGTTGCTCGCATCATTCCCTCATGGTTGGTTAACGTTTTTGATGTTGTTTCTTTCACTCATCGCATAGGTGTTAGAGGCGTTATTTTTATCTTAGTTAGCTTCTTTCAACACTCGTCTGTGTTTGTTTCATTTTGTTTCAATACTCGTCCATATTGATCTTCCACACTTGTCTGTGTTTGTTTCAGCTTTGTCAATACTCGTCTGTATTGATTATGGATGCTCATCGTGTTGTGTTTGTTTCAATCTCATCAATACTCGTCTATATTGATCTTAACACTCGTACATGTTCATCTCTGTTAATTTCTAACACTTGTCTGTGTTTACTAATCCTTTGCAATACTCGTTCTATTATGCTCAACACTCGTTCGTGTTGGTTTCATTGCTTTTAGATACTCGTCCATATTAATTTTAAACACTCGTCCATGTTTATTCCTTTCAATACTCGTCTGTGTTTATTTCTTTGAACACTCGTCCGTGTTTATTTATTTCATTTCAGTACTCGTCCGTATTGATTCTTAACACTTGTTTATATTTGATTCGTTTCGCTTCAATACTCGTTCGTATTAATCCTTAACACTCGTCTGTATTTATTTCGTTAATCCTTAATACTTGTCCATATTGATTCCATAGCACTTGTCTGCATTTGTTCTAGCTTCGTCAATACTCGTTTGTATTGATTCTTAATATATGGTCGTGTTTGTTACTTTGCTTTTTAGTACTCGTCTGTATTGACCTTTGACACTCGTCTATGTCTATCCCCATTGTAGTTGGTACTCATTGAAGTTCGCCTCTTTTGTTTCAATACTCGTTTATATTGACCTTACCACTCGTCATGTTTATCCCTTTACACTTATTTGTGTCCATCCCGGTCGATGCCATCATTCGTTTGTGTTGACTCCTTTTCCCAGCAGATCCTGATCATATCTCTTTTGTTTATTCCCAAGCGGAGTTGTTTCTACCTTTTGCAGATTGAAATTTTTTATGGTTATTTTGGTATTCAATCCCCTTCTATCTTGAATTTTGAGAGGCATCACTCTTCATACCTTCAGATTTAAGCCGATTGAATAGGGGCAACTATAACACCCCAAAATTTGCCCTTTCATTTTTAACTGTAACTAGCTTATGTGTCGTTCATTTTGCATTATCATTGTGCATATCATGGCATTGGTTCTTGATACATGGGATAAATTTATTTCTATGGCTCAAGGCTTTCTTTTATTTCAAGTTTTTAAGCAGCAAGCATCAGAGGCTTTAGCATTTATTTTGCTCAGCGATCGGGTATCGAATTATATTTTTTAGCAGGTTATTTTGAACGTAGGACACATTTCACAGTGTATTTCAGGCATTATACAGGTGCAATATCAAATGACAATTTTCAGAGGCTAAACTATACTCAGAACAGGTGGCAGGAGGTGATTCTCCAAGTTTCCCTCTTTAAGGTGCAAAAATTTGAATTTTTGAAGGTGTTAACCGATTAACCATTTTCTAGGCAAATTTGGTTAACCGAATAACCAATGCAAATTTTGCCCAGATTATTCATTTTCAGCGTTGCAGCATATGGGGTTCCAATTTCAATCACTTAATTTCAATTTTCACACCAGTAGAAGGATCTAAAAGTGGTTCTAAATTTGATTTATTTTCCAATTAATTGAAATTCCCTCAAAACTTCAAACATTTTCATTCCTAATTCCACTCCTAATTTCAATTCCTCCTACTAACCCACACTCCAAACCACATTTAATTCCAAACCAAAACCATACTTAAATCATTTTTACTCCAAATCTCTTATAACTTTCACTCATTTTCTGATTTTTCTACACATTTCACTCCAATTCTCTCAACTTTTTGCTCATTCCAAAGCCCTCACAAAAGCTCCATAGCCAAAAGCTTCACAAATTATACATTGAAATTTGTGAATTCTTGAGTTAAACCTTCATTGCATCATCATCCTTGGTTTAATTCTGGTTTTGTAATTCATTTGGATATTGATTAAGTTGGTGGAATCACTTCTTGAAGAGCTTTTGCTTATTTGTGGATTATTTCTTGGATCTTCAAGTTTTCTTGCTAGAGCTTCATATATCCTTGGTTTTCTTGCTTGGATCTGTTAATTGCGGCTTAACAACACTCATCAAAGTAAACCTCAACTTTGTAGGTTGGTAAATTCTAGATCTAGCTCTCAGTTTGCTTAATCTTGCATTTCACAATGTAGATCCTTGGCTTTTTGGTGATATTTGATCCATTGCTTATTTTGATTATTGATTTTGGTGTTTTTTTGGATCCAATTGATGTTTGATTGATGTGATTTGACATGATTTTCATGCTCAATTGATTGCTTATTCATTTGAATGGTTGGATAATTGAGTTGCTACTGAAAAGTGCTTTTGATTGCTGAATTTTTTGATTCTGTCCCAGTGGTAATCAATTTACCTCTTGGTGTTAACCGATTAACACTGCTTGCTGCGTGTTTTTTGGCTAGTTTTCACAGTGTTAACCGGTTAACACTAGGAGGTTAACCGATTAACACTGTTGCAAAATGACTTTTTCTTGCATTTTCATATTTGTTTAGATTCCTTTTTCATCCTTAAACCTCATGGATTGATGTGATGCATATTTATGGATTGTTATTGATCTGTTTCATCGTTCTTGATAGCATGCTTGTGATTCTTCGACACAAATTTTGGTTTTTATTGATGAACATCTATAACTGTTGTGTTGCATTCTTGATGTGATGATCATGTTGCTTAATCGTTTGCACATTGATGATTGTTGTTTCTTGATGTTTATCATGCTGGTTGTATGCCACATGCTTATGTTTGTTTCCGATTCCGCAAACGCATGATTGCTTGAACAATTAATTGATTTTGAATATGCATGATATTCTTGATGAATGTTTGGTTGTGCATTGAACTTGTTTGTGCTTAATTGTCAATACATGTTCATGATTGATCTTCACCATGTCATATGCATTTGTTGAAGTATTGATGTATAAATGTTGCTTGAGCTATTACACCTGCTGTTCTGTTTTTTGGCACGTTGTTAATTGTGCACCCATTCCGCCTGTTGCATTTCACACCTGTTATATGCTGAAATATGAGTTGTTAAATACTGTTGTACTTATTTCCTGGGTTTTTATTGTTGTTCTGAAGCTGAAGCACTGTCGTTGCTGCTGTTTTTGGTTTATTTTCCTTACTTTGGTTTGTTCTTGCATGCTCCCTCAATGCCTCCTAGTCCAACTTAATTTTTTTATTAAGCTTGGAGTAGGATAGACGTTAGGAGTCAACCCATGCATGATAACATTAGGTTAGTCTCTTTTTAACCTCAATCATAAGTCCACTTTTGCATGCTAACACTAGGATAGAATTTCCTCTTGCATCCCGACCTTAGGGCCATTTTGCATGACAACGTTAGAACCGAGTTTTCCCCTTAGACCTTCTGTGCGTCTTTCTCTTCCTCCTTCTTAAAACAACATAAAAACACTTAATAAATGCGATGAATATTGTGCGCCACGAGCCTTAAGTATATGAGAAATTATGAGTGAGGGGTCTCTCCTAGCTTCGTCTAGAGTGTTTAGCATACGTCCCGTCTGGGGGCGATCATGCGACGCATTCGCTCCTATATCATAGACTTTGGTGCAATTTGAATCTCAAACCAAATCAATTCACTTCTCTAAAACTCACAAACAAACTCAACTAATTTTCATCTTTCGGGATTGTTTGTCAAATTATTTTCAGAATAAGTACGCTATTTTTTGTTCTACTGCAAATAAGCATCGACCCTAACTGTTGGAATGGGAACCTAACGTCGCTCATAAAAAACACGTATTGACTCGTACGTCAAACTACAACTGTTCTAACTTTCTCATTCTCGTTTGAATGAGGATACATAAGCATAAGACGACGAAGTCTGGGCGAGCAACCTTCTCTTTCACCCATAGTTTCCGAACTACGTTGACTCTAACTTTCCCATTGCACGAGGGACTACGTAGACCTAGGACGACGAAGTCCTATCGAGTCTCCTTTTATTTTTTTCCTTTTTGTTTCCATTTAGCAGTAGGATTTAGATAACACACCCTTTGATTAGATAACAAGCGGGGATCCGGTTGAGTACAACGGACGCGAGGGGGTGCTAATACCTTCCTCCCGCGTAATCGACTCCCGAACCTATGATTTAGTTACGAGGGCATGTCTTCTCCCTTCTTTGAGGTTTTCTCGATCGTTTCCTTTACCCCGTCGACATAAATAACATTCGGTGGCGACTCTTTTATTTTTTCCACCGGGTGTTTTTCGCATTTGCGACACTATGGAAGGCTTTAACACAATGAAACTTGATGAAATGGGTTTGGTGCCAGGTCTTGTTATACCTCCAAAATTTAAAGTACCCGACTTCGAGAAGTACAAAAGGGATAGTTTCCCAAGACACCATTTGGTGATGTTCTGTCAAAAAATGGCTTCCCATACGCATGACGATAAGTTGATGATTCACAGTTTTCAAGATAGTTTGAGTGGGCCATCAGTGGGTTGGTACATGAAGTTGGAAAATAGTCATATTCAATCATGGGAAGACTTAGCGAACACATTTTTGAAGCGGTACAACTACAACTTGGGAAAGCTCCTCTTTCAAATCAGCGAGCCCAAGGCTGAGGATATCATAATCAACATCAGAGCCAACATATGCTTCGCAACAACTTGGAAAGAAGGAATGCTCCTCTTGATCCAATTCCAATGTCATACAATCAACTTCTGTAGCCTTTGATTCAAAGCTCATTGGTGGTCCCCAATTCTCTGAAGCTTGTTCCAAAGCCATACTCGTCTAGGTACGTTCCCTATGTGCAATGTAGGTATCATGGCAAACCGATAGGACACTTAACAGAAGACTACAATGCTTTTCAAACCAGGGTACAACAATTGATCGACAAGAAGTACATAACCTTTTCAGAAGGAAATCTGTTGGTGAACGCCAACCTCTCGCCCTGATAAGTGCGAATACCTCAAGGGGCATCGCCTGAAGACAGTGGATCAGGCATGAAGTCATTCTCAATGCTAGCAGTCAGGGAGCATTTTTATTATTTTCATTTGTATTTTGTTTGACTATTAAATGCTACTTGTTTTTAAACATTGTTGTTCCTTTAATGGTAATATTAATGAAGTGATCATGCATTTTTCGAATCAATCCATTCGTATTCACTCTTGCTATTTTTCCTTCATTCACGCAAAACAAAAAAAAAATTCTTCCATTCATTTGCCTTTATCAAACTGTTGTTTTTAGCAAATATTGGAAGGAGGATGATGAAAACCAAATACCTATAATTTTTGTTGGTATGCTTTTAGTTAAAATTTTACCGATGATGTAAGACATTGTTTCAAATCCCCAAACACTGAATATATAAGGATTTAGTCCCTAGTTAACCACTTTGAGCCTAGAAGTTGGTGTTTCTTTCAGATTGCAAGAGAAAAACATCCCACATGAGAAGATCAACTATATGTATCCTTCGCACACACCACAAAGTGTCAAAGAAGTTGAGAAGATCCAAAAAGTTTATATTAGTTGTTCCTCAATAACCAATAAAATAGCAGGTACAACCTTTTGGCAATATCGAAAAAATGAAAAATGAAAAAGCTCTCTAAGTCGAATACCATAAAAACGACTTAGGAAAAAATTAGGGCATGTCGGTGGACCAAACACTTTAAAGAAGTGATTTAGGCAAAGCTAGGGATAAAAAATGGTCATCAAAATCCTCGAAAAAAATAAAATAAGATGACTGCCATTTCAAGAAAATCTCTTGGAAGTAGAATGCGTATGTCAATTAACTGAACGTAGGAATGGAGTACATTAAGAAGAACGAGTGGGTTAAAATTAAATTTTGAGCCTCATATTTTTGTGTTAAAAAAAAATCGTGAACCAGGCCACGTTACAACTCTTAAAAGACCTAATTGAGGCATGTTTTATTCTGAAAGCATGCTACAACAAGGTTGTGTTAACATGACTCAAAACGATCTTTACTAATTGTTTTTATTGATCACACCACCTTGCACACTATGAATGGCTAGATCAATTTTGTGTTTTAATCATTGAGTTGTTCACCTTGTATGATATCAATAAATTTTGATTTCAAAATTTGTATTTGTACTGCATTATAATTATCATTTTTGAATGAACTATTTTAATTGCAAGTTAGCATTTAACATCAAAGGAACCCCAAGAATGTGCAATCGTTTGAGGAGCTTGATCATGTGAATGAAGTCCATTTAGGGGCAGATCACTTTGAGCAATAGTCAATCTGAACCACCACAAAGAGCTCGGTGAGTCCAACTCTTTAAGGGTCTGTCAATTAGAAATTTCCCAATTCAAAAGTTGGCCAATCAAGGGGCAGAACACTACAAAATTAGAACACTTGGCCAAGCTACCTCAAAGTTAGAGTAAGTCGCTTCCCAAGGAAATAACTTCAAAAACTCTAGGTTTAGGTTCAAAGCACTGATTGATAAGAAAAAATGAACATCCTATAATCAAGAAAAGGAAAACTAAAAAAAACCTTTACGTAATCAAGTGATGCCCTATATGCCGATGGATTTCCAAAGTTCTTCTAACTTGTTGCGCAAGGAAACGTCAGTTAAAGGGATGGAACCTTTAGACAAAACAACTCTTCCATGGAGGTTATGCTTGCAATCTTCAACCCACTAGCTTATATACATCTCCAGATATTGAGATGGCTGAACGATCACCTCTCGCACACGAAATTGGCAGTTGACTTAGAGGTATGTTACACACATTATTCACCACTTCTCTGAAAGACTCAACCACCTAGATAGGATTTGGAGATTTAGAGGTGGATATCGGTGGAAAGGGAGGAGATGGATGAAGCGATTTCGGGAAAAGGAACGATTCCATTGATGAGAAGGATGAGAAATAATGTTAGGTCAACAATATCAAAGTTTTCTTCATAGCTCATTTCTTCAAGATTTCTTCCCAATGGCCTTAAGTAACACAATATCATACCAAAAATCGAAATCAAATCCACAATAAGTCAAAAGCAGATAAAAGACAAGAAACACAAAAACATGTTTACCATGATCTATTATTGGGAGAGAACAAATCTCCAATTCACTATACTTCCAAAAATTATTACAAAAAATTACAAATAAATTACAAGAAAATAGTCATCCAAATTTCCAAGAATAAACCTTATCTTCTATGCAAATGTATGTTTCCCTATCTCTCAAACTCTCAATATGAATCACATAATCCCAAAGTGTTTAGAAGTATTTCTCAGTTTCCTTAAATACCTTCAAAGATTGGATAAATTCTAAGAACTTTAAGGAATTTTAATTCTTGTCTCTCTAATTTATATAGGATTCCAAACCATTCTCTTTGTTTTTAGTTGTAAAGTTCTCAAGGTTGCAAAGACAAGCATTATAGAGATACATATTTATAACTAATGAAATCTAACTAGTCCAAAACTCAATCCATCAATTTTAGAATAAAAAAATTATAAATTTATTATAACATATTTTATATTAATTTAAATTTTCTTAAAATATATTTTTATATCTGAAAATATCTCTAAATATCATAGAATAAATTAATATAAAAAATGTTTATAATATTTAAACCCAAATTCGCAAATCCAACCAAATAAATCTAATACCCTTATAAATCCAACCGAATAAATCTAATACTATGAACTGTCAGGACTGAATCCGTTGCCTTTAAAACAGGCCAGCTGTAACGTCATCCATCAACATATTTTAAGGTATACTTTAACCTTATAATCTTGGTGGAGCAGTTGATATGCTTACGTTCAATACCATTCCCCTCCCCTCATTCTAAATGGTCCTATTCCTATACATGCAACATTTTCCTAACAAGGTTTGTGTAGTAGTTAACAACTTAAGCTTAAAGCATTCCCTTTTATTATTTTTTACAAAACCAAACAATAGCAACAAACAAAAAACCTTATAATAATCATTTTTGTCTATTCTTACAAGGACCATAAGATTTACTACAATAAACAAAATACACAAAATTTAAAATGCTTAAAGCACAAATAAAACTATAATAGTAGTCATAGTGACCCTTATTTATGTTACTTGAAACCCAACTTTCATTCCCTCCACTTCCACTAACACTCTCAACAATACTCAAAATAAAACTTGCAACCAAATTTGCAACAGAAATTCCAAGTCCACCAAGAGTTGAAGCTACACTAGACATAGATTCAGGCAACTCATTCAGAAAAAACTCACTTTGTCCTACTACACCACACGCCTCGGCCAATCCATCGATGATTTGGCGCGGCAATAGCCACATTGCAGACATATTCACCACGGCTTCCGGTTGTTCTGAATAGCCTTGGTTGATCGCCATTCTGCGTCGAATATTCTCTACAATAGCAAGTGATGCAATTGATATGCAACAAGAAAATAGACTAACTCCCAGTTTTTGTTTTGCGCCTAAGCATGTCGCGCGTCCTCGTATCTTCAATGACAAAGGGACTAAAAGTCGGTCGTAGAGTATAACCCAAAGTATTAAAGATAAAATCATAAATGTACCGAAGGAGGCGGGAGGGATTTTGAAATTTGAACCAATTTGGCAGTTCATGGAGGTAGCTTCTAGTACAAGAAACGAACTTTGACTCACATTTACTGTCATCATGATTCCTGTTGTCCAAATTGGTACTATCTTAACAAGTGCCTTGAAATCTTCAACTTGATCAATTGTGCAAAGATTCCATGGTTTTAAAGCGCTTCCGTTCGGTGTTAGATCTTCTAAGGGATTTCTCATTATGCATGCTTTGTTGAGAAACCTGTTCAATAAGTTACTGCTTTAGCTTCTTCTCTTGATTATATCCAAAACATTATCATAAATGAGACCATGAAACAATTTTCACCTTAATTTCTTAGTTGGTACGAGGAGATTCGAGTCCTTGTCATGATGGTAGATACTACCATTCACATTCACATCCTCTTGTGGTAACTGCAAAAGTCTGTTTCTGTAAGAAGCTACAACAACCTGTGCTAAACTACTTAGAATGTTCCTCTTAGCCTCAACCATTACATAAAATGGAGTAGCTAAGAAAAATGATAATGTAGCTATAAACATTAAGATAACAGGAACACCGAATCCTACTGTCCATCCCATGTTATCTTGAAGATAGACAACAGCACTTAATCCTAAGAGCGACGACACTCCCGCGGAAGCATAGTACCAGCTTAAGTAGCCCTCTTTGATGCCTGCATTTTTGCCGCGTTTGCTTAATTGATCAAGACCAAAGGCCAAAGAGGATGATCTTATGCCGCCAGCTCCAATGGACATGAGAGCAAAAGAAGAATGCAACATCAACATAGGTCTTGATAGTGGGATGATAGTTGTTAACCATAGAAGAATCATTCCCTGCATAACTCGAACAAGGACAAGGGAGCGCCGAAAATAAAAATATAATATGATATCAGAGTCTATCTATCTATCGGATAGGACTATACAAGAAGTTAAAAGAAAGAAAGAAAAATACCAGAAGGCTAGAAAGAGAACCAAAAGCAATCATCGAATATCGACCGAAATAGGAGTCAGCAAGAAAAGCAGCAATGAGGGGAGTGAAATTGGTGGCAGCAGACCATAGCAAGATGAAATTAGTAGCTTCAGCAGTGTGCATGTTATACTCTTTAGTCAAGTATATGATCATATTCGGCATTAATCCAATACTTGCAACTTTCTCACATGCCTCATTAGCTGCAAAACCAACAATTATTAACAATCATTAGTGAAGGTGTTAATTAATGATACAATTAGTGAAGACATGAAAATCATTACCTATGATAAAAGGTAAGGTTCTAAAACCACCTTTGTTGTTGTTGACAACAATGCCATTGGAGTTCTGCTCCTGGTTTAGAAGAGGCTCTTCTTCTTCTATCACTTTCTCCATTAGTGTTTTTTTTGGTTTGTAAAAGATGATGAAACATAAAAGCAACAACATGAGAAGGTGGTGGGGTCTGTTCAGCAAATTCGTGACATTTTTACTATCGTGGACCAATTACAATAAAATTGGATCAATTCTTTTTATACCAATTTGTAGCTTGTGTGAAATAAAGAACTAGAATAATTTTATTGGAGTTGATGATTTGATACTAATAGTAGATACGTGGGATGCACTAGGAAATCAAAGTATACATATTTTTTTTATTTCTTTTCTAGAAACAGTTCTATAGATTTTTTTTTAAGTAGTTTATTGGACAAAATTTTACGAATGAGTGAAATGTGGTGAATTCGAATTTGCATCACTACAATTAAATGGTCATACATAATTATCAATTGAGTTGACTTAACCAGACTTTTAGAAAAATATTTTAATAGACTGTAACATACATATTATTATTATTGTAATTAATATAAATAAGAATGTAATTAGGGAATGATGTTGTAACTAGTCCCTTTTCTTCAACAGTTCTTCTTATGAAAAAGAAAGAAGATAATTGGAGGTTTTGTGCGGATTATAGGCCTTAAATGTTGTGACCATAAAGGATAGTTTTCCTATGCCAACTATTGATGAACTATTAGATGAGTTATTTGGCGCAATTTTTTTTTTCAAAACTGGACTTAAGGTGAGGCTATCATCAGATTTTGGTGCAACTAGAAGATAGGCATAAAACAACTTTTAGAACACATCATGGACACTATGAATGGTTAGTCATGCCCCTTTGGATTAACCAATTCCCCAACAACATTTCAGATTTTGATGAATCAAATTTTTCATGATGCTTTGAGAAAATAAGTTCTGGTTTTTATTTTTTAATTTTTTAATTTTTTAATTTTTTAATTTTTTAATGATATCCTCACCTATAGCTCTACTTGGCACGAACACATAATACATTTAGAAAATTTGTTAAGAGTTATTCAACAAAATGTACTATTTGTGAAGTTGTCAAAGTGTTCATTTGGAGTTTTGGAATCTATGGATAGTTGTGAGATTTAAACAACCCTTCAGTTGCTGTTGTTTCATGATTTTAAAAATTAATCACAGAAAAAATTATCGGATCGAGTCGCAGACTAAGTCGCGCTTTTTAAGACGTTTTGCGGACGCTTCGACAATTTAAAAGACGCAGAGTTATGAGAGCGAGGAAGGAAAAAACTCAAAATTAATTTTTTGGTGTGTTTTAGAATGAAACAAAGAATTTTCTTATATAATGAAGTGTGAAAGGAAATAAATCTCATCTAAGTAATGTGGAACTAAAGAGTTTTTTCAACTAACACACAATGTAGAACTTGACATAAAAACTTTTTCAAATTCATCTCCCTATATTTGAATATTGACATAATGTTCCAACAATCCTCCACTTGAATTTAAAAAAGTGTTTCAGAAGTAATGTTAAACGTTTATAAGATTATGCATAAACAAAGGTGTCTACGACTTGAACCTCTGCGTAGCAGGTATGATTCCTATTCAACAAGAATGACACCATTGTATTGAACTCTATCTCAGACATCAAACTT
The DNA here is from genome assembly GCA_963859935.3 of Lathyrus sativus. Classification (NCBI taxonomy): domain Eukaryota; kingdom Viridiplantae; phylum Streptophyta; class Magnoliopsida; order Fabales; family Fabaceae; genus Lathyrus; species Lathyrus sativus. The sequence goes on along the minus strand of OZ012739.1, from coordinate 648,272,630 downwards.
GCACACAACCTTTTTTAAGGTGTATTCTAATAGTTCGTGCTTTAATGGTCCTGCACGTGTATCCCGGTTTAGTGAAGGCTCTAGGAATTCTACCTCAAAATTTCATAGGAACCGGCCTAAGTTCCATGATCACATAGGTGAGTCTATCAAGAGTACTCTAGTAGCCTAGGTACTCCCTCATACAGAATATAGATCTCATTAAGAGTTTTTATCATCTCATCTTCTTATCGCTTAAGAATTCATGCTTCTCTTATTTACTCTAGCATGATCACTTCATATTACTCACAACTTATTATTAACCATTGAACCTATTTCTTGGGATCTTCAGTCATCTAGGTCGGGTTACCATCATGAGTAACTCATTTTTTTATAGACATTAGTCTCATCTTATTCGATGTATGATAGACTTCCTTTCATTTCGTCAAAGGATTTGCTAAAAAATTTATTAGTGTGTATACGATCCACTCTTACAACTCCTTTAAAGATACAGTCTCTAACAGTGTTGTGTTTCCTCGTTATTTGATGTCACTTACCGTTACTAACGGTTCTCAATTTTTGCAATAGTCGCGATACTATCGCAGTGGATCAACACAATGGGCATGGTTTATCCCACAAAGGGATCTCTGCTAGCAAGCATCTTAACCAACTTGCTTATTCACTAGCTTTGGCTAGTGCTATCATCTCAAACTCCATTATGGACTGAGCCAGGATAATCTGTTTCTTTGATTTCCAAGATATAACTCATCTACCTATACTAAATATATAACCACTAGTAGCTTTAAAATCATCTGATAAGGTGTTCCAATCTACATCACTGTACCCTTCTAGTACAACAGGAATTTTTTTATAATGTAGGCTGAGATCCATGCTCTTTTTAAGGTACCTCATGACTCGCACAATAACTTTTTAGTGCTCATTACTCGGTCTACTCGTAAACCTGCAAAATAATACTACGATATATGCAACATCGGGTCTAGTATAATCAGTGGCATAACTAAGATTGACAATGATGCTCGCATATTTTATTTGTCTGACACTTTCACCAGTGTTCTTAAATAGTTTTATATTTGGATCATATGGTGTGCACGCAGGTTTACAGTCAAAGTAATTATATTTCTTTAATATATTCTCTACATATTGTGATTGATCCAAAGAAATTCCTTGCTTGAATCTCATGATCTTGATACCAAGAATCACGCCCGCTTCTCCGAGGTCTTTCATATCAAATTTGTTGCACGACAATGATTTCTCATCATTAACAACATGAATGTTTGACTCAAGTATGAGTAGATTGTCTTCATAGAACATTTGATAATGCAAATGCGATTCTCAAATTTGTAATAAACGTATTTGTCACTTTCATTTACTTTGTACTTATTCGATATCATTAACTTATCAAACATTTCATGTTATTGCTTTGTATCTTATTTTAGACCATGCAGCGACTTATCTAACTTACAAACCTTGTTTTCTTGTCCATGAATCACAAACCCTTTCAGTTGATCTATATAGATTTCTTCTTCTAAGTCACCATTTTAAAAATTTGTCTTTTACATCCATTTAATGTACTATTAAGTTATAAATAGCAACAATTGATATTAGTACTCTGATGGATGTAATTCTAATGACTAGAGAAAAAACATCGAAGAAATCTATATTTTCTCTTTTCTAAAACCCTTGGCTACAAGGCGAGCCTTGTACTTATCAACAATTTCATCATATTTTAGTTTCTTTTTTAAAATACATTTACAACCAATTGGTTTGCAACTAGGAGGCAGGTCTACTAAGTGTCAGGTCCTGTTAGATTCTAGAGAATCTATCTCATCGTTCTTGTCATAAACCTGCATCCAGAGATGACAAGGCTTCTTGAAGATTTGTTGGATCTTCCTTACTGTATAGGTCGTATAACCGGACCCATAATCTTTTACAACTCTTACTCATTAACTTCATCAAAGTTCTTTTTCTACTTCATTGTTGCTTTCAGTACTTCTTATCATAGAAATGTGATTCAATTTAGTGCCCCCACTATTTCTCGATTTGAAAGGAATTTCGTCTTCATGGAATTCAACATCATTAGATTTTATGATCACTTTAGCATTTAGGTCATAACACCTATATGCTTTACTGTTTGTTGCATACCTGATGAATTCACATTCATAGGCTCTACTAGTGAGTTTGACTCTCTTTGAATCTGAAATTCTGACATAAGCCAGACGGCCCCAAGTTCTTAAATAAGACTAGTTTGGTTGTTTTTTCTTTAATATCTCATAAGGTGAGATCTTAATTTTTGACCTGGGAACTCTTATCAGGACATAGCAAACAGTCAATAAAATTCCCCCTACCAGTGAGGTGCAACACCAGAATTCATCATAATTGCAACAAGTTCAATAAGAGTTCTATTCTTTCTTTCTGCTTAACCATTCATTTTAGGTGAATATGGAGCACTCATTTCATGTACAATTTCATGTTTAATATAAAATCATTAAATAAGCTGAAATAATATCTAGTTCCTCAATCACTATGAAATATCTTAATCTTGTTACTAAATTGAATTTCAATTTTATTAACAAAAGTCTTAAACATAGTAATTTCACAAATATATGATTTTTGGTGATTGTTTACAAATCTACCCCAATAGACTGACTAAACCCTGCCTTATTTAAAAGAAAACCAGAAACGAGATTCTTTATAATCTCTGAAGTATACATGACATCCTTCAAGATTAAAGTCTTTTCAGAGGTGGACACTATTCTACTTCTCCAATACCGACAACATTAGTGGTGTCGACAACTCCCAACAATACTTTCTTATTCGTGAATGTTTTAAACATTGCACAATCATAACAAATATGACGAAAAGAGCCAATATCCATCCATCAACCATGAGATTCACCAATTAGGTTAACCTATGCATTAGGGGAAATACAAGGTTTAAACTCGATCTTTCATTTCCTAATTATATGACCTGGTTTTCTAGTGTCATTTCTTTATGGTGGTGATTGTTGCCTATCAATTGGAGTAATTATAGCCCTTTAAGGGTTCTCATTCTTAATTTGGTTCACAACATTGCGGTTCTGATTCTTTAATTATTTTCCAAATGACTTCAGAACTACACCGAATTTCTTTTTCTTGTTTGAAACAACCAAGGCTTTTCTTTTTTATCTTCTCTCCGAAATTCTTCTTCAACTCAAAAGTGAATAATCAGACTCTCAATTAAAAATTCTTTTGTTTTATGGTGAAGCATAATTTTTAATAACTTTCAAACTAGGGGAAATTTATCAATAATAAAAGCAATTTGGAATTGTTCATCTAAACACATACCTTATGTGATGATCTTATAAGCAAACTTTTGAAGTTCATAACATTGAGCCTCAACACACCTTTGATTTATGTCTTCTGATACTTTAGGTAGCGGCTAACTATATACTTCTTTGTTCCAGCTTCCTCGGTGTTATACTTCTTTTGTAGAGCCTTTCCAACCTGTTTTGCAGTATTGCAGATCATCTGCAAGTCCATTCAAAAATATGATTTTGTAGATGATGGGCTAAAGACGTGTCTACTTATGCGTCTAGCGGTATCTTACTGCAAGTGCACAGCCTATCGAAGTAATATTTAAGATTATCGATCCACAGGGATTCTATCGTTACTTAGTGCTAGATGAACTTCTAGTTTAGCTAAGGCGAATAGTTGTCACGATTGTTGTTGGTTTTCTAAGACTATTGAAGGCGGAATTAAATTTAAGTTTTTAATAAAATAATACTAAGACGGTCGGTATGTAATTATACTAACTTAGGTGGGTCAATCTAACCTAGGCTTATAAAGATGTTCACTTAATCTATTCGGTAGAGATTACTAGTTTAAATACCCTCAGCTCACACTCTCGTGGTCTTGAATCAGATCTTATCCCTAAAGCCCTATGCCTGCTCTCGCTAGCCCATAAGTGTTTAGAGGTAATTTTTGGAAACTAAATAATTCTAATTTATCTTAAAGCGCTCTCGCTGTATTTAATTTAAATGCCTAACTTTAGCTATCTGGTTAAGATCTCACACTCTCGTGGTCTTGACCCAACCTAATACCCTTTTCTTACTCTCGTAACGAAAAGGTCGAATTCAATTAAAAAGCATCAGCCAGAATGTTAAGTGATTAATTATTTTAGCCCATGGTTATATTTTACCGGTTAAGTTGGTTATAACTACATACCGCCCTAAGGTGTTTAGCTACTCATCGAGGTTGAATCAGACACAGAGTTAAATAATAACTTACTAATGGCAGAAAAATAAATAGACATTATAAATAAATTAAATTGCAATAATTGAAAAACCTGATTAACAAATATCTGAGTAGACTCCTTCTTCCACAGACCGGAAGGCTTGGAGTAGGCGGAAATAAAAATTAAAACGAATGCTGAAGGCTGGAAACAAATAAAAGTATAACAATTCCCTAATGTTGGAAATTGTTACACGGTTGGTTTGGATACAAATAAAATAAGACAGGAAATAAAATAATGCTGGAATAATAATTCTGGTGGTAAGGTAATTCGGCAGAGCTTCCGCAGGAAATTTGGATAATGAAGTCTGTCCTTGAGTTCTCCTGAGCTGGTACTATTTATAGAGCTTCCAATGGGCTGGTGCCTTGGTCTTTTGCTTCTTGGGCTTTGCTGAAGTGGTTGAGAAAATGTTGGAAAGTGGCAGCAAAAATGGGAGAAGTCGTCCTCACGTGCTGCCTTGAGGAGAATTACTAGGAGGAGTGGTCTTCAGTGGTGGCTTGACGTAGTCTGAGTCAAAACCAAGTTTTATCCTTGTCACGGGCGTGACAAGGTCTTCACGCTCGTTATTTGATGATTTCAAGTGTCACGGTCGTGACTGCTTCCTCACGGTCGTGATGGCCCAAAGTAAGGTGTCACGGTCGTGACACCCTTGTAACGACCGTGGCCGTAACAAATTATGCAGACTTTTTGCAGGCTTCTGTCTTGCTTCATTTTTTGTGGTTTCTTTCGTTCTTTTCTTCTTAATTCATGATTCGGCCTCACATAACGATGTACCTGCAAAATAGTAAGAAAAACTCGAGAAATCGAGCGTTAAAATGGTGAATGCGCGATAAAACGTCAATGAAATCTAGCGATATAATCGATGCGTTTTCTCGTCATCAAACTTCCCCAAACTTAAACCTTTGCTTGTCCTCAAGCAAATAGTCGGTTGAAAATCGACGGACAAGATTTTATTCGCGCATACTCATAACAAACCGTCCGGTGGATCGTTTTGTCGGATAGTCCGGTACTTTGATAGAACACTACCGATACTCTAGTGACACAAGCAACAAGCTATGTCGTCGACTTCCCGTCAAGCGAAACAATCGGCAATCACATTACGATTTCACCTAGAGTTTTTCGATCTTATTTCGCCCGGTTTCGTTCTGGCGCAGTCACATTAAGCCCTTTGCCTTCGCACGCACGTAGTGGAGTAGCCGGTTAGCGATTTTGATCCCCTTTTTTTTTAGCACGGGGTCTGGTACACGAGTGTGGTAACCCTTCATGTTTTATCCGATTCGGAGGTTGTGGGGGATCGAGCCGTAGCACGCCCTACCGAGTTCAGAACCAGTACCTCTGAACCAACCCGAAACGGAGTCCTTCTCATATTTCTCGTTTCTTATCTGCGACCGTGTACTTTGGTGCAATCTCTTTTCATTTTGCATTGAGATACGAAGGATCATTATTGATTAGGCATCAAACGCTTATATTCATCGGCTCCCCACGTGGTTTGTGTCCAGACGGTGCTGACTGCTAGTATAAACTACTGGGGGTTACTTTTGAACTGAAACTAAAGGTGCACTTGCAATGGTGATCGGGATGGAATTTCTTAAGCAGGAGGTCGAAGATGTCAAGATTGTATTGGTCCTGTTTAATCGTTCCCGGCTTCGTAATTACGAACCATTCGGTGGTAAGTCGGGTAATGAGAGTAATTAAAGATTTTTCTAGTATAGCTTAATAATCGGGGAAAGCTCGAAATTAAGAAAATAGTGCACAGATTTGCTCATTTCATTGATTTTGCTGAAAGGAATACAACGGAATTGAAAGTACACTGAAATGAAAAGTACCTCTCCCACACTATATCAGACATTGCCCTCAATGTTGTGATATAGATGCGGTACAAATACAGTACAAGACTAAAAATGAAAAACAACATAAAAGTAAACTACGGCTGCTGAGGACCGCGGGCTCGGCCTCTGGTGCGAGAGCGGCGTCTGGAGGGAGTCGCGTCGGGATCAGAGCCGGTGCCGGAGGTAGCAGTAATGCTGATGCGGAGCGCCTCGAGCTCGCCGAAAAGTTCTCCAAACCGCTCATTAGTGGCCTCCTGGTTGGCAGCAATGGTGCCGAGCAGAGCGTCATACTGTGCCTTCTGCCTACGCTCCAGTGCGGCGTTCATCAGGTTCTGCTGATGAATCGCAAGTAGGACCTCCTCAAGTGTGACTGCGGGAGCAGGGGGCTGTCGGGTAGATGTCTCGGGGATGTCCTGGACAGGCTCAGCTGCGTCCATAGCGTCCTGCATCTCGTCCTCTGGAGCGTCTGCCTGATCATCATGAACCGGGGCGTGATCCGCAGCAGCTGGTAAAGCAAAGAGCCAGTTGGCTCGGTTGGATGGGTCGATGCGGGTGCGGGACGGCAGAGTGATGTGGTGGAAAATGGTGCCATTGACAACAGGGCTGTACCTGCCATCCTCTCGCTGCGCGATCAGGTGGGCGGACCGGCAGTAGCTCATGGTCAGGAAATCGGCGGCGAGGTGCGGCTGATTAGCAAGCGCGTCACCAAGCCCCAACTGAATGGCGAGGGTGGTGACAATGCCGCCAATGAAGAACGGGGAGGAGCCTCGGTGCGCAATGGCCTGGATGTGGTAGAGCATAAAGGGGGCAGCGTTGATTGGCTCGTCATGAAGGGCACAGTATAAGAACAGAAGCTCCTTGGAGTTGAGCTTGTGGTTGCTCTCTCTAGCAAAGATTGTGTTGCAGATGACCCGGTGAAAGTAGCGGATAGCCGGGTTGTGGATGTGTGTGGCGTTGAGGCTCTGGAAGGTGGTCGCACGGGTGTTGGTAAGGTCGTGCCACAGAGTGAATGCTTGTTCACTGAAATAGTCGGGCACGCGACGATGGGCTTCGGTGCCGTGATCGAAACCTAAAAGCTCGGCGATCCTGGTTTGTGTGAGGTTGAACTCCCGGCCGTGCATTCTGAATGTTACGACGCCGGTAAGCTGACTCTGAGAACCGGAAGAGGTGATGTAACTGTAAGAGCTGAGGAACTCCAGCGTCAGAAGTTCGAAAGTAGGCTGAGGCTGACGACAGAGGTCCCACAGACCGACCTTTTGCAGTAGGCTTTGAACGCTGGACAGCATACCGAGTTCTTGCAGACAGTCAGTGGCAATGTACCGGGTAGGTTGCAGACCGCGGTTCTGGAAGCGGATGAAACGGTCTCTCTGGGTTACTCCGGCTTCTCCTTCTCTGAAAATGATGGAATCCATAACATGCAAGAGTGAAGAGTGAGGGTGGAAGGATTTTGTGAGGTTTTGGGAGAAGAGTGGTAGAATGAGGGAGATTGATGTTCGGGTTAAATACGGGACAGTTGAAAGGAAATGGTTGATGGTAATGGTGGATTAATGGGGTAGTGGAGAGGTTATGGCGGTTTTGGAATGAGTGGGGAGTGTTTTGGATAGGTTATGGATGGAGAAGAAGAGTGGACACGATGAGAAACAATTCTGTTTCTCACGATCTCTGTAATAGAGGTCGTCACGGTCGTGACATAGGCGTGACGGTCGTGACACGCTAAATGAGCACGTCACGATCGTAAATGGGGTGTGACGACCGTGAGGGTGTGTTGTGCTGAATAATTCCCAGAAAAGAACATTGTCTCAAGTTATTTATAAATTAATAATAATTTATTTTATTTAGTAGCACTTATATTAACGCACACCATATTATATATCATTTGCAACACAGTAGTATACGAACCTAAGATAAAATAATGTAATCATAAGTATATGGTCACACAGTGTATAGAAAAAAGTAGAAAAATTATATAAGCTGCTAAAAATGAAGAAATAATTGAAATAAAAAGTGCATGGCATAAAGAAAAATTGAAATTACATCAACTCGAATTATGTTATGAAATCGTTGCGAAAGATAAATTTAACTGGAAATGAAAATAATGAGAAAAAATAATGAGAAAAGATTAATAAACTAAATCACTGATAGCCGGTTCAAAGGCGTTTCTTCAGGTCTTCGATGGCGGAGTCCAAATGATAGAATTGTTCGCAGGCCATGTCAGTCAATCCCACGATGTCCAATCGCATACTCTTAATGTCTTCTCTGAATAGATTAATGTCAGTTTGATAGGCATTGAGAGTGTGCATGATGTTCTGTAAGTTGTTAGCGTACTCTCCGTGATTCGCTCCAGGGGTTTCATGAACTTTGTCATTTGGGTCAGTGTCATGGTATCCAGGAGGTGTCTCGGGGTCAGTTTCAACAACGGTCATTATATCATCTGTTATCCTGTGAGACTGAGGTGTTTCAGGAGTGGCTGGATAATCAGGTGGGTTTAGCTCATAAAGCCAATTATCCTTATTATGAACACTTACTTTAGCATGATTGGGCAATGTGAACAGGGTGACTACTTCGTTCCGGATCAGGTACTCAAAAGGTGGGCGTCCTAAATTCCTTATGATATGTCTATTGAAGCAGAATTTAAGATTCATTAGGCGGATGGTTCCCAGACGGGTGCACCTGTCCAGTTGGTACCTAAGTCCTAAGGCATCAGCAATCATGGTTACAAGACCTCCTACCACTATAGGTAATTCAGGTTCTTCTTGGATGCGGGTGAAGGTTTGCATCATGAAAGGTACACCATTAACACACTGTCCAGTATTGAAACATGACATAATAAATAATTCATCCTTAGAGACTCCGGTAATGTTTTCTTCTTTTCCAAAGAAGGTATGGGCGAGGAATTTGTGGAAGTAACGGAGGGTAGGATTATGGATCTCATCATTGTTCATGTCATTTGGTTCAGGGTGGTAGTTTTCGGTCAGAGTTCCCCAAAAGAAATCTAGCTCCACATCCATCAATTCTACCTGTGTGGTAGTATAGGCAAAAGGTCCACTAGGGAATCCTAACAGGTCAGCTAGTTCTTTATGGTTAAAGTCGTATTCTATTCCAAATAGGCGGAAACTAATGAATCCTTTCCTAGACCCAAAACCGCGCTCAGGTAGGTAAAGTAGGGAACTAAGGAACTCAAGGGTGAGCTCACGGTAAGTCGCAAACTTGTGTTGGATCATTGCATTCTCCCATCCGAGTCGGTTGAACAAGTACATGACACTATCATGTATACCTAAGGTTTCCATAGTCCTATCATTTGGGTACAGGGTCAAATCCATTTGCCTCTGTGATAACTCTTCGAACTTTATTCTTTGGTTCCTACCTCTAAATTTGGTTTCCATATAGTTAATTGGTTGGTTAGCCATGGTCAGTGAAAATACGGTGGAAACAAATCAGTGGAAAAGACTTTAGAAAATCTGTAAAAAGTGATTTAGGATAAAAATGAGAAAATGAAATGCTAAAATGTAATGGCGATAATAGTAATGTAAAATAAAACTAACAAAACAATTTAAACAAATAGTAATAACGATAATTAAAAAGGCTCAAAAAGAAAAGAATAGTTTAAAATAGGTAAATAAGTAAATGGGTTGCCTCCCACTAAGCGCTGTTTTTATTGTCAAAAGCCTGACGTAACGCTGAGGTTTAGACTAATCAGGGGAATTAGTGGACAATTTCAAAAGTTTTAGATCATTCGTATAATCTCTATTTTCAACTTTATGATAATGTTTTAGGCGCTGTCCGTTTACTATGAATGGTTCATTGTTCCTACCCTTGATTTCTATTGCCCCACTTGGGAATACTTTAGTTATATCAAAGGGTCCTGACCATCTAGACTTTAATTTTCCAGGAAAGAGCCTAAGTCTTGAATTAAAGAGGAGTACAACGTCTCCCACACTGAATTCTTTCCTAGATAGGCGTTTATCATGCCATCGCTTGGTTCTTTCCTTATATAGCTTAGCATTTTCATATGCATCTAACCTTAATTCTTCTAATTCGTTAATGTCTAGGATTCGCTTTTCTCCTGCAGCATTATAGTTCATATTGAGAGTTCTGATCGCCCAATAAGCTTTGTGTTCTAGTTCTACTGGGAGGTGACAAGATTTTCCATAAACTAGTTTGAAAGGTGTAGTACCTATGGGAGTCTTGTAAGCGGTCCTATAAGCCCATAGAGCTTCATTAAGTTTAGATGACCAATCTTTCCGAGATATGGCGACAGTCTTTTCTAATATTTGTTTAATCTCTCTGTTCGAGACTTCGACCTGTCCACTTGTTTGTGGGTGATATGGTGTAGCCACACGGTGTCTCACTCCATACTTAGATAGTAATTTGTCAAAGATTTTTGAAATGAAGTGCGAGCCACCGTCACTTATGACGAGTCGAGGTACACCAAATCTGGGAAAGATTATGTTTTTGAAAAGCTTTATTACTACTCGTGTATCGTTTGTAGGAGAAGCTATGGCTTCAATCCATTTCGAGACATAATCAACAGCTACGAGTATGTAATTATTACCGAAAGATGATGGGAATGGTCCCATGAAATCTATTCCCCAGACGTCGAAGATTTCTACTTCTAAAATTCCCTTTTGGGGCATTTCATCTCTTCTTGAAATATTGCCAGTGCGTTGGCACCGATCGCAACTTATAACAGCGATGTGGACATCCTTCCATAGATTAGGCCAGTATAAGCCGGCTTGCAAGATTTTTGCACAAGTCTTGGAAGTGCTTGCATGTCCACCATAAGGCGATGAATGGTATTGAGCAATGACATCTTCTATTTCTTCTTCGGGAATACATCGACGAAAGATTCCATCTGGTCCTCGTTTGAACAATAATGGTTCATCCCAATAGTAATGTTTTAGGTTATGAAAGAATTTCTTTTTCTGCTGATAGGTTAGATCGGGTGGAAGAGCTCCTGCGGCGAGGTAGTTGACAATGTCAGCGTACCATGGCAGTCCTACAGTTGTCTGTATTGTTTCCATGGGTTCTGGTTCATCTATATCTAACTGCGCTAGGTCGCTTCCTATTTGTGCTATCAGTTGTTCATACGGAAAATCATCGTTAATCGGCACTTGTTCGGGTTTAATACCTTCTATTCTAGATAAATGGTCCGCTACGACGTTCTCAGTACCTTTCTTATCTTTTATCTCTAGATCAAACTCTTGTAAGAGTAAAATCCATCTTAAGAGTCTTGGCTTAGCATCCTTCTTAGTTAATAGATATCGGATAGCAGCGTGGTCTGTGTAAATGATTATTTTTGCTCCAACTAGGTAAGAACGGAATTTGTCAAGCGCAAAGACAACGGCTAACAATTCTTTTTCGGTAGTAGCGTAGTTCATCTGGGCAGAATCCAAGGTTCTACTGGCATAGTAAATCGCATGGAGTTTCTTTTCTTTTCTCTGACCCAGGACGGCGCCTACAACATAGTCACTCGCATCGCACATGATTTCGAAAGGTAATCTCCAGTCAGGGGGTTGCATGATTGGTGCGGTGATGAGGGCTGTTTTTAGAGTTTCGAATGCCTTAAGACAATCTTCATTGAATATGAACTCAGCGTCTTTCATTAATAACCCAGTAAGAGGTTTAGTGATTTTCGAGAAATCTTTGATGAATCGTCGGTAAAAACCGGCGTGTCCTAAAAAGCTTCGTATTTCTCGAACGGTTTTAGGGGGTTGAAGATCTTTTATTACTTCAATCTTAGCTTTATCCACTTCAATTCCCTTGTCTGATATTACATGACCTAATACTATTCCTTCGTTGACCATAAAATGACATTTCTCCCAGTTAAGCACGAGATTTACTTTTACACATCTTTCTAACACCATTTCCAAGTTCGATAAACATCCTTCAAAGCTTTGCCCGCATACAGAGAAGTCGTCCATGAACACTTCCATGATGTTGTCTATAAAATCTGCGAAGATTGACATCATACATCTTTGAAAGGTTGCAGGAGCGTTGCATAATCCAAAGGGCATTCGTCTATAAGCGAATGTTCCATAAGGACATGTGAATGTAGTCTTCTCTTGATCATCAGGATGGATAGGGATTTGGAAAAATCCTGAGTAACCGTCAAGATAACAGAAGTAAGAATGCTTGGCTAATCGTTCTAACATTTGATCTATAAAAGGTAATGGGAAATGATCTTTTCGAGTGGCTTTGTTTAGCTTACGATAATCTATGCACACTCTATATCCCGTCACTACTCTTTGCGATATCGATTCGCCTTGTGCGTTTTTCACCACAATGATACCTCCTTTCTTCGGCACTACATGTATTGGACTAACCCATTCACTATCAGAGATTGGATATATTATCCCGGCATCTAATAATTTCTTGACTTCTTCCTTTACTACAGTGCTAAGGGTTGGGTTAATTCTTCTCTGAGATTCTCTGGAGGTTCTGCAATCTTCTTCGAGCAGAATGCGATGCATGCAAACTGAAGGACATATTCCTTTGAGATCAGATATGTTATATCCTAATGCAGTTGGATATTTCTTCAAGACATCTAAAAGTTTCTTTGTCTCTATAGTTCCTAAACTGGAATTTACTATAACTGGTCTTTTACATTCAACGTCTAAGAATTCGTACCTTAGGTTATTAGGTAAAGTTTTTAATCCTAATGTAGGTTTATCTTTACTTGGCATGGGATCCGGTGTAAGTGCTAAACTTTCGCTTAGACTATCATCCTGATACGGTTTTTGCCAATTATCATCTTCGAGAATTGGAGGGATTTGAATTTTCATTATTTCAGAATAAGTGGTCTCCTCCAGTTCCATTTCTCTTACACATTCGTCAATTACGTCCATTAGATAGCATGTATCCTCTATAGCTGGTGATTGTAAGAATTGTGTTAAAACAAATTCGACTTTCTCTTCACCTACTTCAAAGGTTAGCTTTCCTCTTTTTACGTCTATTATGGCTCCGGCGGTAGCTAAGAATGGTCTTCCTAGTATGATAGGTGTAGTGGAGTCTTCAGAGATGTCCATGATTATAAAATCAGTAGGAATGTAGAATTGTCCTATACGTACTGGGACGTTTTCTAGTATGCCTACAGGATATTTAACAGAGCGATCGGCTAGTTGAACAGACATTTTAGTTGGTCTTAGGTCTCCCATGTCTAGCCTTTTGCAAATCGTTAAGGGCATAACACTGATACTGGCTCCTAAATCGCATAGAGCTTTGTCAATGACGAATTTTCCTATTACACAGGGTATAGAGAAACTTCCTGGATCTTTTAGCTTAGGAGGCATGTTATTCTGAATTATGGCGCTACACTCGGCAGTAAGTGTAACTGTTCCGTTATCCTCTATCTTTTTCTTATTGGATAAGATTTCTTTTAAAAACTTGGCATACGAGGGTATTTGGGTAATTGCTTCTGTAAACGGAATAGTAATATTCAACTGTTTCAGAAGTTCGACAAATTTCTTAAATTGACCCGTCGTCTTGGAACTTATTAGTCTTTGAGGGTACGGAATTGGTGGTTTATAGGGTGGTGGAGGCACATAAGGTTGTTCTTTCTCCACTACCTCTCGACTTTCATCTTCCTTTTCTTCTGGATCATTCACCACTTCAGTCGGTTTATCCGGTTTTTGGTACATGGCTGGATTGTCAAGTCTTGGATCGGTAGGTCCGTCAAGTTCCTTGCCACTTCTTAATATTACAGCGTTAGCATGTCCTTTCGGGTTAGGTTGAGGTTGTCCAGGGAATACTCCAGCTGGTGCAGCAGTAGGTGCTTGTTGTTGAGCTACTTGTGAAATCTGAGTTTCAAGCATTTTGTTATGTGTAGCTAATGCATCTACCTTTCTCACTAATTGTTTAATCTGCTCACTAGTGTGAATGTTTTGGTTTAAGAAGTCCTTGTTTGTCTGAGATTGGCTAGCTATAAAGCTCTCCATCATCAATTCAAGGTTCGATTTTCTAGGGATGTTAGGAGCAGTCTTTTGATATCCTGGTGATGTAGCTGGTGCTTGACCTGGTGCGTAATAAGCATTGTTATTCTTATAGGAGAAGTTCGGATGATTCTTCCAACCTGGGTTGTATGTGTTTGAGTAAGGGTTTCCTTGAGCATAATTCACTTGATCAGTGGGAGTTCCTGCCAATAGTTGACAATCAGAGACTTCGTGTCCTGGGACTCCACATAACTCACAGTTAGGTGTTACTGCAGCCACGGTGGCTGCAGGTGTTATGGCCAAGTTGTCGATCTTTTGGCTTAGTTGGTCAAACTTCGCATTGACTTGGTCCATACTACTTACTTCGTACATACCTCCTTTTGTTGGTTTTTCAGTTGCGACTCTCTCGCTTCCCCAAAGGTAATGATTCTGAGCCATACTTTCGATAAGTGCATAGGCATCACGATATTCTTTGTCCATCAATGCACCACCCGCGGCAGCGTCAATTGTCATTCTTGTATTGTACAAGAGTCCATTATAGAAGGTACGGATGACCATCCAGTCTATTAACCCATGATGTGGACAAAGTCTAAGTAGGTCCTTATAGCGTTCCCAAGCTTCGAATAATGATTCACTTTCTCTTTGCTTAAATCCGTTGATCTGAGCTCTCAGCATAGCGGTCTTGCTAGGTGGAAAATACCTATTCAAGAAAACTTTCTTAAGTTCTGCCCACGTAGTTACTGAGTTCGAAGGCAGAGATTGAAGCCAAGCTCTTGCTCTGTCTCGAAGCGAAAAAGGAAATAAACGTAGTCTAATGGCTTCTTGGGTAACTCCATTGGCTTTTACGGTATCTGCATATTGCACAAAGATCGAAAGATGAAGATTCGGATCCTCGGTAGGATTTCCGGCGAATTGATTTTGTTGCACGGCTGATATCAATGATGGTTTTAGTTCGAAATCATTTCGGTTGATAGCCGGTGCTGCAATGCTTGAATGCGGTTCACCTTGCGAAGGATTAGCGTAATACTTGAGTGGATGAGTTTGTTCTTCAGCCATTCCTGCGTTTTCTGATTTTACGACTGGTTCAGGCGGATCTAATTGAAGATCTGGAATGTTGGATTTATTTTCGAAATCGAGTATACGTCTTCTTACGTGTAAGAAGCGTTCCGATTCAGGGATTAGAGGTTGCAAGTCTTCGCTTTTGGAGCGAGTACGTGGCATACACTCGGAGATTAGATTAAATTAAATAGTTGATACCTTAGTCTAGACAATGCTACCTAAGTGCACTAGTAACTAAATTAAGGAATCCCCGGCAACGGCGCCAAAAACTTGATGGGCTAAAGACGTGTCTACTTATGCGTCTAGCGGTATCTTACTGCAAGTGCACAGCCTATCGAAGTAATATTTAAGATTATCGATCCACAGGGATTCTATCATTACTTAGTGCTAGATGAACTTCTAGTTTAGCTAAGGCGAATAGTTGTCACGATTGTTGTTGGTTTTCTAAGACTATTGAAGGCGGAATTAAATTTAAGTTTTTAATAAAATAATACTAAGACGGTTGTCGCTTGCGCGAAAATAAGGTGCCGGCATGACAGAAGAGTCGCCACCTTTCGTTATTTATCCCTCAGAGCGGGAAAGGAAACGATCGGAAAAACCTGACGAATAAGGGTAAGACAAGGTCGTCGCAACCATTGTCTGGGTTCGGGAGTCGGTTACGCAAGGGGAAGGTATTAGCACCCCTCACGTCCGTCGTACTCGACGGGATCCTCGCTTGTTTGTTTACTTGGACGGGTTGGTTATAATCTATCTACCTATCAAGGCTGGCTGAAAAAGAAAAGAAAAATGACTCGGCAAAGCATCGCGCTTTATGCCTACGTATTCTCATCAGAGAATGAGAAATCAGAGTCAACGTAGTTCGGCTAACTACGGGTTAAGGTTGAAGGTTGCTCGCTAGGATATCGCATCCTATGCCTACGTACTTTCATCTGGTATGAAAGATCAGAGCAAACGTAGTTCGGCTAACTACGGGTTATCTCCTGAAAGAAGTGTTTTTTATTGTGTGCGATTTCAACCGCACTAGAGACTATGACCTGAGAGGGAATGTGTCCTTTCTCAGATAGCTTAAGGCTCGTAACGTACGAAAGAAATCATTCATGATTACTGTATTTTAAACTGCTTCGAGATGAGAAGAGAACAGGCCCAACTAGGAGGGAGACTGTCAAGTCCTACTGTTATCATGCCATGGATTCATCCTATGGTTGAGGTTTGAACAGGGAGCTCCTAGATGTTGTCATGCATAGGTTTCAACCTAAAAGTCTATCATCAAATCCTCATCCGAGGAAATGAGAGTCCTAAGGGATCATGTCAATGATACACCAAAACAGACAAAAGCATCAGCTTTAACAGTAAAATGCATGCAATGCAAGTGAGGGAGGAAATGTGTGTGGGGCTTCAGCCTCCACAAGCTCGTCTCGACCTCAAGCCAGTCATGAACTAACAGTAATCATGCTGAAAATAAACAACATGCTATCAAGCAATATACAGATAAAGGAAATGAAGTGCCAACAGGCAAACAAAACACAGGCTTGAGAAAGAAAGAATCTACTCTCTAATCCTAACCCTAACACAGAATCTGAATCAAAATGAAAGCAAAGCCCTAAAGCAAAACCTAACCAAAAGAGAAAACAATCCCAATCTTCAAGCTTCAAAACAAGCTTACCAAAGAAAGGGAGCTAAGTAAGCAGACTCATAGTGTCTTCCTCAGGAAAGCACTAGGAGGTGTATACTCAAGAGTCATACCCTATGTGGCTCAACCACTGTGATCAGTTTACGTTCCTCCTCAGGAGAAACTAAACTCACAAGCAGGCTCCAACATCACTGGATATTTAGGAAATCCTATCTGAACTAGTGGAGCTAAATGAACAGACTCATAGGACCTTCCTCAGGAAAGTACTAGGAGGCTTCCACTTAGGAGTTGTATCCCATGTGGCTCAACAACATGTGATCAGTTTACATTCCTCCTCAGGAGAAATTAAACTCACAAGCAGGCTCCAACATCACTGGATATTTAGGAAATCCTAGATGAACTAGTGGAGCTAAGTGAATGGACTCATAGGACCTTCCTCAGGAAAGTACTAGGAGGCTTCCACTTAGGAGTTGTATCCTATGTGGCTCAACAACTGTGATCAGTTTACATTCCTCCTCAGGAGAAATTAAACTCACAAGTTGGCTCCAACATCATTGGACACTTGAGAAATCCTAGATAAACTAATGGAACTAAGTGAATAGACCCATAGGACCTTCCTCAGGAAAGTACTAGGAGGCTTCCACTTAGGAGTTGTATCCCATGTGGCTCAACAACATGTGATCAGTTTACATTCCTCCTCAGGAGAAATTAAACTCACAAGTTGGCTCCAACATCATTGGATACTTAAGAAAGAGGTGAGAAGAAAGAATGAAAGTCATTCATAGTGCCTTCCTCAGGAAAGTACCATGAACTTCCTCCAAACTTCAGGATCTCAAACCTCACAGACAGGGAACAAGCCAAGCTCTGGGTCTCTGAGTCTTGATCTACAATCTTCACTTCATGATGCTCTCCAACAAGGTCTTCAAGACAACACAAGCCCCACAACAAATTCCCCAAAACTAAACCCCAGATATGAACAGATAACCACAGGACAGACAAAATCATCAGGCAACTTCAGAAAATACCTAAAAATGCTAAACCAAGGGGGAAAAATCTAACAATTATTCACAAGGGTCTACAACATCTACCCCTAACATCCACATAGGCCTCTACCCTAAAATCAAGACAAAACTATTCAAAGAAAATGAATTCTTCACCTAAGCACAACCTAAACCCTAATTAGGATACCCTAAATCTACCCTAATTAAACTAATCAAAATTTAATTCTAAAATTCTAGAATAAATCCTATGGGGAACTATGATTCATCATCTAATTACACAAAAAATAATGGATTAAAAAGACTAAAGGAAGGTCCTAAAACAATTCTTGCAAAATCATGTATCAACTAAAAGAAAGAAAATACACTATATTAAAGAAAATACCACTAAAAATTCTACATTAAAAATAAAATTCCATTTTTATTTTTATATTTTTCTACACAAAATTATCTCAACATAGAAAAAAGAATGGACAAAAAAGAGTTATTTTTCATTTATTTATGAATTTTTAAAGACAAGAAAAATATTAAAAGAAATCAAAAATATAAAAGAATTGAAAGGGAGGGGGGGGGGGGGTGGAAATAGCAACACGCGCTAGTTGGATTACTGAATGGGCTGCAAAAGGGGGGGTGCGCGTAGCAAGCTGGACCCAGGCCCAGGTCTTCAGCTTTAATGAAACGCTGCGTTGCAGCGGGGAGGTTTCCCTCCGTTTTCATTATTCAATTTGGACCGCACGATGAATGGAATAGGTCAAAAGCTGGGGACTAATCCAACGATGGACAGCCATCGTCCCCAAACTGACCTAGGGTTTTCAGAAAACCCAGAATCCATGCATGGATCTTCTAGCCGCTCGTTCTCTCTGCTCAGGCCACGAAACCCTAAAATTCCAACACGAAAATTGCTCTACTAATCAAGAGGAACAAGACTACACGCGCACTTTTTCCTTATTCTCTTTGAGTCACTCCACCAGAAAGCTTAAAGACTTGGGTTCCACCATGGATCTCTGAGATCAATCATGTCAAAGCTTCAATCTAATGGCCTAAGGGTGTTCTTTATGCTACCCTAGTCACACTAAACCCTAACACGATCATCAAAACCTAATACACAGTCTGTTCTTGCAACCTAAAGAATCTTGCATCTGCCATGGATCTACCTACAGAGCTCTCAAACTCTCAGAATTTGATCCTCTATCCTAGCACATTAATTCTACACCTAAAGAATGAACTGAAACCAAATAAATTAAGAGGTATAGGGAGGAGAAAGAACCTGTCAAGTGATGATGGAGAAGGTATGAGGAGAAGGTTTCAGGCCTTGTAATTGCTTCAGGACACTCTTCCAATGGGGAGAAGCTTTCTGTTTGCACTTGTGATGATGGAGAAGGTCTGCAATGGAAGGAAACCAGAGTTGCTTCAACTTGAAGAAACCTCTTCAATGGATGCTTCTCTCTCTCTCTCTCCCCTCTGAATTCTCTTGCTATCACCAACCTCTATCACTCTCTAATGCACTCTTCTTATAATGATCATTAGACACTTCTAGATTCATCTAGAATATGGTGGAAAGTTCTTGAAAATCTCATGTGGGGACAAGTTGAAAATCTCACATCCCATGCCTTATGCCTTGCAATGTTGTCTTAAAATATCTTTTCATGAGATATTGAGAAGGAGTGCACAACTACAAGCCTTGGTTTTGCCTTGTGTAAGGTTTTTTCAAGTTGCCTTCTTTTTCAAGTAACAAGTTTTCAAAGCATCACCCATTTTAAAGCTTCAAATCAAAATTCTATCTAAACCAATGTTCTCAAAATGATGTTTCCAATCAAAATAATATATTGGATGACCTATTTTGGATTTGTGGATCTTCCAAACCAATTTCCAATTTCAACTTTTCAAACTTATAAGCCATTTTTAGTTCATTTTTGACCAATCATGCAACTTCATGCTATGAGCTTTTCCAACAATTTGTGACCTTCTTTCTAGACTTAAAATCCCATTTTGAACAACTTTCATGTTTTGAGTTTTTTTCATTTGAGGCTTGGAAATAGGAGTTTTAGGCATTGGCTAAAATGACCTATAACTGACAAATGACCAAAATACCCCTGTCTTGTTCAAACCATAAGTTGAGTTCCACAAATCCTATCAAGGACTTCTACCACTCAAATTAAAGCTAAGAAGATGCTCTTCAACATTCATGTTGACCAAGAAGTCATAGGGATCATCCTACTAGGGCAAAAGTTGTCTGCAAGTGGGGTGACTTTCAAGGACCCAGATTCACACACCTCTGCTGACCTATAATTTGTCAAAACCATAACTCGAGCTCTGTAACTCCTATCAAGGACTTCCACCACTCAAATTAAAGCTTAGAACAAGCTCTACAACATTCATGTTATGGGGAAGGTGAGATATTAATCACAACTTGAGCTAAAACTGCCTGGAAGATAGGGATCAAATTAGGGTTTTTTACTGACAATCCTTGGGGACCCTGACTTGAAACTTCTCAAACTCCCCACTCATGATGAGTTGGCCTAGGAATCATCTTTATATCATCTCTATGCATCATTCCATGATCTCATGGCCCTTGGATTGGGTCTCAACCTTCTCCAAATCTTCAGTTATCCTAGGGTTGACCCAGTCAAAACCCTAATTCTATCATTCATGGTTGAATCTTCTGAACTCTTGCATAATGACTTCTCTGGGCTTCATGAAGGCTATCAAGACATCTCATAGGCTTTCCCAAAACATCAAGTTCATTCTCAAAGTCTCAGAATCATCTGAGGGGCACCCACAACCCTCAAGCTATGAAGCACACAACCCTGGTTTCAATCCACTTCCTCTGAGGATCTCTTGAACTTTCTGATGAAGGTATCCATTTCCAAACACTCAATGAATAAATAATTGTTGGTCAAATTTTGGGGTGCAACAGCTGCCCCTATTCAAACGGCTTGAACCTGACTGGGTGAGAAGCGAACGACTCTCAACCAATCAAGGTACGAGACGGTTGAATATCGGTAAACCCGAAAATTCGCCAAATGCACGAGCACACAGTACTCTGCGGGGAACAAATCTCTGAATACTGCAACACTAGCTGCTCAACAACTAGCTGGAGAACCAAATCTGACATCACCGTCGGACGATCGAAGTACCTTGCGTCACCGCTGGAGAACTAAACCTGACATCACCGTCGGACGATCGAAGTACCCTGTGTCACCACTGGAGAACTAAATCTGACATCACCGTCGGACGATCGAAGTACCCTGCGTCACCGCTGGAGAACTAAATCTGACATCACCGTCGGACGATCGAAGTACCCTGCGTCACCGCTGGAGAACTAAATCTGACATCACCGTCGGACGATCGAAGTACCCTGCGTCACCGCTGGAGAACTAAACCTGACATCACCGTCGGACGATCGAAGTACCCTGCGTCACCGCTGGAGAACTAAACCTGACATCACCGTCGGACGATCGAAATACCCTGTGTCACCACTGGAGAACTAAATCTGACATCACTGTCGGACGATCGAAGTACCCTGCGTCACCGCTGGAGAACTAAATCTGACATCACCGTCGGACGATCGAAGTACCCTGCGTCACCGCTGGAGAACTAAACCTGACATCACCGTCGGACGATCGAAGTACCCTGCGTCACCGCTGGAGAACTAAACCTGACATCACCGTCGGACGATCGAAATACTCTGCATCACCGCTGGAGAACTAAATCTGACATCACCGTCGGACAATCGAGGCGTAGACGAACACCATGAGTTGATCCCTCTAAGACCCACTCGACTTCAATACTTCTCCGATGCTTCAGCTTTGGAAGAGATTGATTCAGTTAAACGGCCCTCGGGTCTTCCGAACCACTAAACAATGAAAGTCCGTACGCGGAACGCAGTCATTTGCTTATTCAAATCCCTAACTTTTGCGTGAACCGCCCTTCACAGGTTTTCAGTTCACCGGGATACCCTTTTTGCCGAAGCCGCCCAGTGTAGGTTTTCGGCTCCGCGGGTGTACATTTTTTCAATATATCCCTAATTTTTGCCCGAACCTTTTATTCTGTTTTTGGTTCGCCGGGATGCCCCTTTTTTGCCTGGACTCTTTCTTTTTTGTCCAGCGGGTCTCTTTCAAGCAAAGTATTTTTTAACTGCGTCCGCGTTCACCGGGGATGCAAAATCTTCACCATCCATCGTGGATAACAACAAAGCCCCTCCTGAGAAGACCTTGCTGACGACATACGGCCCTTCGTAATTCGGAGTCCACTTGCCCCGGTGATCGGAGTGTGGCGGAAGAATCTTCTTCAGGACGAGATCACCCGTCTGAAAGCTTCTGGGACGCACCTTCTTATCATAAGCTTTCTTCATTCGGCTTTGGTACAGGCGACCAAATGCAATCGATGCTAACCTCTTCTCGTCCATCAGGCTGAGTTGGTTCAAGCGATTCGTAATCCATTCTGCCTCATCAAGTTTTACGTCAACCAAAACTCGTAAAGAAGGAATCTCCACTTCTAGCGGTAGGACAACTTCCATACCGTACACCAAGGAGAAAGGAGTTGCCCCGGTCGACGTACGCACCGTCGTACGATAACCGTGCAAGGCAAACGGCAGCATCTCGTGCCAATCTTTATACGTCACAACCATCTTCTGAACAATCTTCTTGATGTTCTTGTTGGCCGCTTCGACAGCGCCATTCATCTTCGGCCGGTAAGGAGATGAGTTGTGGTGTTCGATCTTGAAGCTCTGGCACAGCTCCTTCATCATCTTGTTATTCAAATTCGAACCATTATCAGTAATGATCCGCTCGGGAATTCCATAGCGACAGATGATGTCCCTCTTTATGAATTTAGCTACCACCTGCTTGGTCACATTAGCGTACGAGGCTGCCTCCACCCATTTGGTGAAGTAGTCGATAGCTACCAGGATAAAACGATGACCATTGGATGCGGTGGGCTCGATATTGCCTATCATGTCGATGCCCCACATGGAGAACGGCCAAGGGGAGGACATGACATTCAATGGGCACGGCGGCACATGAACTTTATCAGCATAAATCTGGCATTTGTGACATTTCTTCGCGAATCTGAAGCAATCCGACTCCATAGTCGACCAGTAATATCCTGCTCTCAGGATCTTTCTCGTCATGGCATGCCCGCCGGCGTGCGTACCAAATGTGCCCTCATGGACTTCTTCCATGAGCATACTTGCTTCTTTCTCATCCACACATCTGAGTAGCACGAGATCGTGGTTTCTCTTATACAGCACTCCATCAGGGTTGAGGTAAAAGTTTCCAGATAACCTCCTCAGAGTCTTCTTATCCTGGGTAGACGCACCCGCAGTATACTCCTTGGTCGTAAGGAAGGTCTGGATGTCGTGGAACCATGGCTTGCCGTCGGTGGCATTATCGATTGCGAACACAAACGCTGGTCTATCAAGACGCGAAAGTACAATTCTTGGAGCCTCATTCCAATAATTGACTTTATACATTGAAGCCAGCGTGGCTAAAGCATCAGCCATTTGATTTTCAGCCCGGGGTACATGATGAAGTTCTACTCGGTCGAAGAACGGAAGCAGCCTCCTGGCATAATTCATGTACGGCACTAGATTCGCTTGACGAGTTTCCCACTCCCCTTTGATCTGATTGATTACGAGCGCTGAGTCACCATATATGTCTAGATTCTTGATTCTCAAATCAATTGCCTCTTCTAGACCCATAATACATGCTTCATACTCGGCTTCGTTGTTGGTAACTGGAAACGTCAGTCTTGCAGTAAACGGGATATGGGATCCGTGAGGAGTCGTGATGATAGCCCCGATACCACTCCCATAGGAATTAACCGCTCCGTCGAATATCAACTTCCACTGAGACTTCCTATCTGGCCCCTCATCGGGCAATGGCTCATCGCAATCCTTCGCTTTGAGAAACATAATGTCCTCGTCAGGGAATTCGAACTTCATCGGCTGATAGTCTTCGATTGGCTGTTCGGCAAGGTAGTCAGACAATACGCTTCCCTTGATGGCTTTCTGGGAGACGTACTGAATATCATATTCTGTTAACACCATCTGCCATCTGGAAATCCTGCCCGAAAGAGCCTGCTTCTCGAAGACGTACTTGATCGGATCCATCTTCGAAATTAGCATAGTGGTGTGATTGAGCATATACTGTCGTAGACGTTTGGCAGCCCAAGCTAATGCACAACACGTCTTCTCCAGCATCGAGTATCGAGATTCACACTCAGTGAACTTTTTACTCAGATAATAAATGGCATGCTCTTTTCTGCCCATCTCGTCGTGCTGACCGAGAACACACCCCATACTATTCTCCAGAACCGTCAGGTACATGATTAATGGCCGTCCAGCCACTGGGGGTATCAAGATTGGAGGTTCTTGAAGATACTGCTTTATCTTATCGAATGCCTTCTGGAAATCCTCATTCCAAGTAATCGCCTGATTTTTCTTTAACAACTTGAACATCGGTTCACAAGTGGCCGTGAGCTGAGAGATAAACCTTGCAATGTAGTTTATTCGGCCCAAGAAACCACGAACTTCTTTTTCTGTTTTCGGCGCTGGCATTTCTTGGATAGCTTTTATTTTCGCAGGATCAACTTCAATACCTCGTTCACTAACGATAAACCCCAGTAACTTTCCAGACCGCACTCCAAAAGTGCATTTGTTAGGATTCAGCCTCAGCCTGAACTTCCTAAGCCTTTCAAACAGCTTCAATAGGTTGACCAGATGCTCCTCCTCCGTTTGGGACTTTGCAATCATGTCATCAACATAGACCTCGATCTCATGATGAATCATATCATGAAACAAAGTTACCATTGCTCGCTGGTAAGTGGCCCCTGCGTTCTTCAGACCGAAGGGCATTACCTTATAGCAAAACGTGCCCCAGGGGGTAATAAACGTCGTTTTCTCCATGTCCTCCGGCGCCATCTTAATCTGATTGTAACCGGAGAAGCCATCCATTAACGAAAACACGGAAAACTGGGCTGTATTGTCGACCAACACATCGATATGAGGCAACGGGAAATCATCCTTAGGGCTCGCACTATTCAAATCCCGATAATCGACGCACATACGTACCTTACCGTCTGTCGCTACTCGAAAAATGCATCGTGCAACGACGGGGAGGCGAAAAGAAAGGACAGAAGAGTCGCCACCGAACTTTATTTATCCCATGAGGGGAAAGGAAAATATCGAGAAAACCTTAAGAAAGAAATGGATAAGATGGTCTCGCAACCATGAACAGGTTCGGAAGCCGGTTATGCGAAGGGAAGGTATTAGCACCCCTCGCATCCATCGTACTCGATGGGAACATTTTGTTTGTCGATGTGTGATTATATTTGCTAAAATATTATGCCATAAAAGTGTGCCACGGGGTAAAAGAAGGGTTATAAACAAGAAAATTAGGAGGAAAGAGAGAACGGGGAAGAAAAGAGAAAGAACCGACTCGGTAGGACTTCGCAGTCCTATGCCTACGTATTCTCAATAGATGTGAGAAAGTCAGAGTCGACGTAGTTCGGGCCTACGGTGAGTTGATGTTTTTTATGGATGATGCTATCGTGCGCATTCTAGCAGTTAGGTGTTTTGCTGCTCGCTCGTTGGAGACTTAGGCGTTACCTGTTTGCGGTAGAACGGACGTAACATATCCATTTTTGAAAGATTGATTAGTTTTCGCCACGCGAGGCAAGAAGTCACGTTTGATTGATTTGATTGTTTTTTAGGGGCGAGACATGTCCTCGGATAGTAACCCCTACGGGTAGTACCCAATTCTTTATCTCAAAGTTTTTGTTATGAAAATTGTGTGGTGAACGAGGCATCTTTGTATTGAAAGACGAGCGTCGAAACCACCCTCACTACAGTGGGCATCCCAACACTCGAAGAGGAAGAGGTCTACACCTAATCCTCTCTCTTTGATTCAACATAAAGAGAGTTTCGTTCTCTTATTAAAGGTATTTTTGGTTTTGAATGGTAAGTGTTTTGCGACAGAGAACCCTACGGTAAACGTCAACACTCGGGATAGGAGAAGGCCTACGCCTAACCACTCCACGACCATTCAAGTTTTTGTTGTAAAAAGAAGTTTGAAAGTGCACCTGGTACGGGGCCGAGGTTTTAGGTGAGAGGTTACAGAAGGAAGTTGTGAAAGTGAGATGTGGTGGAAAAAGTCGCGTCTTCGTATTGAAAGACGAGTATCGAGACCACCCTCACTGCAGTGGGCATCCCAACACTCGGAGAAGAAGAGGTCTACACCCAATCCTCTCTTTTTAATTCAATACGAAGAGGATATGATTATTTATTAAAAAGGACCTTGAAAATGCACTCGGCGCTGGGCCAAGGTTTTAGGAGGAAATGGTTTGAAAACAAACTCGTTGCGGAGCCGAGGTTTTAGGAGAGGAAGATATGGATGAGTGCGGAGAATACGAGTGTCTTCGTATTAAAAGACAAGTGTCAAAACCACCCACACTACAGTGAGCATCTCGACACTTGGAGAGGGAGAAAGTCTACACTTAATCCTCTTTTTTCAATTCAACACGAATATAACTCGGTTCCTTTATTGAAGATAGTTTGGTAGCGTCGGTGAATCGAATCAGGACAAGAGAAGAAGAGAGAAAAGGTGGTCTTAGATCCAATGATACTTATCAATATATTGACTTAGTAATCGATTTATGGAACTTTCCTCATCGACCACTAAAATGGGTCAACATGTCCAATAATAAAAGAGAAATGGGATTCCACCTTAAAAGAAGATAAATCTCAAAACTTAAATATAAAATAGTTCTAAAAACTCATAGAAATATAATATATAAAAGAAACGTGTATATATAAATATGCAAACTCTAAATAGACATAATATAATAAATATGATATATATATAATATATATACATAGTAACATTCTATATAATATATACATTAAAAACAAAAAAGAAATAATATACATATACATAATAAATATAATATAAATAAAATAAAGTTTAAAAAAAACAATGTAAAAGAACAATTACATAATAAAAAATAAAATAAAAAAAAAGTTTGAGAAACAGGGTAAACGAAGACAGGGGTGGATGGAGGTTTACGGTGTATGTATTGAATATGGAGGGTTCTGGTCATTTTCGAAGGTGAGTACCGAAAATGGAATGGCGAAGAAGGGAGTTTGAGGAGGGGGGTTCGATTGAAGGTTGTTTGAGTGTTTATACGACCGGAGCTCGCGGTGATGGGAGCTTAATGATGACTGAACGAAGATGGGTTATTGTTTGATGGTGGTTGCAGGTGATTGGAAATGGAGTTCGAGGGAATGAAGATTGATGAAATATCAGGGTTCATTAAAATGGTAGAGAAACAGGAGTTTAGAGTTGAAGAAGATTTTTGATTGTGTGGTGAAGGATATATAGTTTGAACGTTGAAGGTGACGAGTCGGAAAAGTTGACTAGCACTTGGTGAAAATCATGGAGTGTGTATCAGATGTGTGTCTTAGTTGCAATAGTTTTGTCTTGATGGAGATGAAGGTAGTTTTTGGGTTTAAGAGGGTTGAAGGTTGAAGATAGCTTCTCAAGAAGCTGGCGGCTAGGGTTTTGAGGAGGTTTGCAAGTAGAGAATTTTGTTGTTGTTAAATGAAGACAATATGCAATTTGGTGTTGATGCGTTTAGAAAGCTAGTCAGAACTGGAAGTTTGTGTGATTTTTTTTATGGTTTTGTGAATGGAGTTTGGTTGTTGAACAAAGATGAAGGGTTTGAATGTGTAAAGAGGGTTCTTTATACTCAATGCCAGGAAACAAGACAAACCAAACAAAACAGATCAAGATTATGAAGACAGTAGGAGTAACAGAATACTTACAGAATA
Source organism: Lathyrus sativus (assembly GCA_963859935.3). Taxonomy (NCBI): domain Eukaryota; kingdom Viridiplantae; phylum Streptophyta; class Magnoliopsida; order Fabales; family Fabaceae; genus Lathyrus; species Lathyrus sativus. The sequence goes on along the minus strand of OZ012739.1, from coordinate 648,245,091 downwards.
ATACCACCAGATTGTTGATGCAGAACACAGGTGAGCTTCTTCTTCAATCTCCCTTTTTTCAGTTCTTTTTGAGTGAAAGCAGCTAGGGTATCTCTTCTGTAGTCTCTTCCTTTAAGCTTTTATAGTGAGGTCAATTAGGTTTAGCAGACCAACTCTTGAGGCCCTGAAACCCTCTGCACCTTAGGCTTTAGGTTTGGTCTGCTACTAACCTGTCCTATTACCATTTCTGTGCTAAGACTGTGGTGCTGTAATTGCCTACAGCTGCTCTGTATTTGCCATTTTTGTGAATGTGTTTCTGCTGTCTCATTTTTTCATGTCCCTGAATTTATTTATTTAAATTGAAAATATCTGATATATTTTAACCTGCATTTTCACTGTGGTATCACAACAATTTTACTGATACATTTAATTTCTTTGCAGGTTTATCATCTTTAGCCAAAGAGCCAAATTTCATAGCTTCCTCAAAAGTCCAGTTTCGATTTGCATCTACGCGGATAATAATCTGGCAACCAACTTTCTTTCTTACTTCTTGTATTAATGTGGCATCTTGCACTGGATCACGGCCACGTGCTACCTTCAGCTTAATTGCAGAAAATCCTTGTTTGACTAATGCGGCAGCAACATTAGCTACTTCAGTTGCAGATTTATTTGAATCAAGTAGCGCACAAATCAGAACTTCTGATGATTTTTCACATTTGCTGCTCACATTTGTTGAGGGATTGAGTATGTCCAACAAGTTGGAACCTTTATACTTTCAGTAGATAAACTCTCTTGTCTTGTCAAATCTGATTTATTCAATGATCCCTTATCATCTTCAATCTTGTTCTTGGAACTGCAGCCTTTAAGAAATATTTCCCCTTTTTCAGTATTGGTATGAGATCCCAATCGCTCAGCTGCTGTAGTTGCATTTTTGGGTGTTTTGGCAAAAGGAGACAATCGATCCTTCTGAGCTTCATTTTCATGTGCCACAGAAGAATTCACCGTAGAACTGTCATTGTTATTGTTACCTAATACATGATCAGAATCTTTTGCAGGAGTCAGGTTTGATTCTTTATTTGCTTCCTTATCCAGATCAGAATGCAATCTAGATCGACGAGTCCTCCTTATTCTAAATCTTTTGCGTTTTCTATGAACTAGATCTTTGATAAGGTCGCCGCCTGCTTTAACCACTTGAAGTTTATCTGGTTGTTCAACTGATGCAGTTGCATCAGTGGGTGCTTCAGCCACATGAGACATTAGATCATTCAGAGCTTCATTTCCATGTGCTATAGAAGAATTCACCTTGGAAGCATCATTGTTATCCAATACATGAGGAGAATAATATGATTCTTTAGTTGTTTCCTTAAGCTGGTCAGAATGTAATCTAGAGCGATGAGTCTTCCTCTTCCTAAATCTTCTTCGTGCACCCCTACTAAAGTTTCATCCCGTGCATTGTCTAAATCTCTTGAAACAGAAACATTTCCATCAAAAAGGTTCCTTTCAAGTGCTCGTATTCTCTGAGTACATCCATTTCTGTAGAGCTCAGGCTCTTTCCTCCTAATGACTATGGAAGCAAAATCTGGATTATGAATATAGAAACTATTTGCATGATCACGAGACATGCAGAATGTACTTCCATTATCTATTCCATTTACAGTAGGGCACATAGTATCAGAAATTGAGACCGATTCAAACTGTAAATCGGGTTCAGAATGCACAGTTGCAGCAGAAGGTCCAAGTCTGTTCTCCAGCAGAAAACTTCCATTAGCTGTAACTTCATCCTTCATGTTTTGTTCGACAGGGGGATGCATTTTGTGTTTTTTGTGACATTCTCCAGCTCGGCCTGTGTTTCTCTCAACTCGGCCCTAAGGTCTCTAACTATTTCCTCAGCTTCCTGGAGTTGAGCTTCGAGCTCCTCAATCTTCTTTTGCTGACTCAATGATGTCAGCTCTGCTTCTTTGACCTTAGAATCAAGCATTTGTTTGAGTCTAAGAACCATGCGAAGTGCTTCATCTTTAGTAGAAGCAAGCTCTTGCTGAAATCGAGTGGATCTTCTCTCAGAAACCATTATTCTCGCAGCTGCTTCCTTCGCCGTATTGAGTATGATATCGGCATAAGCCTTCTTCAAAGCCGTTAATTTCTCGGAGTCGTCCATTGTCGTTTAATGCATCAGAATCAGAAAGAGAAATGAAATATTTGGTGGTTTCGTCGGTTAAGCAACGAACGAAAAACAAAAAGAAGTGAAAGGGGAAAGAGTGAATTATGGGTTATGAGTTTGTTTCTGTTTTTTTTTTAATTTTCTGTCATGAAACGGGCCGGGTAGCACATGTTGTATGATGAATACAAAGTTGGTGACGTGAGACAATTTGTTTGTTGCTTTTGCAAATAGAATTCCATGAATTTCCTTAGAATCTTCATGTTAATCCAACAACTTCAATTGCTTAATTTATAGCCTCCTTGAAGTACAAACCAAACATTGAATTATTCTTCTTAAAACATGGTTAAACATAAATCAAACTCGGATCTCGAATGAATTATATTTCTGAACCAATAAAAACCAACAACAAACAAATCTCTGAAATTTTTATTTGCACTACCATATCATCCTTTCACCATACAACAAACTCTTATTCAACAACATGCCATTCAGCTCATGCATATCTCGTCCTTGATACTAAAATAGGCCCTCCTTCTGGCTGAAGAATTAAATCAAATCTGAACTTCCACACATACTTCTCTCATCCGGAACCTGGTCCAATTCAACTCAAGATTATAATGGAAGCCCCAAATTATATATTCCTTTTTTTTTTATTTTCTGAATAATGGTTGGCGAATAAATACACAGATGCAAGTTACAAACAGGGTAAGGCAAATTTGGGGTATGCTTATGCAATGCGATATGCTAATGCAATGAAATGAAACATAAGCCAAAGAGGTAGAAAAGAGGTTGGTCAAATTTTGGGGTGCAACAGCTGCCCCTATTCAAACGGCTTGAACCTGAAGGGATGAAAGGTGAACAACTTTCATACAATCAAAGTAAAAGACGGTTGAATACCCAAGAACTCGGAAATTTGACAACCGCGAAACGAATCTCTGACATCGCCGCCAGGAACCCATACTAAGTAGGACGTCTGACCTCGCCGTCAGCTCTTTAATAGCATCTAACCCCGCCGTCAAATCTCAACGTCAAAATTATAAATCAACTGACTTTATCGTCGGTCTTCAATATTTTCTGACTTCGCCGTCAATTCTCAAAACAATCTTCTGACTTCGCCGTCATTTCCAACAATTTTGACTTCGCCGTCAATTCTTAAAATGATCAGTAAAAGCATCTGACCTCACGGTCAGGCCTCGACATTAAGTCGGTAAAAAGATCTAACCTCGTCGTCAGTCCTCTGACATCGCCGCCAAAAATAAACACCCAACCTCGCCGCTGAATAAACAAATTACTCCGACATCGCCGCCAGAAACAAACATCCAACCTCGCCGCTGAATAAACAAATTACTCCGACATCGCTGCCAGAAACAAACATCCAACCTCGCCGTTGAATAAACAAATTACTCCGACATCGCCGCCAGAAACAAACATCCAACCTCGCCGCTGAATAAACAAATTACTCCGACATCGCCGCCAGAACAAACTTCTCAACATCGTCGTTGAAGAATATAAATACTTGACATCGCCGCCAAAATAGACTTCTCAACATCGCCGTTGAAACACTAAATCATCTAACATCGCCGTCAGAACAAACTCTCAACATCGCCGTTGGGGAACCCAAATACTTGACATCGCCGCCAAAATAGACTTCTCAACATCGCCGTTGAAACACTAAATCATCTAACATCGCCGTCAGAACAAACTCTCAACATCGCCGTTGGGGAACCCAATACTTGGCATTGCCGCCAAACAGACTTTTCAACATCGCCGTTGAACAAACAAATTACTCTGACATCGCTGCCAGAAACAAATATCTAACCTCGCCGCTGAATAAGTAAACTACTCTGACATCGCCGCCAGAAACAAATATCCAACCTCGCCGCTGAATAAGCGAATCAAAACAAACTTCTCAACATCGCCGTTGAAGAATTAAATCATCTGACATTGCCGTCAGAACAAACTTCTCAACATCGCCGTTGAAGAATACTAAACCATCTAACATCGCCGTCAGCCCTTCGCTAAATATAAGCGAGCAACAAGATTCAAACGAAATTAAGACCATCCATTGGTGATAGTCGCAAAATAACTCCGCTGGGGAAACACCATAAGCTGGGGTCTAGCCAACACACGGGCAAAGATACTAATCATCTACGAGATTCACTTGAAACAAAAGGGTAACGACCTGGCTTATGTTTCACATGCATATGTTTGGATATGACGAAATGCTCCATGCGAAATGGAAATGCTTCGCGTTTGGGTAGATGCTATGCATGTATGTAGATGCAAATGGACCACTTTAGCAAAATAAATGCTAAAGAGAAAGAGCCAACTCCGTTGTGTCAGAGCTAGATACGCCTAGCGCAAACAAACTCATGCTGGGGAATGCAAGCCGTGGATGGCCTCCGAGAAAAACTTCTGGGTAAAACTGCTCTGCTAAGAACAAAACCACTCCGACGGGGATCCAAATCAAACTCTGCTGCGGAAAACGTCCCGGATGGCCTATCAGCCTACAACTCTTCTGGGGATCAAGCAACTTGGCTGGAGGCAACAACTCCACTCCACCGGGGAAATCAGTTATAAATGATTAGCCAGAACAACTCTACTGGGGAAACACAACAAATTGCTGAGGAATAGCTCTATTCTGACGGAGATTGAATCCGCTATCTGCTAGGGATTTTGAATAAGACTTAACGGGAATTTATCCCACACTTTCTCCGCTGGGGATGGAGATGAACGATCTCTGAGTCAGCCCTACTCTGTGGGAAGAAAATTAACTCTGCTAATTTGACTGTGGATTAGATAAGGAAAGAATCATCCTCAACCTCTGCTTGGGGAAAGTGACAACAGCTAGACAAATGTGTTATAACTGGCACCAAGTTTATCAATTATGACCTTATTTAAAACAAATGTCTTGATTAATAGTTAGCAAAGCCCACAAGTTTATGTATGTAAGGTTTCTTCATCAAAAATATCAGGCGTTTCTTGCAAACAAAACGGTAAAAATTTAAAACCAGAACAAAAGCTTTTTCTGAATAGTATACTTTATTGATAAAAGGCCTGAAAATAGGCAACTTTACATTGGATGCAACTCCTGAAAAGAGAAAGTCGCGCAAAAAGACAATCACAAGGAAAATATACAAAAATGTCGGCAACGTGGTACAGACAAGCACCATGTGACGACTCATCCATGACTCGCGTGGCTTTGACGCTTTCCGATGCTTTAACATCCGAAGAGATTGATTTGAATGGTCGATCTTCGAGTTCTCCCTAGAATCCACTATGCTTGTGATAATCAATGCGCATGCCACAGTCATTTGCTTTAAAATCCCTAATTTTTGCCTGAATCGCCCTTGCGGGTTTTCGACTCACCAGGATACCCATTTTTGCCAAAGTTGCCCTTTCAGGTTTTCAACTTTGCGGGCTCACATTTTTCTTATGTCCCTAATTTTTGCCCGAACCTATCCTTTTATGGTTCGCCGGGATGCCTCATTCTTGTCTGGATACTCTTTTTCTTTCCAGCGAGCTTTCTTAAGCAAAATATTTTTTGACCGCGTCTGCGTTCACCGGGGATGTAAAATCTTCGCCATCCATAGTTGACAGCAACAAGGCCCCTCCTGAGAATGCTTTTCTTACAACATATGGCCCCTCGTAGTTGGGGGTCCATTTGCCCCTATGATCGTTTTGTGGTGGGAGAATTCGCTTCAACACTAGGTCGCCTGCCTGGAAGCTCCGAGGTCGTATCTTCTTGTCATAGGCGCTCTTCATCCTCTTTTGATACAAACGACCGTACGCAAGAGACGCCAATCTTTTCTCATCCATCAAACTAAGTTGATTCAACCTGTTCTTTACCCATTCTGCTTCATCTAGTTTGACATCTGCCAGTATTCTTAGAGAAGGGATCTCGACCTCTAATGGCAGAACAGCTTCCATGCCATACACCAACGAGAAGGGAGTTGCCCCAGTTGAAGTACGCACCGAAGTGCGATATCCATGTAAGGCAAAGGGCAACATCTCGTGCCAATCCTTATAAGTTATCACCATCTTCTGTACTATCTTCTTAATGTTCTTGTTGGCTGCTTCCACGGCGCCATTCATTTTCGGGCGATAGGGAGAAGAATTGTGATGCTCAATTTTGAAACTCTGGCACAGTTCCTTCATCATCTTGTTATTCAAATTAGAACCATTGTCAGTAATGATCCTTTCGGGTATCCCATATCGACAGATGATATCTCTTTTGATGAATCGGGCCACTACCTGCTTTGTGACATTGGCATAAGAGGCCGCTTCGACCCATTTGGTGAAATAATCAATAGCCACTAAGATAAAACGGTGTCCGTTGGATGCGGTCGGCTCGATTTTTCCAATCATATCAATGCCCCACATGGAAAAAGGCCACGGCGACGACATGACATTCAAAGGACACGGCGGCACATGAATCTTGTCGGCATAAATTTGACATTTGTGGCATTTCTTGGCGTACTTGAAGCAATCTGACTCCATAGTTAACCAATAATATCCCGCCCTCAACAATTTCCGAGACATGGCATGCCCACCTGCATGTGTTCCGAAAGCACCTTCGTGGACCTCTTCCATAAGCAAATTTGCCTCTTTTTCGTCCACGCATCTTAGTAGCACTAAGTCATGGTTTCTCCGATAGAGCGCACCGTCTGGATTCAGATAGAAATTGCCGGACAATCTCCTCAAAGTCTTCTTATCTTGGGTAGATGCCCCAGGCGGATACTCTTGGTTCTTAAGAAAGTTTTGGATGTCATAAAACCATGGTTTACCATCAGGAGCTTCATCTATTGCGAACACAAATGCTGGTCTATCGAGCCGCGAAATGACAATTATTGGAGCATCGTTCCAGAAGTTAACTTTGTACATCGAGGATAGAGTAGCCAAAGCATCAGCCATCTGATTCTCTACCCTCGGCACATGGTGAAGCTCTACTCGATCGAAAAAAGGTAGCAACCTCCTTGCGTAATTCATGTATGGGATCAGATTTGGCTGGCGCGTTTCCCACTCTCCCTTGATTTGGTTGACCACTAAGGCTGAATCTCCATAGATGTCAAGGTTCTTGATTCTTAAGTCGATTGCTTCTTCAATACCCATGATACATGCTTCGTACTCGGCCTCGTTGTTGGTACATGGGAATGTTAACCTCGCGGTGAATGGTATATGGGACCCATGGGGAGTTGTAATGATTGCCCCAATCCCACTACCGTATGAGTTAACAGCGCCGTCAAAGATTAATTTCCACTGGGAACCCAATTCCGGTCCCTCGCCCGGCAATGGTTCATCGCAATCTTTCATTTTCAAGTACATAATGTCTTCGTCCGGGAAGTCAAACTTCATTGGCTGATAATCATCGACCGGCTGCTCTGCAAGGTATTCTGACAGAACACTACCTTTAATAGCTTTTTGAGATACATATTGAATATCATATTCTGTCAGAATCATCTGCCACCTAGCGATCCTTCCTGATAGCGCCTGCTTTTCGAATACGTACTTAATTGGGTCCATCTTTGAAATTAACATGGTTGTGTGGTCTAGCATATACTGTCTTAGGCGTTTGGCGGCCCAAGCAAGTGCGCAACAAGTCTTTTCTAACATTGAATATCTGGATTCACAGTCTGTGAACTTTTTACTCAAGTAGTAAATTGCGTGCTCCTTTCTTCCAGTCTCGTCGTGCTGACCGAGAACACAACCCATTGAATTTTCAAGAACTGTTAAGTACATTATCAATGGTCTTCCAGCCACCGGGGGCATCAGTATTGGGGGTTCTTGTAGGTATTCCTTTATTTTCTCAAATGCCTTCTGACAATTCTCGTTCCAAACGACCGCCTGATCCTTCTTTAGAAGTTTAAACAATGGCTCACAGGTGGCGGTGAGATGAGATATGAACCTTGCAATATAGTTCAATCTACCTAAGAAACCACGAACCTGCTTTTCGGTCTTTGGCGCTGGCATTTCTTGAATCGCCCTGATCTTCGCGGGATCAACCTCAATACCTTTCTCACTAACGATGAACCCCAACAGCTTTCCTGATCGTACGCCGAAAGTACATTTGCTTGGATTCAACCTCAATTTGAACTTCCTCAACCTCTCAAACAACTTTAGAAGATTCACCAAGTGCCTCTCTTCCGTTTGGGACTTTGCAATCATATCGTCGACATAAACTTCGATTTCGTGATGCATCATGTCGTGAAAGAGTGTGACCATTGCTCGTTGATAAGTTGCCCCTGCGTTCTTCAACCCGAAAGGCATTACTTTATAGCAAAAGGTCCCCCAAGGTGTGATAAAAGTCGTTTTCTCCATATCTTCCGGCGCCATCTTAATTTGATTGTATCCGGAAAAACCGTCCATGAAGGAAAACACCGAGAATTGCGCGGTGTTATCAACAAGTACGTCAATATGGGGAAGCGGGAAATCATCCTTTGGGCTTGCTCTATTCAAATCCCTATAATCAACACACATCCTAACTTTGCCGTCTTTTTTAGGCACAGGCACGATGTTAGCGACCCAAGGAGGGTAGTTGGCCACAGCAAGGAATCCGGCATCTAACTGTTTCTGAACTTCTTCCTTGATCTTCACTGCCATATCTGGCCTTGTTCTTCTCAATTTCTGTTTGACAGGAAGACATTCCTCACGAAGAGGCAGACGATGAACCACGATGTCCGTGTCGAGTCCTGGCATATCCTCATACGACCAGGCGAACACGTCTTTGTACTCCTGGAGTAACTCAATCAATCGTTGCTTGACCTCACCCTGCAACGTAGCCCCTATTCTGACCTCCTTCTTGTCTTCTTCTGTTCCCAGGTTGACAACTTCAACTTCCTCCTGATGAGGCAGGATGACCTTCTCCTCTTGCCTTAACAATCTGGCAAGCTCCTCAGGCAGGTCTTCGTCTTCTTCGATCTCTTCTTCGGCTTGAAAGATCGGATTGTCAAAGTCATACTGAGTCATAGACGAGTCTGAGTCGGTGGCCTCTGAAATGTGTAACCTGCGATGATGATGATTTTATGCTTTTAAATGATATGCAAAAAACACAAACCACATTGCGATTTTATTGTTAAAGATAAAAACAAGAACAACAAGGATCACAAAATTCTGAATGAAAAGACGCCTTTTAATTGATGATAAAAGATTGTTCACATGCATAAAGATAGGGCCCTACAAACAAAGTCCATTATGCCTTGGGCAGAGCATATGGAAATACATTAATCAAGACAAATCAATTACTCTTCATAAGTCACTGTGATAATTTCCTCCATGCTCCAATTCTTCAAGCCCTGGCCGGGGATGCATGGCTGGATCCACGCATCCATATCACAGTCGCTGTCCCCTTCTTCGTCTGATATGACATTAATTTGATCGAAAATGACTCCACCGCTAGTAAATTGGACGGAACCTTTGTAACGTGGAGTGCTTTGTGAAGATGATCCATGTGGGCTATATCCCAATCCGAACTTATCTTGTTTGTTTGGGACGCTCACCACTTGTCCCCATCCTTGTGTTGATCCAGATTCCACTACGACCCGTGCTTCCTTGTATGACGACATGGCAACTTCTGGAGCCTTGACCTCAACCGGTGCCTTCTCCTTGATTTGGACAGTCTCAAAAGCCTGACACAGCGTTTCTTGGATTTCGCCGTCGACTTCCACATATTTGAATGAAGACAGATGGCTCACCATGATGTCTTCTTCCCCGCAAACGGTCACAATATTCCCATCCACCATATATTTCAATTTCTGGTGCAAAGTCGACGTTACAGCGCCTGCTAAGTGTATCCAAGGCCGACCCAAAAGGCAGCTATAAGCAGGCTGGATATCCATGATGTAGAAAACTGTTTCAAACACCTCCGGGCCCACTTGGATAGGCAAAGTTATCTCCCCAAAGACAGATCTTCGGGTTCCATCGAAAGCCCGCACAACCAAATCACTGGGCGTACAATATAGACCCTGGTGATCGATCTTCATCAATGCCTTTTTTGGCAACACATTCAAAGACGACCCTGTATCAACAAGTACATGTGACATCATTGTTCCTCGGCATTCAAGTGAAATGTGCAGAGCCAAGTTGTGGTTCCTCCCTTTTGGTGTCAAGTCACGGTCTGTGAACCCCAACCCGTTACCTGCATTGACATGGGCCACCACGCCTTCCAACTGATTCACGGATATCTCTTGAGGTACATAAGCATTATTCAAAACTCTGAGCAAAGCATTCCGGTGAGCCTCAGAACATAACAGCAGTGACAAGATAGAAATCTTTGAAGGAGTTTGTTGTAAATGATCCACAATTTTGTAGTCACTCCTTCTTATCAAGCGCATGAATTCCTCCGCATCCTTCAGCAAAGTTTCCTTTTCTCTGGCCTGAGAATTCTCTTCCGCTATGACCTTACCCTTACCTTTATCAGCCCTTTCTGTGCTTACTTCGGGAGGTGCAAATACTCTCCCGCTCCGAGTCATTCCTCCAGTTCCTACCAAATTATCAACAGAATCCAACGGTGAACCTCTCAGTTCCTGCTTTTGACCATTGCAGTAGACCTCGGCCCCATAGTTCCAAGGAATTGCTTTAGAACTTTCATAGGGTACGGGCCCTGCCTTTGTGAATATAATAGTGGGCCTCGCCGGAGGCGCGGAAATTGTAATTGTTTTGTATGGGATGGATATGGTGGCCACCTCATCCTTATCTTCGATGACTACCTCTTCAGCATTTTTCTCACAGATTCTATCAAATTGTAACAAACCGTCATCCATCATGTGCTGTATATGGTTCCTTAGGTTCCGACATCCTACCGGACAGATCATACAGTCTTCGCAATCCTTTCCGCAGCCTGGGAATACCCCTCCTTCTAATAACTTGCTCTTCACGAAACTTAACGGCGTCTTCAAATCCTCTACCCTGGATACCAAGTTCAGGCATTCCTCACTGTCAATAGCATTTACACCGCCACCCTTACCATGGTTAGGCATGGGATTTCGATCCACACTTGGCGCATCCTGATTGAAATTGATAGCTTTACTATCGATAAGGTCTTGTACCTTGTGTTTGAAGGCTTTACAGTTGTCAATACTGTGGCCGGGGGCGCCAGAGTGGAATTCACACCTAGCGTTGGCGTCATATCCAGGAGGTGGTTGGCCAGTTAGAGGTGCCATTGTCCTTTTCTGGACCAACTGCAGTTGAATTAAGTGTTGTAGCAACTGAGCGTATGGCATTGGCGGTGTGTCAAAGTGTCTATCCGCCACCCTTCTCCTGTCCTGGAACTGTCTTGGTGCATAATTCTGTTGTTGAAGTCGCTGCTCCTGTTGTTGCCGCGGCTGTTGTTGTGGAGGTTGTGTCGCCGGGATGGCAATACTCGCTACTTGTGACGGTTGCTGGTAATACGGTCGCTGCTGACGTTGATCCAAGTATCTCTTTCGGTTGTTAAAGCCGTACACTGCATTTGTTTCATTATCCTTTTTCTTCGCACCAAAAAACTTTCTCCCACCTCCAGATGAGGTCCCTTCCGCTGCTTGAATTTTCCCCAATTTTATACCGTTTTCAACTCTTTCGCCCGTGATAATTAAGTCCGAGAAGCTTCCTGACATGTTACTCACCAACTTCTCGTAGTAGATTCCGGGCAACGTGGCCACGAATAGATCGATCAGTTCTCTTTCCACCATGGGAGGTTGAACCCTAGCGGCAAGCTCTCGCCACCTTTGGGCGTATTCTTTAAAACACTCATTGCTTCTTTGGGATAGATTCTGCAACTGCACGCGATTTGGTGCTAGGTCACTATTATACTGGTAATGCTGGACAAAGGCCTCTGCTAAACTCTTCCAACTTCGAATATTGGCAGGTTCCAAACCCATGTACCACTCCAGAGAAGGTCCTGACAGACTATCTTGGAAGAAGTGCATAAGCAACTTCTCGTCATCAGAGTATGCCGACATCCTTCGAAAATAGGAGCGGATATGCACCTTTGGACATGTCGTTCCTTTGTATTTATCGAAATCTGGCACCTTGAACTTTGGAGGAATCCTAAGTCCTGGAATTAGTCCCAGATTGGACATGTCAAGTCCCATAGTGTTCTGGCTTTCCAGAATGCTCTTCATCTTTTCTTCTATTTCGTCAAACCTTCTATTAGTGTCGGATCGTAACCCTCCCCCAAGGTCTCTCATGGAGAAGATGTCATCTTGTTCATCTTGGTCCCATTGAGGATTCACGCTAGTAGGTATGGCACCTGCCACAACCGGGATGGGGATCCCAGTTTGTTCTCTTCCGCCCGGAAGGTTGACTACGGTTGGGCCACCGTTGACTTGCGAGGTTCCACCATTAGCAGGAGGGGGAACAGCAGCGGCCCCGCCGTGCAAGACGCCACTTCCATCCACTTGAGCTATTAAGGGTTGAACCAACGTCCTTAACTGGTCCTGCCCATTGGCCACCCCCTGCATCATCTCCATGAATTGCGCCATCTTCTCACGAAATTCCAAAAGCTCGGCTTGAACCTGATCCATAATTCTCTGCTGATTTCCCCGCGTGTTGTAGGAGTGTTGAGAAGTCAGCTTGCTCTTCCTCTTTCCCTTTCTTTCTCTCTGAAATGGCAAGCGGTGTGAGGTCGAGTTTCAGGGAATGCAAAATGATGCGCCAGTTTATGCGAATGCTCAAGAGACTTTCGAAACCTATGACTATAACCGGTATTATAGAATTGCGAATGAACAAATAATAAAGAAAACACAATTAGACCAAAAGCAAATTCTCATTAATTTGGGAAGATTCAATACAAACATTTGCTGACTATGTCGAATAACAATTCTCATTACAAGGAAAACACTAAATGACCGGAAATCAAGAGTACCAAAAACTAGAATTTCTCCTTTTGGAGACGCTCTTCAAGCTTCCTCGTCTCGAACATGAACCTCCTGACCATTTGGTCACAGAGCTGGATAAAGTGGTGAATAGAAGGGGGAATATCATTTCCTTCCAAGTCTTGAATGGCGCTCTCTAACCTCCATGGGATATCACGGATCATAAGGTTGCAATGCTCCACCAAATTGTTGTACCTAGCACGGCACGTATCTAGAGTCGACTGGTAATAACAAATAGAATCCACATGGGTGTCCAGCAACTCATTGAGCTGAGCCTCTTTCTCGAGCCACTGCGCACCGTCTCTTTGCAAGGCCTCAAAACGATTCCTCCACAGAAGGGCTGTCTCTTGGGCGGTCTCCAATTCTTGACACTTGTTATTCCACACGTCAGATGTGACATATGAACCCCTCAAGGCTTCCTCTTTGAGTCTTCGTTCACTTTCCGCTAGGGTCAAGGCACTTCTTAGTTGTTCCTCAAGATTCCCAATATCAGCTTCAAGGTTCTCTCGTATTTCCTTTTTCTCGGCAGAGGCAATTTCAAAGAAGTGCCATGCCCTATCACAAGAAGCTTTGGTGTCCTTCAGGCGCTGCCGGAGAGTTGTTAATGATGCGTCAGCCCCTTCGTAACCCTGTTGGTACCTGACTCTCAGATCCGTTTCTAATTTTAGCTTCTTGCTACTCTCAGCCGCTTGATCCTGTTCAAACTCCACCTTTCTTTTGTACTGACCGTTCTCCACATTTGCTTGGTGGACTTCATTCTGAAGGTCCTGATTCTCCTTAGTCAATCTCTCCACTATTAGCTTCAGTTTTTCGTATTCTTCTATGGGTACATGAGTGGGAGCAGGAGGTGCTTCTCGCATAGAGGGCTCTAAGGGAAATGGCAACGACTTTTCAGCTACTCTGGCTAATAACCACCGGTTGTATGGCTCCTTTGCCACACAGTTCTTCGCTTTTAACTCCTTCCTTCCCTTTGTATGAATCTTGCCCCAAGCCTTAGCAATCTTCTTGACAAACGCAGGGTCTTCTGATGTGGCTAGCAGAAAGAAACTCTGAACCTTCTCTGCTTCGGGCTCACCCTCCATAGCATAGCCCAACTGACGTAATGCCATGACTGGGTTATAGTTAATACAACCGGCCCTACCGATCAAAGGTACATTACTGAATTCTCCACAACTGAAGATGATTTCCACATCATAGTACTCATGAGAGTACCAAGCAATATCACTAGCTTCCAGAGACATGATGCGCTGAGACCATTTCAACTCCTTCTTGTTTTCCACAAACGGTCCTTTCTTGGGCAAATGAGAAGCATACCATTTGTATAGTAGGTGAGAGCAGCATTGGATCGTTCCCGCCTTCTTTTCACTCCTCCAATGAATAGAGTGATAAACATCGGCGAGGAGTGTGGGGATGGGATTCTTCTGCATAAAGAGAACAATGGCAGTGATGTCTATGAAATTGTCCACATTTGGAAAGAGGACAATCCCGTAAATCATCAGAGCAACACTTATACCGAATTTTTCCCAATCTTCATCAACCTTGTACTGAGCGGCCTTTTCTAGCAAAAACTTCAATGGAAAACCCTGAACACCCCCTTTACTGGTTAGACCCTTCTTGACCTCTTCTTTGGTCATATGAAGAGCAAGAGCAATGACAGCCGGTTTTGGTTCTTCTTCCAAACCTGTATAGACAGGTTGGTCCTTAATCTTAATGTTCAAAATGTGAGAATATTCTTCCAAGGTGGGAGCCAACTGGTAGTCTTGAAAAGTGAAGCACCGGAGAGGCGCATCATAAAATTGAGCCATAGCGTACAGGGCCCAGGTATCAACTCTGGAGTGGAGAAGATCAAGCAGTTTCCCATATTCCCCTTGAAAGTTGATCTTGATAACTTTCGGCACGTCAATCAGAAGGTCTTGAATTGACTCCAATTTTGGTTCCCTAAACTTTATGGAATTTGTGCTTCTCTTTCTTATATCAGCCATTGAGTTCACCAATACCTGAGATAATCATAGCTTCTTAAGTCTCTTGATATGCAAAATGATATGTAATGCAATGTTTTATGAATGCATATGACAATGGAACAATAATAAGATCAACATCACAAATCCTGCAAGACAAGAACACAAGGTATCTTTCCATCGGGTGAGCAATCTACTGGTTCGAGAGGGCGTTCCAAAAGGCTTTTCAAACAAAGTCCTATGCACTAACCCTTAAAAGTTTCCCATCATAACGACTACTCGTAAGACGGTACTCCTTTCAAAAAGGATGAACACAGCGTCATGTTTTAGTAACCTTTGGAATAAGGTTCTACAAAGGTCCTCAGAATCGCGGACTCCCAAGTTGAAGATAAGAACGTCATTACGACTACACGTAAGACATAATTATTCCAACGGGGTCTCATCTGAGCGGTGGAATTCGATCCAACTCAACGAGTCTTAAGTCTCGCAAATCAGAAAGAAACCACCTCCTAACTTAGTGCATACTCGAAAGCTCGGGTAGAAAGCTTTATCCTCACAAACCAAACCAAATGAACCCAAGAAGTTAGAAAGAAACATAACCATAAAATAAATAGCAAAACAAATAAAGCACAAATGCGACAAACAAAATAGGCGTGGCTTGCTAGGTGTCCCCAGCAGAGTCGCCAGCTGTCGCTACTTGAAAAATGCATCGTGCAACGACGGGGAGGCGAAAAGAAAGGACAGAAGAGTCGCCACCGAACTTTATTTATCCCATGAGGGGAAAGGAAAATATCGAGAAAACCTTAAGAAAGAAATGGATAAGATGGTCTCGCAACCATGAACAGGTTCGGAAGCCGGTTATGCGAAGGGAAGGTATTAGCACCCCTCGCATCCATCGTACTCGATGGGAACCTTTTGTTTGTCGATGTGTGATTATATTTGCTAAAATATTATGCCATAAAAGTGTGCCACGGGGTAAAAGAAGGGTTATAAACAAGAAAATTAGGAGGAAAGAGAGAACGGGGAAGAAAAGAGAAAGAACCGACTCGGTAGGACTTCGCAGTCCTATGCCTACGTATTCTCAATAGATGTGAGAAAGTCAGAGTCGACGTAGTTCGGGCCTACGGTGAGTTGATGTTTTTTATGGATGATGCTATCGTGCGCATTCTAGCAGTTAGGTGTTTTGCTGCTCGCTCGTTGGAGACTTAGGCGTTACCTGTTTGCGGTAGAACGGACGTAACATATCCATTTTTGAAAGATTGATTAGTTTTCGCCACGCGAGGCAAGAAGTCACGTTTGATTGATTTGATTGTTTTTTAGGGGCGAGACATGTCCTCGGATAGTAACCCCTACGGGTAGTACCCAATTCTTTATCTCAAAGTTTTTGTTATGAAAATTGTGTGGTGAACGAGGCATCTTTGTATTGAAAGACGAGCGTCGAAACCACCCTCACTACAGTGGGCATCCCAACACTCGAAGAGGAAGAGGTCTACACCTAATCCTCTCTCTTTGATTCAACATAAAGAGAGTTTCGTTCTCTTATTAAAGGTATTTTTGGTTTTGAATGGTAAGTGTTTTGCGACAGAGAACCCTACGGTAAACGTCAACACTCGGGATAGGAGAAGGCCTACGCCTAACCACTCCACGACCATTCAAGTTTTTGTTGTAAAAAGAAGTTTGAAAGTGCACCTGGTACGGGGCCGAGGTTTTAGGTGAGAGGTTACAGAAGGAAGTTGTGAAAGTGAGATGTGGTGGAAAAAGTCGCGTCTTCGTATTGAAAGACGAGTATCGAGACCACCCTCACTGCAGTGGGCATCCCAACACTCGGAGAAGAAGAGGTCTACACCCAATCCTCTCTTTTTAATTCAATACGAAGAGGATATGATTATTTATTAAAAAGGACCTTGAAAATGCACTCGGCGCTGGGCCAAGGTTTTAGGAGGAAATGGTTTGAAAACAAACTCGTTGCGGAGCCGAGGTTTTAGGAGAGGAAGATATGGATGAGTGCGGAGAATACGAGTGTCTTCGTATTAAAAGACAAGTGTCAAAACCACCCACACTACAGTGAGCATCTCGACACTTGGAGAGGGAGAAAGTCTACACTTAATCCTCTTTTTTCAATTCAACACGAATATAACTCGGTTCCTTTATTGAAGATAGTTTGGTAGCGTCGGTGAATCGAATCGGGACAAGAGAAGAAGAGAGAAAAGGTGGTCTTAGATCCAACGATACTTATCAATATATTGACTTAGTAATCGATTTATGGAACTTTCCTCATCGACCACTAAAATGGGTCAACATGTCCAATAATAAAAGAGAAATGGGATTCCACCTTAAAAGAAGATAAATCTCAAAACTTAAATATAAAATAGTTCTAAAAACTCATAGAAATATAATATATAAAAGAAACGTGTATATATAAATATGCAAACTCTAAATAGACATAATATAATAAATATGATATATATATAATATATATACATAGTAACATTCTATATAATATATACATTAAAAACAAAAAAGAAATAATATACATATACATAATAAATATAATATAAATAAAATAAAGTTTAAAAAAAACAATGTAAAAGAACAATTACATAATAAAAAATAAAATAAAAAAAAAGTTTGAGAAACAGGGTAAACGAAGACAGGGGTGGATGGAGGTTTACGGTGTATGTATTGAATATGGAGGGTTCTGGTCATTTTCGAAGGTGAGTACCGAAAATGGAATGGCGAAGAAGGGAGTTTGAGGAGGGGGGTTCGATTGAAGGTTGTTTGAGTGTTTATACGACCGGAGCTCGCGGTGATGGGAGCTTAATGATGACTGAACGAAGATGGGTTATTGTTTGATGGTGGTTGCAGGTGATTGGAAATGGAGTTCGAGGGAATGAAGATTGATGAAATATCAGGGTTCATTAAAATGGTAGAGAAACAGGAGTTTAGAGTTGAAGAAGATTTTTGATTGTGTGGTGAAGGATATATAGTTTGAACGTTGAAGGTGACGAGTCGGAAAAGTTGACTAGCACTTGGTGAAAATCATGGAGTGTGTATCAGATGTGTGTCTTAGTTGCAATAGTTTTGTCTTGATGGAGATGAAGGTAGTTTTTGGGTTTAAGAGGGTTGAAGGTTGAAGATAGCTTCTCAAGAAGCTGGCGGCTAGGGTTTTGAGGAGGTTTGCAAGTAGAGAATTTTGTTGTTGTTAAATGAAGACAATATGCAATTTGGTGTTGATGCGTTTAGAAAGCTAGTCAGAACTGGAAGTTTGTGTGATTTTTTTTATGGTTTTGTGAATGGAGTTTGGTTGTTGAACAAAGATGAAGGGTTTGAATGTGTAAAGAGGGTTCTTTATACTCAATGCCAGGAAACAAGACAAACCAAACAAAACAGATCAAGATTATGAAGACAGTAGGAGTAACAGAATACTTACAGAATAATACCACCAGATTGTTGATGCAGAACACAGGTGAGCTTCTTCTTCAATCTCCCTTTTTTCAGTTCTTTTTGAGTGAAAGCAGCTAGGGTATCTCTTCTGTAGTCTCTTCCTTTAAGCTTTTATAGTGAGGTCAATTAGGTTTAGCAGACCAACTCTTGAGGCCCTGAAACCCTCTGCACCTTAGGCTTTAGGTTTGGTCTGCTACTAACCTGTCCTATTACCATTTCTGTGCTAAGACTGTGGTGCTGTAATTGCCTACAGCTGCTCTGTATTTGCCATTTTTGTGAATGTGTTTCTGCTGTCTCATTTTTTCATGTCCCTGAATTTATTTATTTAAATTGAAAATATCTGATATATTTTAACCTGCATTTTCACTGTGGTATCACAACAATTTTACTGATACATTTAATTTCTTTGCAGGTTTATCATCTTTAGCCAAAGAGCCAAATTTCATAGCTTCCTCAAAAGTCCAGTTTCGATTTGCATCTACGCGGATAATAATCTGGCAACCAACTTTCTTTCTTACTTCTTGTATTAATGTGGCATCTTGCACTGGATCACGGCCACGTGCTACCTTCAGCTTAATTGCAGAAAATCCTTGTTTGACTAATGCGGCAGCAACATTAGCTACTTCAGTTGCAGATTTATTTGAATCAAGTAGCGCACAAATCAGAACTTCTGATGATTTTTCACATTTGCTGCTCACATTTGTTGAGGGATTGAGTATGTCCAACAAGTTGGAACCTTTATACTTTCAGTAGATAAACTCTCTTGTCTTGTCAAATCTGATTTATTCAATGATCCCTTATCATCTTCAATCTTGTTCTTGGAACTGCAGCCTTTAAGAAATATTTCCCCTTTTTCAGTATTGGTATGAGATCCCAATCGCTCAGCTGCTGTAGTTGCATTTTTGGGTGTTTTGGCAAAAGGAGACAATCGATCCTTCTGAGCTTCATTTTCATGTGCCACAGAAGAATTCACCGTAGAACTGTCATTGTTATTGTTACCTAATACATGATCAGAATCTTTTGCAGGAGTCAGGTTTGATTCTTTATTTGCTTCCTTATCCAGATCAGAATGCAATCTAGATCGACGAGTCCTCCTTATTCTAAATCTTTTGCGTTTTCTATGAACTAGATCTTTGATAAGGTCGCCGCCTGCTTTAACCACTTGAAGTTTATCTGGTTGTTCAACTGATGCAGTTGCATCAGTGGGTGCTTCAGCCACATGAGACATTAGATCATTCAGAGCTTCATTTCCATGTGCTATAGAAGAATTCACCTTGGAAGCATCATTGTTATCCAATACATGAGGAGAATAATATGATTCTTTAGTTGTTTCCTTAAGCTGGTCAGAATGTAATCTAGAGCGATGAGTCTTCCTCTTCCTAAATCTTCTTCGTGCACCCCTACTAAAGTTTCATCCCGTGCATTGTCTAAATCTCTTGAAACAGAAACATTTCCATCAAAAAGGTTCCTTTCAAGTGCTCGTATTCTCTGAGTACATCCATTTCTGTAGAGCTCAGGCTCTTTCCTCCTAATGACTATGGAAGCAAAATCTGGATTATGAATATAGAAACTATTTGCATGATCACGAGACACGCAGAATGTACTTCCATTATCTATTCCATTTACAGTAGGGCACATAGTATCAGAAATTGAGACCGATTCAAACTGTAAATCGGGTTCAGAATGCACAGTTGCAGCAGAAGGTCCAAGTCTGTTCTCCAGCAGAAAACTTCCATTAGCTGTAACTTCATCCTTCATGTTTTGTTCGACAGGGGGATGCATTTTGTGTTTTTTGTGACATTCTCCAGCTCGGCCTGTGTTTCTCTCAACTCGGCCCTAAGGTCTCTAACTATTTCCTCAGCTTCCTGGAGTTGAGCTTCGAGCTCCTCAATCTTCTTTTGCTGACTCAATGATGTCAGCTCTGCTTCTTTGACCTTAGAATCAAGCATTTGTTTGAGTCTAAGAACCATGCGAAGTGCTTCATCTTTAGTAGAAGCAAGCTCTTGCTGAAATCGAGTGGATCTTCTCTCAGAAACCATTATTCTCGCAGCTGCTTCCTTCGCCGTATTGAGTATGATATCGGCATAAGCCTTCTTCAAAGCCGTTAATTTCTCGGAGTCGTCCATTGTCGTTTAATGCATCAGAATCAGAAAGAGAAATGAAATATTTGGTGGTTTCGTCGGTTAAGCAACGAACGAAAAACAAAAAGAAGTGAAAGGGGAAAGAGTGAATTATGGGTTATGAGTTTGTTTCTGTTTTTTTTTTTAATTTTCTGTCATGAAACGGGCCGGGTAGCACATGTTGTATGATGAATACAAAGTTGGTGACGTGAGACAATTTGTTTGTTGCTTTTGCAAATAGAATTCCATGAATTTCCTTAGAATCTTCATGTTAATCCAACAACTTCAATTGCTTAATTTATAGCCTCCTTGAAGTACAAACCAAACATTGAATTATTCTTCTTAAAACATGGTTAAACATAAATCAAACTCGGATCTCGAATGAATTATATTTCTGAACCAATAAAAACCAACAACAAACAAATCTCTGAAATTTTTATTTGCACTACCATATCATCCTTTCACCATACAACAAACTCTTATTCAACAAAATGCCATTCAGCTCATGCATATCTCGTCCTTGATACTAAAATAGGCCCTCCTTCTGGCTGAAGAATTAAATCAAATCTGAACTTCCACACATACTTCTCTCATCCGGAACCTGGTCCAATTCAACTCAAGCTTATAATGGAAGCCCCAAATTATATATTCCTTTTTTTTTTATTTTCTGAATAATGGTTGGCGAATAAATACACAGATGCAAGTTACAAACAGGGTAAGGCAAATTTGGGGTATGCTTATGCAATGCGATATGCTAATGCAATGAAATGAAACATAAGCCAAAGAGGTAGAAAAGAGGTTGGTCAAATTTTGGGGTGCAACACCGTCCTTCTTTGGTACAGGCACTATGTTGGCGACCCACGGAGGGTAAGTGGTAACGGCTAGAAATCCTGCGTCCAACTGCTTTTGGACTTCTTCTTTGATTTTTACAACCATGTCTGGTCTCGTCCTCCTGAGCTTCTGCTTGACTGGAGGGCAATCTTCTCGCAACGGCAAGAGATGAACCACGATATCAGTGTCAAGTCCGGGCATATCCTCATACGACCAAGCAAAGACGTCACTATACTCTCGAAGCATCTCGACCAGTCTATGCTTGACATCATTCTGCAGCGCAGCCCCTACTCTGACATTCCTGATAAGCTCCTCAGAACCCAGATTTATGATCTCAATATCCTCCTCGTGAGGCAGAATAACCTTTTCCTCTTGTCTCAACAAGCGGGCCAACTCTTCCGGAAGGTCTTCGTCTTCATCAATCTCATCCTCGGCTTGATAGATCGGGCAATTAAAGTCGCAGTGAGCCGTAGAGGGTCCAGAGTCGATGTCATCTGTTACGTGGATCCTGCAATAACAAGGGTTAAGTTTAAAGCAAGAATATGCAGGTTAGCACGAACCTCGTTGCCATTTTGCTGTTTTTCGAAACAAACATAAAGCATGAATAACAGAGAACACAACATTTGATTACGAAGAAAACGCCTTTTATTTATTAACAAAATGCATACACATAATCCAACAAGGCCCTGACAGTAAAACCACTATGCCCCGGGCAGGACATAGGGTTGTACAAAGATTGTAAAAAGCAAATCATTACTCTGCACTTGTCAGCTCGATAATCTCCTTGATGGTCCAATTGTGGAGGCGCTCGCCTGGCTTGCTCGGTTGAATCCAGGCGTCAAGATCGCAATCACTGTCCCCGCTGTCCTCTGACGCAGCGTTGATGCTCTCGAAAATTACTCCTCCCTTGGTGAATAAGATCGGCCCTTTCCCATGAGACGAACTGCCAGAAGAAGATGAAGCTTCAGCTCCAGGAGAATACCCTAATCCAAACTTATCCTGTTTGATTGGTATATCCAAGACATGCCCCCAGCCTGAGGTGGAACCGGCTTCGACAGCGGCCCGAGCTTCCTTAAACGAGGAGAGGTTCAACTCTTGCTTCTCTGCAACAACGGGAGCTACCTCCTTCACTCTGACGGTTTCAAAAGCCTGGCAAAGAGTCTCATGGATCTCACCATCCATTTCGACGTATTTAAAGGACGATAGGTGGCTTACCATGATGTCCTCTTCTCCACAGACTGTCACTATGCTGCCCCCAACAACATATTTAAGCTTCTGATGCAGCGTGGACGTTACGGCACCAGCAGAATGGATCCACGGCCGACCTAAGAGGCAACTATAGGCGGACATGATATCCATGATATAGAAAACCGCATTAAACGTCTCTGGACCAACTTGAATTGGCAGGGTCAATTCTCCGAAGACGTGGCGCTTGGTTCCGTCAAAGGCCTTCACGACCAGATCACTGGGCGTGCACAGCAGTCCACGGGTATCCAACTTCATCAGTGCCTTTTTCGGAAGCACGTTAAGCGAGGAACCCGTATCTACTAGGACATGTGACATAATCGTGCCTCTGCACTCTATTGAGACGTGCAAGGCGCTATTGTGATCTCTTCCCTTAGGAGTCAGCTCCAGATCTGTAAATCCCAGCCCATTACCAGCATTGACATGGGCCACCACCTCCTCGAGTTGATTTACTGATATCTCCTGTGGCACGTATGCAGCATTCAATACTTTCAGTAACGCGTTGCGGTGCGCTTCAGAACACAGCAACAGGTTAAGAATAGAGATCTTTGACGGAGTCTGATGAAGATGATCTACAATTTTGTAGTCACTCTTCTTGATTAGTCGCATGAACTCTTCAGCATCTTTAACTAGCAAGTCTTTTTCTGCCCCTGCAGGGACCTCTTCAACAGCTTTACCTTTACCCTTATCCACAGCGTCAGCTCGGACCACTTTCTCCGCTGCAACCTCTGCTGGTGCGAATACTCTTCCGCTTCTAGTGATACCACTGACTTCGGTAAGATTCTGCGCAGTCGATCCGGATGGCTCAAGCTCTATCTTCTGACCATTACAATAAACTTCGGCGCCATAATGCCATGGAACGGCATTGGTACTCTCGAATGGGATTGGTCCGGCCCTGGTGATGGTGATAGAAGGCGGACGAGGCGCGGAAATAGTAATAGGGTGACGAGGAATAGTAATGGTAGCAACTTCCTCTGCCTGCTTCAGCACGACTTCCCCTGACGCACTCTCAACGCTCCGGCTGAATTGCAAAATACCCTCGGACATCAGACTTTGGATACCTTCGATCAACTGCTCACACCCATCAGGAAGTGTAGCACAAGCCATACATAACTCTCCACATCCAGGAAAGAAGCCTCTCTTCAGCAACTTAGCCTTGACAAAACTAAGTGGGGTTTTCAAATCTTTGACATCAGTCAGTAAGTCTGAATTCTCCTCAGTGATAACAGCATTCACTCCGCCCCCCTTATGATGAGGCATTGGATTTTTGGTGACGTTGGGCACGCTGTCAGAAAAGTTGATAACCTTGGCGTCTACCAAGTCCTGGACTTTGTGCTTAAAAGCTTTACAATTCTCAACCGTATGGCCAGGTGCCCCCGAGTGAAATTCACAGGTAGCATTATCATCATACCCCGGTGGTGGTGCCCCTGTTAAGGGAGCCATTGTCCTCTTGTGAACCAATTGGAGTTGAAGCAACGTTTGCAGAAGCTGTGCATATGGCATAGGTGGAGTTTCAAGATGACGGTTTGCCAGGGGACCCCGATTCTGATATCTCTTATATCCCTGATTATTCTGTTGCTGGGGCTGCTGCTGCGGCTGCGGGGGAGCAGCCGGGATGTTTATGCTAGCAATCTGAGGCTGAGGGCCCTTGCCCTTTCTCCTAGCATTAGTGACAGCACTGGCATCTCCCTCTCGACGCTTGCCAGTATAGGGTTTCTTGCTAGCTCCTCCAGCTGAGGATGATTCGCCCTGAATTTTTCCGATCTTTATACCGTTTTCAACATGCTCGCCCAAAGTGATGAGGGCCGAGAATGTTCCAGACATGCCACTGACCAGCTTTTCATAATAGATTCCAGGAAGGGTAGCCACGAACATTTGTACCAACTCACGCTCAACCATCGGTGGTTGAACCCGAGCAGCCAATTCACGCCACCGCTGGGCGTATTCTTTGAAGCTTTCATTGTTCCGCTGTGAGAGATTCTGAAGCTGAACTCGGTTGGGGGCCAAGTCGCTATTGTATTGGTAGTGGAGAACAAATGCTTCTGCAAGATCTTTCCAGGTGCGCACGGCAGCGGGCTCCAAACCCATATACCATTCGAGCGATGGACCAGAAAGACTATCCTGAAAGAAGTGCATCAGCAGCTTCTCATCGTCAGAATAAGCGGACATCTTTCTATAATAAGATCGGAGGTGAACACGGGGACAAGTAGTGCCCCTATACTTCTCAAAGATAGGCACCTTGAACTTGTGGGGTACTTTAAAGTCAGTAATCAACCCGAGTTTGGCCATGTCAACGCCCAATGTGTTCTGATTTTCTATATCTCTCATCTTGTCTTCCAGCGCCTTGAACCTGAGTCGAGCCTCAGCAGTCAACTCTGCCTCTACACCTCTCTGAGAGAATATGTCATCCTGATGGTCCTCCAGCCACGGTTGAGGCACCGCCATATTTCCTGCACCAACATTGCCGTTGACCGGCCCTATGTTAACATTGGCTCCCAAACTACCATTGACGGCGCCAGCCGCGTTGAGTCCGAGATTAGTCATAAGATTGCCGTTAGCATTGCCGTTGCCCCCGGCAGTAGGAACAACGTTCTGTGGAGTATCCCCTTGAGGAGGAGTGGGCACGGCCCCGCCGTGAAGTATTCCATTACTGTCAACCCTGGAGATGAGAGGTTGAACCAAAGTACGAAGCTGGTCTTGCCCATTCGCAACTACTTGCATCAGCTCCATAAAACGATCCATCCGTTCACGAAGCTCTTGAACATCTGACTGTACCTGGTCCATGATTCTCGTCTGATTAGCGCGAGTTGAGTAGCGGTGGATGAGTCTTTGATCAATCCTGGAGATCGAAAGCAGCTCGGAACCTGAGTACCTGAAAACCCTGTCAACATCAAAGGTTAGGAAAAGGTAACAGAATGTATGTCATGCAAAAATGCTTTATGCAGATGCATGCGTGTGTCTGTGTGCTTGAGAGATTATCCCCCGATCCTGGCACCTGCTGACAGTAATAAAGAGAGGAATCTGGGCCCAATCATGGAAACAGTAATCTCACATATAGTATCGGCAATAGTCAGATTCGACACATCAAGGGCCGAGAACTCGTACGCATCAGTCTTCCTGAGAAAGGCTGCAGTAACGCAATAAGGGGCGAGAGATCCTGGATCGGGGAAACGGTACCTGTCACAGACACACGCTAACGGAATGATTATGCAAGCTAATGCAAAATGCAGGTATGCAACAATATATCCAGGTGGCTGCTGTGGAGATACGGTGTCAACAGTCACTGATGAGAAGGAAACCCCGGCGTAAAACCACTGATCTGATCTGCTGTGAATAACCATCTGATAGGATCGAGATCAAAATTCTGCTCTGACAAGAGTAAAGGTCTGATAATAAAGACCCCGGATGCAAGATCAAGGAATATCTGTTGATGAAGTCTTCAGACCCCCAAATCAAAAAAATCTGCCCTGTCGAGAACAAACACACAGCTGCTGATGAGATCTTCAAACCCCACTCAAAATCTGCCCTATCAAGAACAAACAACAACTGCCGATGAGATCTTCAGACCCCACTCAAAATCTGCTCCATCCAGAACAAACCACTGACGATAATACACTGATCAAAGCCTGCTCTATCGAGAACAGACAAACACCCGATGATAAAATCCTCTGATCAAACCCTCGCTCTGTCAAGAATAGTCAAATCTGCCATTGAGAACCCTGACATCAACATAACTGATTCACTGTCAAGAAAACCAGGTAGTCTGGAGGTCAAAGTTTCCTGCAATATCCCAACCCCACTCACAGGTATGGACCTAATCCACGGACAAAGGTACGGCATCCTATGCGGTCATCAGCGTCACAGACTTTCATGAGTGACGATGCGATTCCCAGAAGGAGTGGCATCATCAAGTCATGAAGAGGCCTCTCTTAGCTGACTTCCAAATGATCGGTCCCCAGAGTCGACAATCCTCACGTCTGGACTCCCCTCAGATCCTCAGGACCGGAAAGGAGCACCTCTGCAAGAATCTCGTCTGAGCGCAGATTTTCGTAGGGAACTGTGCCTGCTCAGCAGACAGGTTCGTCTACTACTTCTCCGCAACTATATCTAGGTGTGTACTCAAGCCCAGGTCCGGCTTTTCACTCACAGTAACATCCCTCTCCCACAGCAGCACAGATAATCATATCGAACTGGAAATAAAATGCGGGAAATAAAATGCGGGAAGTAAAGATGCGATAAATAAACGCAACCCAACAAGCAAACACACAAACGATAGGATTGACTCGCGTAGGGGATGGGAAACGGTCCCAGCATAAGGGATGGGAAAAGTCCCTAGATGCCATGGGTCCCCAGCAGAGTCGCCAGCTGTCGCTTGCGCGAAAATAAGGTGCCGGCATGACAGAAGAGTCGCCACCTTTCGTTATTTATCCCTCAGAGCGGGAAAGGAAACGATCGGAAAAACCTGACGAATAAGGGTAAGACAAGGTCGTCGCAACCATTGTCTGGGTTCGGGAGTCGGTTACGCAAGGGGAAGGTATTAGCACCCCTCACGTCCGTCGTACTCGACGGGATCCTCGCTTGTTTGTTTACTTGGACGGGTTGGTTATAATCTATCTACCTATCAAGGCTGGCTGAAAAAGAAAAGAAAAATGACTCGGCAAAGCATCGCGCTTTATGCCTACGTATTCTCATCAGAGAATGAGAAATCAGAGTCAACGTAGTTCGGCTAACTACGGGTTAAGGTTGAAGGTTGCTCGCTAGGATATCGCATCCTATGCCTACGTACTTTCATCTGGTATGAAAGATCAGAGCAAACGTAGTTCGGCTAACTACGGGTTATCTCCTGAAAGAAGTGTTTTTTATTGTGTGCGATTTCAACCGCACTAGAGACTATGACCTGAGAGGGAATGCGTCCTTTCTCAGATAGCTTAAGGCTCGTAACGTACGAAAGAAATCATTCATGATTACTGTATTTTAAACTGCTTCGAGATGAGAAGAGAACAGGCCCAACTAGGAGGGAGACTGTCAAGTCCTACTGTTATCATGCCATGGATTCATCCTATGGTTGAGGTTTGAACAGGGAGATCCTAGATGTTGTCATGCATAGGTTTCAACCTAAAAGTCTATCATCAAATCCTCATCCGAGGAAATGAGAGTCCTAAGGGATCATGTCAATGATACACCAAAACAGACAAAAGCATCAGCTTTAACAGTAAAATGCATGCAATGCAAGTGAGGGAGGAAATGTGTGTGGGGCTTCAGCCTCCACAAGCTCGTCTCGACCTCAAGCCAGTCATGAACTAACAGTAATCATGCTGAAAATAAACAACATGCTATCAAGCAATATACAGATAAAGGAAATGAAGTGCCAACAGGCAAACAAAACACAGGCTTGAGAAAGAAAGAATCTACTCTCTAATCCTAACCCTAACACAGAATCTGAATCAAAATGAAAGCAAATCCCTAAAGAAAAACCTAACCAAAAGAGAAAACAATCCCAATCTTCAAGCTTCAAAACAAGCTTACCAAAGAAAGGGAGCTAAGTAAGCAGACTCATAGTGTCTTCCTCAGGAAAGCACTAGGAGGTGTATACTCAAGAGTCATACCCTATGTGGCTCAACCACTGTGATCAGTTTACGTTCCTCCTCAGGAGAAACTAAACTCACAAGCAGGCTCCAACATCACTGGATATTTAGGAAATCCTATCTGAACTAGTGGAGCTAAATGAACAGACTCATAGGACCTTCCTCAGGAAAGTACTAGGAGGCTTCCACTTAGGAGTTGTATCCCATGTGGCTCAACAACATGTGATCAGTTTACATTCCTCCTCAGGAGAAATTAAACTCACAAGCAGGCTCCAACATCACTGGATATTTAGGAAATCCTAGATGAACTAGTGGAGCTAAGTGAATGGACTCATAGGACCTTCCTCAGGAAAGTACTAGGAGGCTTCCACTTAGGAGTTGTATCCTATGTGGCTCAACAACTGTGATCAGTTTACATTCCTCCTCAGGAGAAATTAAACTCACAAGTTGGCTCCAACATCATTGGACACTTGAGAAATCCTAGATAAACTAATGGAACTAAGTGAATAGACCCATAGGACCTTCCTCAGGAAAGTACTAGGAGGCTTCCACTTAGGAGTTGTATCCCATGTGGCTCAACAACATGTGATCAGTTTACATTCCTCCTCAGGAGAAATTAAACTCACAAGTTGGCTCCAACATCATTGGATACTTAAGAAAGAGGTGAGAAGAAAGAATGAAAGTCATTCATAGTGCCTTCCTCAGGAAAGTACCATGAACTTCCTCCAAGCTTCAGGATCTCAAACCTCACAGACAGGGAACAAGCCAAGCTCTGGGTCTCTGAGTCTTGATCTACAATCTTCACTTCATGATGCTCTCCAACAAGGTCTTCAAGACAACACAAGCCCCACAACAAATTCCCCAAAACTAAACCCCAGATATGAACAGATAACCACAGGACAGACAAAATCATCAGGCAACTTCAGAAAATACCTAAAAATGCTAAACCAAGGGGGAAAAATCTAACAATTATTCACAAGGGTCTACAACATTTACCCCTAACATCCACATAGGCCTCTACCCTAAAATCAAGACAAAACTATTCAAAGAAAATGAATTCTTCACCTAAGCACAACCTAAACCCTAATTAGGATACCCTAAATCTACCCTAATTAAACTAATCAAAATTTAATTCTAAAATTCTAGAATAAATCCTATGGGGAACTATGATTCATCATCTAATTACACAAAAAAGAATGGATTAAAAAGACTAAAGGAAGGTCCTAAAACAATTCTTGCAAAATCATGTATCAACTAAAAGAAAGAAAATACACTATATTAAAGAAAATACCACTAAAAATTCTACATTAAAAATAAAATTTCATTTTTATTTTTATATTTTTCTACACAAAAGTATCTCAACATAGAAAAAAGAATGGACAAAAAAGAGTTATTTTTCATTTATTTATGAATTTTTAAAGACAAGAAAAATATTAAAAGAAATCAAAAATATAAAAGAATTGAAAGGGAGGGGGGGTGGAAATAGCAACACGCGCTAGTTGGATTACTGAATGGGCTGCAAAAGGGGGGGTGCGCGTAGCAAGCTGGACCCAGGCCCAGGTCTTCAGCTTTAATGAAACGCTGCGTTGCAGCGGGGAGGTTTCCCTCCGTTTTCATTATTCAATTTGGACCGCACGATGAATGGAATAGGTCAAAAGCTGGGGACTAATCCAACGATGGACAGCCATCGTCCCCAAACTGACCTAGGGTTTTCAGAAAACCCAGAATCCATGCATGGATCTTCTAGCCGCTCGTTCTCTCTGCTCAGGCCACGAAACCCTAAAATTCCAACACGAAAATTGCTCTACTAATCAAGAGGAACAAGACTACACGCGCACTTTTTCCTTATTCTCTTTGAGTCACTCCACCAGAAAGCTTAAAGACTTGGGTTCCACCATGGATCTCTGAGATCAATCATGTCAAAGCTTCAATCTAATGGCCTAAGGGTGTTCTTTATGCTACCCTAGTCACACTAAAACCTAGCACGATCATCAAAACCTAATACACAGTCTGTTCTTGCAACCTAAAGAATCTTGCATCTGCCATGGATCTACCTACAGAGCTCTCAAACTCTCAGAATTTGATCCTCTATCCTAGCACATTAATTCTACACCTAAAGAATAAACTGAAACCAAATAAATTAAGAGGTATAGGGAGGAGAAAGAACCTGTCAAGTGATGATGGAGAAGGTATGAGGAGAAGGTTTCAGGCCTTGTAATTGCTTCAGGACACTCTTCCAATGGGGAGAAGCTTTCTGTTTGCACTTGTGATGATGGAGAAGGTCTGCAATGGAAGGAAACCAGAGTTGCTTCAACTTGAAGAAACCTCTTCAATGGATGCTTCTCTCTCTCTCTCCCCTCTGAATTCTCTTGCTATCACCAACCTCTATCACTCTCTAATGCACTCTTCTTATAATGATCATTAGACACTTCTAGATTCATCTAGAATATGGTGGAAAGTTCTTGAAAATCTCATGTGGGGACAAGTTGAAAATCTCACATCCCATGCCTTATGCCTTGCAATGTTGTCTTAAAATATCTTTTCATGAGATATTGAGAAGGAGTGCACAACTACAAGCCTTGGTTTTGCCTTGTGTAAGGTTTTTTCAAGTTGCCTTCTTTTTCAAGTAACAAGTTTTCAAAGCATCACCCATTTTAAAGCTTCAAATCAAAATTCTATCTAAACCAATGTTCTCAAAATGATGTTTCCAATCAAAATGATATATTGGATGACCTATTTTGGATTTGTGGATCTTCCAAACCAATTTCCAATTTCAACTTTTCAAACTTATAAGCCATTTTTAGTTCATTTTTGACCAATCATGCAACTTCATGCTATGAGCTTTTCCAACAATTTGTGACCTTCTTTCTAGAATTAAAATCCCATTTTGAACAACTTTCATGTTTTGAGTTTTTTTCATTTGAGGCTTGGAAATAGGAGTTTTAGGCATTGGCTAAAATGACCTATAACTGACAAATGACCAAAATACCCCTGTCTTGTTCAAACCATAAGTTGAGTTCCACAAATCCTATCAAGGACTTCTACCACTCAAATTAAAGCTAAGAAGATGCTCTTCAACATTCATGTTGACCAAGAAGTCATAGGGATCATCCTACTAGGGCAAAAGTTGTCTGCAAGTGGGGTGACTTTCAAGGACCCAGATTCACACACCTCTGCTGACCTATAATTTGTCAAAACCATAACTCGAGCTCTGTAACTCCTATCAAGGACTTCCACCACTCAAATTAAATCTTAGAACAAGCTCTACAACATTCATGTTATGGGGAAGGTGAGATATCAATCACAACTTGAGCTAAAACTGCCTGGAAGATAGGGATCAAATTAGGGTTTTTTACTGACAATCCTTGGGGACCCTGACTTGAAACTTCTCAAACTCCCCACTCATGATGAGTTGGCCTAGGAATCATCTTTATATCATCTCTATGCATCATTCCATGATCTCATGGCCCTTGGATTGGGTCTCAACCTTCTCCAAATCTTCAGTTATCCTAGGGTTGACCCAGTCAAAACCCTAATTCTATCATTCATGGTTGAATCTTCTGAACTCTTGCATAATGACTTCTCTGGGCTTCATGAAGGCTATCAAGACATCTCATAGGCTTTCCCAAAACATCAAGTTCATTCTCAAAGTCTCAGAATCATCTGAGGGGCACCCACAACCCTCAAGCTATGAAGCACACAACCCTGGTTTCAATCCACTTCCTCTGAGGATCTCTTGAACTTTCTGATGAAGGTATCCATTTCCAAACACTCAATGAATAAATAATTGTTGGTCAAATTTTGGGGTGCAACAACGGTCGGTATGTAATTATACTAACTTAGGTGGGTCAATCTAACCTAGGCTTATAAAGATGTTCACTTAATCTATTCGGTAGAGATTACTAGTTTAAATACCCTCAGCTCACACTCTCGTGGTCTTGAATCAGATCTTATCCCTAAAGCCCTATGCCTGCTCTCGCTAGCCCATAAGTGTTTAGAGGTAATTTTTGGAAACTAAATAATTCTAATTTATCTTAAAGCGCTCTCGCTGTATTTAATTTAAATGCCTAACTTTAGCTATCTGGTTAAGATCTCACACTCTCGTGGTCTTGACCCAACCTAATACCCTTTTCTTACTCTCGTAACGAAAAGGTCGAATTCAATTAAAAAGCATCAGCCAGAATGTTAAGTGATTAATTATTTTAGCCCATGGTTATATTTTACCGGTTAAGTTGGTTATAACTACATACCGCCCTAAGGTGTTTAGCTACTCATCGAGGTTGAATCAGACACAGAGTTAAATAATAACTTACTAATGGCAAAAAAATAAATAGACATTATAAATAAATTAAATTGCAATAATTGAAAAACCTGATTAACAAATATCTGAGTAGACTCCTTCTTCCACAGACCGGAAGGCTTGGAGTAGGCGGAAATAAAAATTAAAACGAATGCTGAAGGCTGGAAACAAATAAAAGTATAACAATTCCCTAATGTTGGAAATTGTTACACGGTTGGTTTGGATACAAATAAAATAAGACAGGAAATAAAATAATGCTGGAATAATAATTCTGGTGGTAAGGTAATTCGGCAGAGCTTCCGCAGGAAATTTGGATAATGAAGTCTGTCCTTGAGTTCTCCTGAGCTGGTACTATTTATAGAGCTTCCAATGGGCTGGTGCCTTGGTCTTTTGCTTCTTGGGCTTTTCTGAAGTGGTTGAGAAAATGTTGGAAAGTGGCAGCAAAAATGGGAGAAGTCGTCCTCACGTGCTGCCTTGAGGAGAATTACTAGGAGGAGTGGTCTTCAGTGGTGGCTTGACGTAGTCTGAGTCAAAACCAAGTTTTATCCTTGTCACGGGCATGACAAGGTCTTCACGCTCGTTATTTGATGATTTCAAGTGTCACGGTCGTGACTGCTTCCTCACGGTCGTGATGACCCAAAGTAAGGTGTCACGGTCGTGACACCCTTGTAACGACCGTGGCCGTAACAAATTATGCAGACTTTTTGCAGGCTTCTGTCTTGCTTCATTTTTTGTGGTTTCTTTCATTCTTTTCTTCTTAATTCATGATTCGGCCTCATATAACGATGTACCTGCAAAATAGTAAGAAAAACTCGAGAAATCGAGCGTTAAAACGGTGAATGCGCGATAAAACGTCAATGAAATCTAGCGATATAATCGATGCGTTTTCTCGTCATCAGTAGACATAATCATTCTCTTTCCATAAGGTGATTTCTTTTCCGAGCTAAAAGTCGTTCGCTTTAATTTGTGCACCAGATTCAACTTCAATATTATTAAGTGTTCCATGTGAATCCACAAATTTCTTACTATTAATTTGCTCGATTGGTCCATAAGGAGAAACAGGAATATCATTGATCAGAACGTTGGCAACCTTTTTTTTTGGAAAATTGCAAATTTTGTTGCCAGTATTTGAAGTGACTTTTCTCAAACTTGAACGGTTTATCAGAACCAACAGTCGCAGAAGTACCAATAATTTCTTCGATGGCTATGGCAGCTTGAAATGTCTTAAAATTATTGTTTCACGGTTTTGAAAATTATCCACATAAGGTATTACCGGGTTGAGTCGCAAACTAGGTTGCTCTATTTAAGATGTTTCGCAGCACTACCCAAAGTTATACAAAGCAGTTAAACTACCGCGCCTCCTCAAGGATAAAACAGCTCAGTTCTATATTGTACGATTACTATTTGCATGGTAGATAATCGGTCTAGAAATACATCCTCTTATGGTACAAAGAACATTCGAATATGGTTAATACCACTCGTAATAATTTCTCAAACCAAGAGAAATTTCAATAATTCTCCAAAGAGAATTCAATAATGGTCATTTGACTACTCAAGATGATTCCTCAAACAAAGAAATTCAAATAATTCTCTAGAGAGAATCCAAAAAGTTATACTTGATGATTTCTCAACTCAAACAAGGAGAAATTAACATAATTCACTAAAGAGAATTTAAGAATATACTCGGAAAATTCAACGAGTAGAAAGAAAGGGAGAGAAGTTGGCACTTCGACAATTTGAAAGACGCAGAGTTATGAGAGTGAGGAAGGAAAAAACTCAAAATTAGTTTTTTGGTGTGTTTTGAAATGAAACAAAGAATTTCCTTATATAATGAAGTGTGGAAGGAACTACATTTCATCTAAGCAACGTGAAACTAAAGAGTTTTTTCAACTAACACACAATGTAGAACTTGACATAATGAACTTTTTCAAATTCATCTCACTATATTTAAATATTGACATAATGTTCCAACAATTGCCAAGACCAAAAAAATGTGAAACAATTAAGAGGAATTTTGAGTCTACTATAGAAGTTTTATGAAAGCATTGTTGCTCCTTTAACTGAATTACTAAAAAAAAAAGGTTATTTATGGACTGGGACACTGAAACAACATTCCTTAGGCTAAGGACACGATAATGTCAACACCTATTCTTGGTTGACCTAATTTTCAACAACCATTTATCTTAGAAACTTATGCATCAAGGGTTGGTAAGGGTGGCACAACAAATTTATTGGCCAAATATGAAGCATGTTTGTGCAAAAACTTTGCATACTAAACCTGTTGGATTTTTGCAGCCATTTCCTATACCATCTCAAGTATGAAAGGATATAATAATGGATTTTATAACATGACTACCTAATTCTTATGGTTTCGATACTATAATGCTTATAATAGACTGTTTATCAAAATATGGCCATTTCATAACACTTAAGGGGGACTACACTAGCAGGTCTATAGCAGAGTAATTCATGACACATATTGTTAAGTTGCACAGAATGCCTAAGTCAATAGTGTCCAATAACAATAAGTTTTTTACTAGCAATTTCTAGAAGAATTTTTTTTAATTTTAATAATCCAAAGGCTTGATACAAGGCATTAAGCTGAGTAAAATTCTGGTATAACACATCATTCCACACCAGTATTGGCATGACACTATTTAAAGCATTATATAGGAGAGATCTATCTGTTTGATTAGATAAAATCCACAAGAATCAGAATCTGTTAGTCTGTAGGAACAATTGATCCACAGGGATAACATTTTGCAACAGTTGAAACAACATTTGGAATGAGTTCAAGTCTACATGAAAAATCAAACTGGCAAGAAGAGAGCTGAGGTGTCCTTAATAGTGGGAGATTTGGTCTTAGTGAAGCTCCATCCTTATAGGCAGCACTCTGTCACATTGAGAAGAAATCAGAAATTGAGAATGCGATATTTTGAACCATTTCCTGTTACGGCTGAAATAGGTAGTATGACTTACAAGTTACAACTTCCTGATAAAGCCAAAATACATCCAGTTTTTCACATATCTCAACTGAAGCCATTCATAGGATTACTATAGGATCAAGACATGCCTTTGCCAGTTACAACAACAGATACATGTCCAATAATTGCACCAATTAACATTCCACAAACCAGGTCCATCAAGAAAGGCTCTCACATTATACCAAAAGTGCTAGTGACATGCTAGTGAATTACTTTAGTAGAGATGAAAAATTAAAGGTAGTTGCTTTAGGTCCAATTTAAAGATGGGTTGTCTACAATCACTGAGGAAACAACGTGAAACGTGGTTGATTTTTTCTCCAGATTAGTAACACTAACTAATCAAATGAAGATTTCAAGAGACGCAATATGTTGAATATGACTATAGGTTATTGAGATAGTTATAAGTTATATTGTTGAGATAATCATGAGTTGTTGGGATAACTATCAATTATTGGGATTATAATTTATTTTTGAGATAATTATAGGTTGCTGACATAACTATAGATTATTGGGAAAATAGCTCGTATTGTTAAGATAATTATGGATATAGATAATTGTTTGTTGAGGGAAATTAGGAATTAGGGTTTGTTGCACCCCAAAATTTGACCAACATCTCTTTACCTGGCTCATGTTTCATTTCATTCATATTAGCATTATCATTTGCATTTCATTGACATGTATGCAGAAGATCAAGAGGTATGAGTACCAATCAAGAGCTATATAAGACTATGAAGCTAGCCAATAAGGTTATTCAAGTGTTCAAGGGTTGATATCTTTGTCAGAGAAGTCAGAAGATCCTCAGAGAGAATGGTTGAAACCAAGGTTGTGTGCCTCCTAACTTGAGAGTTGTGGGAAGCTCCTCAGATGATTCTGAAGCTATGAAGTGGAATTGAAGCCTTGAGAGAGCTTATGAGATGTATTTAAAGCCATCATGAGGCCTAGATAGGTCATTGTGCAAGATTAAGAAGACTCAGCCATGATTGGTGTAATTAGGGTTTGACTGGGTCAACCCTAGGTCAACTGATGATTTGGAGAGGGTTGAGACCCAATTCAAGGGCTATGTGATCATGGATTGACACATTGAGATGTTATAAGGATGATTCCAAGGTCAACTCATCATGATTGAAGAGTTTGAGAAGTTTCAAGCTAGGGTTTCTAAGGCTTGACAGTGTAAAATCCCCTAGTTTGACCCCTATCTTCAAGGCAGTTTAGCTCAAGATGTGATTGTCATATCATCTTACCCCCAACATGAATGTTGTAGAGCTTGTTCTTAGATTTAATTTGAGTACTAGAAGTCCTTGATAGTATTTGTAAAGCTCAAGTTATGACTTTGACAAGTTACAGGTCATCTGAGGTATGTGAATCTGGGGCCTTGAAAGTTACCCAACTTGCATCAAACCTTTGCCCAAGAAGGATGATTCCTATGAACTTCTGGTAAACATGAATGTTGTTCCTTATCTTCTTAGCTTTCTAGAGAGTACTAGAATTCCTTTATAGGATTTGTACAACTCAAGTTATGGCTTTGACAAGTCAAGGGCATTTTGGTCATTTGGAGATTACAGGTCATTTCAAGTATAAAGCCATAACTCCTATTTCCAAGCTTCAAATGGAAAAATATTCAACATAAAACTTGTTCAAAATGATGTTTTAAGGCTAGTAAGGAGGTCATGAGATGATGGAAAGGCTTGTAGCTCAAAGTTGCAAAAATGACCTAAAATAAGGGCATAAGTTAAATAAACCAAAGTTGGAAATTGATATTTTCAACCTACACATCCAAACCATGGCATGTAATATATCATTTTGACTCTATAAAACATTTTAAGAACATTGGTTTAGCCACATTTTTGATTTGAGATTCAATTTATGGACTTGCTTTGAAAAGCACTTGCTTGCATATTAAGTAACACTTGCAAAACTCAAAATCAAGGCATGAGCAAGGTCTTTGCAAGCTAAACTCCTCTCAAAATGTCACTAGGGGAGAAATTGAAAGAGATTGATGTTGGTATCAAGCTACAAACAGAATTGGGCATAACATGAGATGTGTTTGAAAATCTCATGACATGAGAAGTGGAAAATCTCATTGGAAGGATCTAGAGGGTTCTAGATCATCTAAACTTCATCTATATATTGAGTAGGGTTGATCCATGGCAGAGGTTGGTGATCATTGAAGGAGAGAGCTTAGTTTGAGATTGAAATTTCATAGCTTGCAAGTGCAATCGGTTTCATCAAATCCTCCATTTTCCTTCCATTTTCTTGATTGATTCTTCTTCCATGGATGTCAAGGAGTGATTCCAGATCATTTTCAAGAAGAATTGGTGGCTAAATCGTGTCTGAGCAAGTGAATTTCAGCACCTGCAACTCACCATCGGGTTTCAAGATTCAAGCACTTTCAACTGGTTCTTTTGCATACAGAAGCAAGGAGGAGGTTCATTGATCGTGTCTGCAAGATTGTGGAGCTTGATTTGGAGGATCTGTGCATCTGTTCATCCAAGATTTCTAGGTTGATAACCTTCTTCCTATAGCATGATTTAGGTAGAATTAGGTTGAATTAAGGTGTTAGATTTATTGTAAAATGGTGTAGGATGGATTTCAGATAGCTAATTTGAGAATTAGTGACAAAATAGGAGAATTGCCATTTTCGGTTGAGATTGGGATATGGTGAATCTTGAGGTTTCAGAGGAAACTAAGGGTATGGTTGAGTTTGTGGCAAGATTTGGGATGAATTTCATGTTTTGACCGTGTGCAATAGAGGCCCCTAGGGAGAACTAGGGTTGAGGAAGATGATCGGAGCTCCACCGGTGGTGGCCGGAGCTGGGCGCGAAGCTCAGAGGTTTGAAAGGTTGAAGACGACCTCAGGACCATTGGATCTTGTTTTGACTTGGACTTTGAGAGCAATCCAATGGCCACGTTTTGAAGTTGATTTGTGAAGGATCTGAGTAAGTGAAACGATGCGTTTCACTTACTAGCTGGTTTTGGGCTTAGTGAGTTAAGCGCTATCCACACCCCCCTGATGGCCCAACCCGTTGTTTTAACTGAGTCTGGTTTCTAATTGCACCGCGCGCTTGTTTATTTTAATTTGATTTTCTTTTAATTTTCATTTCATTCAGGATTTTTGAAAAATTCATATAAAATTGAAAATTAACCCAATTAAACCCACTCTTTTTGCATTTTAATCATGATTGAGTCTAGTATTTTTTAGAGAAAAAATATTTTCATTTCATGTAATTTATGATTTAATGGGAGTTTTACATTTTAATTGATATTAAAATAATTATGTTTTTTGTGGAATTTTGTATGATCTCATGGTGATGATTTTGAGCCTAATTTTTTGTGTGTGATTAGGGTAGTCATGCATGATCCCATAGAATTTTTCTCACATTTTTGAGATGAAAATAGGTGTGCTTTCTAGATTGATATTTAGGTGCCTCCTTTTAGGGTTTTAGGTTTGATACCTTGTAATGTAGGATTTAGTTCTAGGTCTAATTTGATGGTTTGATCTCTGAAATTAATGTGGTAGAGTCATGATTGACCTAGGTTCCCCTAGTAATTTTTGTAAGATTTTACAATTGATTTTAGTATTTTAGTTAGGACTAACTTTAGTACTAGGTTTTAGGTGATCCTAATTTACTAATTCAACTAGTTTAAATTCTCTAGTTCCCTTAGATTAGGGTTTGTGCTTGGTTTGCCTTTGGTTGAGATTGAAGACAAGTTGAGGACAAGGTGAGGATGCATGAAGTTGCTTGAATTTGCTTGGAGCTTTGGATTTGTTTGTGCCTGAAGGTGTCTGATGAAGATTAGGAGATAGGACATAGGGAGAGCCTTGTAGTTAGAATGATTTCTTTCACAAACATGGAAAGCATCTTGTGCTTCCATTCCTCCCAATTACTAAAAGTCCTTTTCAGATATTCACATCCCTCCTTTGGAAGGATGAGTGGCTTTATCTGGGAAGTAGAACTTTGAGGGAACCAGTCTCTCCTAATGATGAACCCTTACAGGCTTCCTTTGGTTGTCAGTAAGCTGTTTATCATTTCCTCTCCTCTTGTTAAATCAATTATCTTCTGGTTTGAGTATCTTGAAAGATGTTAGACTTGAGTTTGAAGATGAGAACTTCATTGAAGAGTGTGGAAGAGGATGATTCCTTGAGCATCGCCATTGCAGCTGAAGCTTGAAGAGCAAGAAGAACAAGTTGATACTTGAAGATCCAGTTGAGATTGAATGAAGAGATGAGGCTTAAAGGATTGAAGGATGAAGTTGACACCTCCAGATGATTAAAGACTACTCTGAGAAGCTGAAGCTTGTAGGAGGAGAAGACCAAGTTGAGACTGGTAAAGCAAAGAGAGCTGAAGCTTGAAGACTGAGTTGACACTTATGAAGAGGATTCAATTGAGATTGAGTGTGGAGCTAAGGCTTGAGGAATAAAGGACAAGTTGATACTTGTACAGTGAAGCTTGGAGACCCTGAAGGAATCAAGTTGATACTTGCAGTTAAGAGTGAAGCCTGAAGGTGGAATTGACTGGAGAGCTGAAGCTTGGAGAAGAGAGAATAAGTTGAAACTTATGTTGAAGGGTTAAAACCTGGAGAAGCAAATTGATATTTGTCATGAGAGATGGTAGCCTTGAAGGGTGGTTGAAGTCTGAAGACTGGATTGCTGTTAGAAAAGTTGAAGCTTGGAGTTGAGAGAGTTGTTGATCTGCTTTCTTATCTGTTTTCTTTTCTGTGCTGATGTGCCTTGTTTGACTTGCTTGATGCATTAGAATAAGTCCATATCTAGACTGACTTTATGCTAGGAGCATGATTGCACTAGAGGTTGAGTGGCTCCCTCTGCTTGTATTGTTACTGTATGGCTTTGCTTGCGGGTATTCGGTAGAGCCCAACTCCCTTGCCCATGTGGTTTATTTTGCTTGACAGTATTTCATTTCTTCTGTATGATTACAGTTTACTGTATTCTGCTTGATAGCATGTTATCTTTTTCTGTATGATTACAGTTATTCATATTTGGCTTGAGGTTGAGATGAGCTTGTGGAGGCTGCTGCCCCACACACATTTCCTCCCTCACTTGCATTGCATGCATTTTACTGTTTACTATTTAAGCTGATGCTTTATCTGTTTCTTTATCATTGACATGATCCCTTAGGAATCTCACTTCCTTTGATAAGGAAGTGATGATAGAACTTTAGGTTGAAACCTATGCATGATAACTTCTAGGAGTTCCCTATTTCAAACCTCAACTATAGGATGAATCCTTGGCATGACAACAGTAGGACTTGATAGTCTCCCTTTAGTTGAGCTTGTTCTCTTCTCATCTCAAAACAAATTAAGATACAGTAATCATGAATGATTTCTTTCATACGTTACGAGCCTTAAGCTATCTGAGAAAGGATTGTTGGAGAGTTTCTTTTCAATAGTCTGGATGTTTAGTATGGCACCCTTTGGGTGACATGCGACGCATTCACTCTCAGGTCATAGTCTCTAGTGCGATTGAAATTGCAAACACAATAAAAAACACTTCTTCCGTAAAAGACAGAAAACAAACTTCAAACCTTTTTGCCCCATGGGCCCATAATTCAAAGGAACCTTTTCTGAAGAAAAGAGTGTCGTTAAACTTCAGCGCCAACGTAAACAGGCTTTGTCCCTAACTGCTGGAACTGCTGTTTAACCCTACTCGATAAAACAGATGAATCTGAATTCCCGTAATCCGTATTATCCTGAACTACATAAGCTCTGATCTCTCAAACCTGTTGAGAGTACGTAGGCACAATACTGACGTATTGGCGAGCCACCTTCCCCGTAACCCGTAGTAGGTCGAACTACGTTGACTCTGATTTCTCATTCTCTGATGAGAATACGTAGGCATAAAGCGCGACGCTTTGCCGAGTCATTTTCTTTTCTGTTTAAGCCAGCCTTGATAGGTAGATAGATAAACCAACTCGTCCAATAAACACAACAAGCGTGGATCCCGTCGAGTACGACGGACGTGAGGGGTGCTAATACCTTCCCCTTGCGTAACCGACTCCCGAACCCAGACAACGGTTGCGATGACCTTGTCTTATACCTTTTCGTCAGGTTTTTCCGATCGTTTCCTTTC
Organism: Lathyrus sativus; assembly: GCA_963859935.3. NCBI lineage: Eukaryota > Viridiplantae > Streptophyta > Magnoliopsida > Fabales > Fabaceae > Lathyrus > Lathyrus sativus. Next base: position 648,203,552 of record OZ012739.1, on the reverse strand, counting down.
CCGCTCTGAGGGATAAATAACGAAAGGTGGCGACTCTTCTGTTTTTCCGGCACCTTATTTTCGCGGAAGCGACAGCTGGCGACTCTGCTGGGGACTTGATAGTTTCCTGGGATCCGATATCCCGTATGCGAGTCAGTTTGGGGATCCGACGTCCCCTGCGAGAGTCAATCCTAGCGCTTGTATGATTACTTGTTAGGTTGTGTTTATTTATCGCATTTTATTTCCCGCATTTTATTTTCAGTGTGATATGATTATCTGTGCTGTTGTGGGATGGGCATTCTGATGAGTGAGAAGCCAGACCCAGGCTTGAGTGAACATAGCATTAGTTGTGGAAATTAGTGGGCGCGTGCTTGCTTGACAGGCACTAGTGTCTCATGAAATCCACGCTCAGACGAGGTTCTCCCGGTTGGCTTCTTTTTCAACCCTTTGGGTTGAGGGGGTTGTTGGTTTGGAGGATTGTCGACTCTGGGGACCGATCATTTGTGATTCAGCTGAGTGAGGCCGCTTCGTGAGCTGGTGATGCCACACCTTCTGGGTATCGTATCACCCCTCTTGAATGTCTGTGACGCTGATGAACGCATAGGATGCCGAACTTGAGTCAGTTTAGGTCCATACCTGTGAGCAGGGTTGGGTTTATTGCAGGAAACTTTGACCTTCAGATTACCTGGTTTTCTTGACAGTGAATCAGTTTTGTTGATACCAGAGGTTCTCATCATCAGATATATGATTGTTCTTGACAGAGCAGAGTTATGGTCCTGTATCAGAGGACCTTATATTCAAAGATGTGTATTTGTTCTTGATAGAGCAGGTTTATGATTGGGGTCTGAGGATCTCGTCAGCAGATGTATGGTTGTTCTTGACAGAGCAGATTTTTGGTCCTGTATCAGAGATCCTTATTATCAGATGGTTGTTCTTGACAGAGCAGATTTTTGGTCCTATATCAGAGGTCCTTATTATCAGATGGTTGTTCTTGACAGAGCAGAGTTTTGGTCCTGTATCAGAGGTCCTTTATCAGATGTGTGTTCTTGACAGAGCAGATTTTTGGTCCTGTATCAGAGATCCTTATTATCAGATGGTTGTTCTTGACAGAGCAGATTTTTGGTCCTGTATCAGAGGTCCTTATTATCAGATGGTTGTTCTTGACAGAGCAGAGTTTTGGTCCTGTATCAGAGGTCCTTTATCAGATGTGTGTTCTTGACAAAGCAGAGTTTTGGTCCTGTATCAGAGGTCCTTATTGTCAGATATGGGTGTTCTTGACAGAGCAAATTTGTGGTCCGATACCAGGGTTTTCTTCTTATCAGATATAGTGGTTGTTCTTGACAGAGCAGCATCATGGTTTTGTTGATACAAAATCTCCACAACACAGTTGCCTTGATCTCCTGCTGCATGATTGCATTTTACATTGCTTTGCATACTCATTTGCATTTCATTAACGTGTGTCTGTGTTGCAGGTACCGTTTCCCCCGATTCAGGATTTCTTGCCTCCTATTGTATTGTTATGGGTTCTCTGAGGAAGACCGTGGCTTACAAGCTCCCTGCCCCTGATGTGGTTCAGCTGACCGGTTTGATTGCTTTAGCAGATGATTCTGTGAGAGATGGGTTCAGAAAATCTTACGGCAAATTGCTCAGTTTGGTTCGTAAACCTTCTGCATTCGAGTTGAATGGGTTGCACGCTCTGCTGCAGTTCTACGATCCTCCGTTGAGATGCTTCACTTTCCAGGATTTTGTTCTCGCACCCACGCTGGAAGAATACGCTGATTTGTTAGGTGTGCCTATCAAGAGGCAGATGCCTTTTGTTCATATGGATGTTGAGCCTGATCTGGCTAGTCTAGCTCCTTCACTTCATCTGGATGCCTCCGAGTTGGTATTGTCTAGTTGGAACAAGGTTCCCGGTTTCTCCTTGCAGTTCTTAGTGGGAAAGGCTCAGCAGTGCGCCAAAGACGGATGTTGGGTCGTGTTCAACGCCATTCTCGCTCTGTGCATATATGGCATCATTCTGTTCCCCAATATGCCCGACTTTGTAGACTTCGACGCCTTCCGCATCTTTGCATCAGGGAATCCAGTCCCTACCTTGATAGGAGATGTCTACCATTCCGTCCACTACAAAAACGAGAACAGAAGGGGCAAGAATGTCTCATGTTGTGTGCCCCTGCTTTATAAATGGCTTGATAGTCATCTACCCAAGAGGGGTCCCTTTGTTTCGTCTGCAGCCACAACTGAGTGGTCTGAGCGTTTGATGAGTCTATCTGCAGAGGATATTGACTGGTTTGACAGGGATAGGTTGGGTACCGAGATTATCTGCAGCTGCAGCGGGTTTCCGAACGTGCCTTTGATAGGCAGGAAGGGCTGTATAAACTATAATCCGTCTTTGCTGGTCCGACAGTTCGCGTACGCTTTGAGAGCTCCGCCGAAGGATGAAGAGGTGCAGGAATCTCTGTACCTCACCGGTCTTCTAGAGGGGGATCTGTTATCTAAGCTTCAACGCGCTTGGAATGACATCAGTAAGAAGGGAAAACCATTGCTGGGGAGAAGCAATAATCAAGCCTATGCTCCATACGTGACGTGGATCAGAGCCAGAGCAGATGCTATAGGGATGTCGTTTCTTCCTGCCAAGCCAGAAAGCCCTCCAATGATTGAAGAGCCTACTACTGTGCCCATTCAGCAGCATAATCAGGTGTTAGCTGAGCGAGATGAATTGAAGCAGGCAAATGAAGAACTGGAAAAAGAATTGGCTCAGCTTAGAAGCGAGAGAAACGAAGCTGTTCATTCCTTCAAGAGGCAGACGGAGCTGGTGAACCAGTTGGGGACAGATTTGACTAAGCAGATAGCCGAGCGTGAACGCATGGGTCAAGACTTCAAAGCTGTCAACGATGTGCTGGCTACGAAGAAGCAACACTTGGACGAAGCGTATCGGAGGATATCCAAGTTTAACCAGCACTGGAAGGCCTCCCTAGCCAACAGGAAAGAGCGGGAGGATAAGCTGATGCAACAGATCTCCAAGCTGAAAGCCCAGGGGAAGGCTAGTGAGAAGAGGTTTGATGAAGAAACCGCTCGCAGATACACCACCGAAGGCCAGCTCAACAGAGCTCTCGCTAACCTGAAGGAGCGCAAACTGACGTTCGAGTCCAAGAAGCGGAAGTTAGAAGATTGTTTCGGCGAAGGAGCATGGGAAGATTTGGTCGAAGGTCTTCAATACACCATTATGCAGAGGGAGTTACTCGTCGAAGGGTTGCTCACTCGGCCTGATCATGCAGAAACGAGGAAGTTGTTAGAAGAGTTTCGCGACCGTGGTCGTGCTTGACTATTTGTATTCCTTTTGTTTGATCATTGTTGTATGCTGACCATCACCAGGCTTGTTGGTCGAGGTCATGCTATTGATTCATCTTGTACTCACTGATGTCGTGTACTGCCTTGATGGGCTTTCTTTATATATGAGATTGTTATTTCCATGACTGGACTCGGACTTCTTATTATTATCACCACTGGCACTCAGGACCGGGGGGGATCTCCCTAACACACAGACACACGTTTGCATTTGCATGAAGCTTTTGCATAACGAGCACTTTGTCATTTTTTCCTAACCCTTTTGTGTTCTCAGGTTGTTTCAGGTTGTGCCAGGATTGATCAGAGACCTATCCACCGTTATCCGACCAGAGCAAATCAAACCAGAATCATGGAGCAAGTGCAAACTGATGTTCAGGAACTCCGCGAAAGAATGGATCGCTTCATGGAGCTCATGCAAGCGGTCGCCAATGGCCAGGATCAGCTCAGAACCTTGGTTCAGCCTCTGATTTCAAGGGTCGATAGCAATGGCGTACTCCATGGTGGGACGGTGCCTACTCCTCCGCTAGTTGAAACTCCACAAAATGGCGTCCCCGTGATCGGGGGGAATGGCAGTGCCAACGGCAATGTGATAGCTAACATGGGAATCAACGGCAATACGACGGGCGTCGGTAATGGGAGTCTTGAAGCTAATGTCAATGTTGGGCTGGGCAACGGCAATGCAGGTGTTGGGAATCTGTTCAGGCCTCAGCCGTGGTTAGAAGACCGTCAAAACGATGTATTCTCTCAGAGAGGTGCTGAAGGGGAGCTGACTGCTGAAGCACATCTGAGGTTCAAGGCACTCGAGGATAAGATGAGGAACATCGAGAACCAGAACACCCTGGGTGTTGATATGTCCAAGTTGGGACTGATCGCTGATTTCAAGGTGCCTCCCAAGTTCAAGGTACCTGACTTTGAGAAGTATAAGGGCACCACTTGCCCTCGCGTCCACCTGAGATCATATTACAAAAAAATGTCGGCTCATTCTGAGGACGAGAAGTTGCTGATGCACTTCTTTTAAGACAGTCTGTCCGGGCCATCCCTCGAATGGTACATGAGTCTGGAGCCTACCAGTGTGCGCACGTGGAAGGACCTTGCTGAAGCATTTGTGCACCACTACCAATACAACAACGACTTGGCCCCGAACCGAGTCCAACTGCAGAATCTGTCGCAAAGGAACAACGAAGGGTTTAAGGAATACACCCAGCGGTGGCGTGAATTGGCAGCCAGGGTTCAGCCGCCGATGGTTGAACATGAGCTTGTGCAGATGTTCGTAGCCACCCTCCCAGGGGTTTATTATGAGAAATTGGTCAGTGGTATGTCTGGAACCTTCTCAGATCTCATTATCACGGGTGAGCACATTGAAAATGGGATCAAACTGGGGAAAATTCAAGGTGATTCGTCCTCAGCTGGAGGAGGAGGAAAGAAGCCTTATGGTGGCAAAAGGCGAGAAGGAGAAACGAGCGCTGTGACCAACACTCGAAGGAAGGGTAAAGGTCCTCACCAACAGGTGGCCAGCATAACTATCCCGGCAGTTCAACAACCACAGCAGCAGCAGCAGCATCAACCGAATCAACAAGGGTACAGAAAGTATCAGAATCGGGCACCTCTGTCGAGTCGTCACCTCGAGACACCGCCCATGTCGTACGCGCAACTGTTACAGACTTTGCTTCAACTACAGTTGATCCAGAAGAGAACCTTGGCTCCCTTGACAGGGGCACCTCCGCCAGGTTATGACGCGAATGCAACTTGTGAATTTCACTCAGGGGCACCGGGCCACACGATAGAGAACTGCAAAGCCTTTAAGCATAAGGTGCAGGACATGGTGGACGCTAAGATCATCAACTTCTCCAATAATGTGCCAAATGTCACGAAGAACCCTATGCCGAATCATAGGGGAGGTGGAGTAAACGCCATTATCGAAGACGAGAGTTTGGATTTGTTGACTGACGTCAGAGATCTGAAGACGCCGCTTAGCTTCGTTAAAGCTAAGTTGGTGAAAAGAGGTTTCTTCCCAGGTTGCGGAGAGCTGTGTATGGGCTGTGCTACTAGTCCTGATGGATGTGAACAGCTGATAGAAGGAATTCAAAGTCTGATGACTGAAGGGATTTTACAGTTTAGCCGAAGGGCCGAATGTGGATCAGGAGAGGTAATGCTGAAGCTAGGTGATGAGGTTTCCACCATCACCATCCCTCGCCAGACGATAACTATTTCTGCACCCAGGCCGCCTACGATTACCATCACCAAAGCTGGGACGATACCGTTCGAAAGCACCAATGCTGTCCCATGGCATTATGGGGCTGAAGTCTACTGCAACGGACAGAAGTTGGAGCTAGAACCGTTTGGGTCGTCTGTGGAGAACCTTGCGGGAATCAGTGGTATCACTCGCAGCGGAAGAGTGTTTGCACCACCAGAGGTCGTGGCGGACAAAGGGGACAGAGCTGATGCAACTGATAAAGGTAAAAGTAAAGTCGTTGAAGAGATCCCTCGGGGGGCAGAAAAAGACTTACTTGTTAAAGACGCCGAGGAATTTATGAGGTTGATTAAAAAGAGTGACTACAAGATTGTGGATCATCTCCATCAAACGCCCTCGAAAATTTCCATCTTGAACCTGTTGCTGTGTTCTGAAGCACACCGCAACGCGTGCTGAAGGTGTTGAACGCCGCATATGTGCCGTAGGAAATATCGGTAAATCAGCTAGAAGAGGTCGTATATAACGCCCCATATTGCTTTCAGGATTACCGACTGACCCCACAAACCAACACGAGTCTTTTCAGCATGCTTTTTCCTCACTCACATGCTTTCTGGGAAACTTCCCAGAAGGTCACCCATCCCATAATTGCTCCAAGTCAAGCATGCTTAACTGTGGAGTTCTTATGAACGGCCTACCGAAAAGAAGATGCATCTTGTTGGTATAGGTAGCACCAATTAATCCTTATAAGCCTTCATTCAACCATGCAGTCCCATACCTGCATGTGAGTGAGGAAAAAGCATGCTGAAAAGACCCGTGTTGGTTTGTGGGGTTAGTCGGTAATCTTGAAAGCAATATGGGGCATTACATCGTAGCCCACGTGAATGCTGGAAATGGGTTAGGGTTCACTGACCTAGAGCTGACTCCGAAAGGGAGGAATCACAATAGCGCCCTGCACATCTCGATAGAGTGTAGGGGAACAATTATGTCTCACGTGTTGGTAGACACTGGGTCGTCGCTCAATGTTCTTCCGAAGAAGGCATTGATGAAGTTGGATACTCGCAGAGTGATTGCACACCCAATGATCTGGTTGTGAAGGCGTTCGATGGAACCAAACGCCATGTTTTCGGGGAGGTGACCCTGCCAATCCAAGTTGGGCCGGAAACGTTCGACGCGATCTTTTACATTATGGACATCATGCCTGCCTACAGCTGCCTCTTGGGACGGCTATGGATCTATGCTGCGGGTGCCGTGACCTCCACGTTGCACCAGAAACTCAAGTATGCTGTCGGAGGTAGCATCGTGACTGTGTGTGGCGAGGAAGACATAATGGTGAGCCATTTGTCGTCCTTCAAGTATGTTGAGATGGATGGGGAAATCCATGAAACTCTATGCCAAGCGTTCGAAGCTGTCAAAGTCAAGGACGTAGCTCCTATAGTAACTGAGAAGCCAGAGATGACTCTCTCTTCCTTCAAAGAAGTCGGGCTGTTGTCCAAGCCGGATCTACCCCAGGCTGGGGGCGAATTTTGGAGATACCTCACAAGAAAGACAAGTTTGGGTTGGGATATTCTCCTGGAGCTGAAGCTTCTTCTTCTAGCAGCGCGTCGTGAGGTAAAGGGCCGATCCAGCTTACCAGTGGCGGGGTGATATTTGAAAGCGTCAACACGGTGTCTGAAGACAACAGAGATAGCGACTGTGACCTCGACTCTTGGATCCAGCCAAGCAAGCCAGGCGAGGGCCTTACCAACTGGTCCGTCAAGGACATCATCCAGATGACAAGCGAAGAGTAATGATTTACTTTTTTCCAATCATTGTACAACCCTATGTCCTACCCGGGGCATAGTGGTTTTATTGTCAGGGCCTTGTTGGATTATGTACATGCATTTTATCAATAAATCAAAAGGCGTTTTTCTTCGTATTCAAATATTGTGATCTTTGTTATTCCTGTTTTATATTTGTTTTGAAAAACAATAAAATGGCAATGGGGTTTGTGCTAACCTGCATATCCTTGTTTTAAGTGTAACCCTTGTTATTGCAGGATCCACATAACAGATGACATCGACTCTAGACCTTCTACGACTCACTTCGACTTCGATTGCCCGATCTATCAAGCCGAAGAAGAGATTGATGAAGATGAAGATCTTCCTGAAGAGTTGGCCCGCTTGTTGAAACAAGAAGAGAAAGTTATTCTGCCTCATGAAGAGGAGATCGAGATTGTGAATCTGGGTTCTGAAGAACTCGTTAGAAACGTCAGGATAGGGGCTGCATTGCAGAGTGATGTCAAGCAGAGGCTAGTCGAGATGCTAAGAGAGTATAGTGACGTCTTTGCTTGGTCATACGAAGATATGCCCGGACTTGACACTGACATCGTGGTCCACCACTTGCCGTTGCGAGAAGATTGTCCTCCCGTTAAGCAGAAGCTTAGGAGGACGAGACCAGATATGGCCGTTAAGATCAAAGAAGAAGTGCAAAAACAACTTGATGCTGGCTTCTTAGCGGTCACTACTTACCCTTCGTGGCTCGCCAACATAGTGCCTGTACCGAAGAAGGACGATAAGGTACGAATGTGCGTCGATTATCGGGATTTGAATAGGGCGAGCCCTAAAGATGATTTCCCGCTCCCTCACATTGATGTGTTGGTCGACAATACAGCGCAACTCTCCGTGTTTTCGTTCATGGATGGCTTCTCCGGTTACAATCAGATCAAGATGGCGCCGGAGGACATGGAGAAAACTACGTTTATCACTCCCTGGGGGACATTCTGCTACAAGGTAATGCCTTTCGGTCTGAAGAACGCAGGGGCCACTTACCAACGAGCAATGGTTACTTTTTTTCATGACATGATTCATCATGAGATTGAAGTCTATGTTGATGACATGATCGCGAAGTCCCAAACGGAGGAAGGACATCTGGTCAATTTGCTGAAGCTTTTTGAGAGGCTTAGGAAGTTCAGGTTGAGGCTGAATCCTAACAAATGTACTTTCGGAGTACGGTCCGGAAAGTTACTGGGGTTTATCGTGAGTGAAAGAGGCATCGAGGTTGATCCTGCGAAGATTAAAGCGATACAAGAAATGCCAGTGCCGAAAACAGAAAAAGAAGTTCGTGGTTTCCTGGGTAGAATAAACTACATTGCAAGGTTTATCTCTCAGCTCACGGCCACGTGTGAACCGATGTTCAAACTGTTAAAGAAAGATCAGGCGATCATCTGGAACGAGGATTGCCAGAAGGCATTCGATAAGATAAAACAGTATCTGCAGGAACCTCCAATCTTGATACCCCCAGTGGCTGGACGGCCTCTAATCATGTACTTGACAGTTCTTGAGAATAGTATGGGGTGTGTTCTCGGTCAGCATGACGAGACGGGCAAAAAGGAGCATGCCATTTACTACTTGAGTAAAAAGTTCACAGACTGTGAATCTCGCTACTCGATGCTGGAGAAAACGTGTTGTGCACTAGCCTGGGCTGCCAAACGTTTACGACAGTACATGCTCAATCACACCACTATGCTAATTTCGAAGATGGATTTGATCAAGTACGTCTTCGAGAAACAAGCGCTTTCGGGCAGGATTTCCAGACGGCAAATGGTGTTGACGGAATATGATATTCAGTATGTTTCCCAGAAGGCCATCAAGGGAAGCGTATTGTCTGATTACCTTGCCGAACAGCCGATCGAGGATTACCAGCCTATGAAATTTGAATTCCCTGATGAGGATATCATGTTTCTCAAAGCGAAAGATTGCGATGAGCCGCTACCCGACGAGGGGCCAGATAGGAAATCCCAGTGGAAATTGATATTTGACGGGGCGGTTAATTCCTACGGAAGTGGCATTGGGGCGATCATCACGACTCCCCACGGATCCCACATCCCGTTCACTGCAAGACTGACGTTTCCAGTCACCAATAATGAAGCGGAGTACGAAGCATGCATCATGGGTCTAGAAGAGGCAATTGATTTGAGAATCAAGAACCTAGACGTATATGGTGACTCGGCGCTTGTGATCAACCAGATTAAAGGGGAGTGGGAGACTCGCCAATCGAATTTGGTGCCGTACATGAACTATGCCAGAAGGCTGCTTCCGTTCTTTGATCGAGTGGAACTCCATCATGTACCCAGAGCAGAAAATCAGATGGCTGATGCCTTAGCCACGTTGGCTTCGATGTATAAAGTCAATTTTTGGAATGAAGCTCCAAGAATTGTCCTTTCTCGTCTTGATAGACCTGCGTTCGTCTTTGCAATCGAGGAAGCCGCCGACGGCAAGCCATGGTTCCATGACATCCAGACTTTCCTTATGACTAAGGAGTATCCTGCGGGAGCATCAACCCAGGATAAGAAGACTCTGAGGAGGCTGTCTGGAAATTTCTATCTCAATCCTGATGGAGTTTTGTATAAAAGAAACCATGATCTCGTGCTACTCAGATGTGTAGATGAGAAAGAGGCGAGTATGCTCATGGAAGAAGTCCATGAAGGCACATTTGGTACGCACGCCGGCGGGCATGCTATGACGAGAAAGATCCTGAGAGCAGGATATTACTGGCTGACGATGGAATCAGATTGCTTTAAATTCGCGAAGAGATGTCATAAATGCCAGATTTATGCTGATAAAGTTCACGTGCCGCCGTGCCCGTTAAATGTCATGTCCTCCCCGTGGCCGTTCTCCATGTGGGGCATCGACATGATAGGCAAGATCGAGCCCACTGCATCTAACGGTCATCGCTTCATTCTAGTAGCTATCGACTACTTCACCAAGTGGGTGGAGGCAGCCTCATATGCTAATGTGACCAAGCAGGTGGTGGCTAAATTCATAAAGAGGGATATCATCTGTCGTTACGGAGTCCCCGAATGGATCATTACCGATAATGGTTCGAATCTGAATAACAAGATGATGAAGGAGTTGTGCCAGAGTTTCAAGATTAAACACCACAACTCATCTCCTTACCGGCCGAAGATGAATGGCGCCGTTGAAGCGGCCAATAAGAACATAAAGAAGATTGTTCAGAAGATGGTTGTGACCTATAAGGATTGGCACGAGATGTTGCCGTTTGCACTGCACGGTTATCGTACGACGGTGCGTACGTCAACCGGGGCAACTCCTTTCTCCTTAGTGTACGGTATGGAAGCTGTCTTACCGTTAGAAGTGGAGATCCCTTCTTTGCGAGTTTTGGTTGATGTGAAACTCGACGAGGCAGAATGGATTAAGAACCGACTAAACCAACTCAGCCTGATGGACGAGAAGAGGTTAGCATCGATTGCGCATGGTCGTCTGTACCAAAGCCGAATGAAGAAAGCTTATGATAAGAAAGTGCGTCCTAGAAGCTTTCAGACGGGTGATCTCGTCCTGAAGAAGATTCTTCCTCCACACTCCGATCACCGGGGCAAGTGGACTCCCAATTACGAAGGTCCGTACGTCGTCAGCAAGGTCTTCTCGGGAGGATCTTTATTGTTATCCACGATGGATGGTGAAGATTTTGCATCCCCGGTGAACGCGGACGCAGTTAAAAAATACTTTGCTTAAAGAATGACCCGCTGGAAAGAAAAAGAATATCCATGCAAAAATGGGGCATCCTGGAGAACCATAAAAAAGGAAAAAGGTTCGGGCAAAAATTAGGGATATAAATTGAAAAAATGTACACCCGCAAAGTCGAAAACCCGGATCGGCGACTTTGGCAAAAAAGGGTATCCCGGTGAACTGAAAACCCGCAAAGGGCGGTTCACGCAAAAGTTAGGGAATTGAAAAAGCAAATGACTGCGTTCCGCGTGTGGACTTTCATTGTTTAGTGGTTTGGAAGACCTGAGGGCCGTTTATCTGAATCAATCTCTTCTGAAGCTGAAGCGTCGGAGAAGTATCGAAGTCGAGTGGGTCATAGAGGGATCAACTCATGGTGTTCGTCTATGCCTCGTTGCCGACATTTGTATATACTGATGTATATTTATGTTTTATTTTTTGCGCGGCTTCCTCATTCCAGGAGCTTGCCTCTGTTGTAAAACATTTTTTACCCATTCAGGGGTTCGTTATCAATAAAATGTATACTATTCAGCAATTCTGTTTGTCTGTTTAGCATTTACCTGTTTTGTTTGCGAAAAAGAACGCCGATGTTTTTGACAAAATGCGCATACATAACCTTACTGGCCTAGGCCACTGATTGTTGAAACAATGAATTACTCGAACATTGTCATAAGATGATAACCTTGATAGGTCCCTTTGAGAAGGGCATCTTGTCTGTTTGTTTGTGTTGTTGCAGGTGTAGCACGTACCCGACAGTACGCCGTATGCGTCCCCAAGCAGGATGATTCCTTCTTCTCCAGCAAAGTTCAGCAGCCTCTCCCCACGGAGTCTGAATGTGAGATCGTAAGCATTGATATGTCTCCCCAGGCAGAGAAGATTCTCTCCCCAATCAGATACATCCTGAAGGAATGTCGTCTCCCCAGCTAAGTCGTTCACCGAAGTGTGCAGCAGTTGATAGTTCCAGACTGAAGTCTCCAGAAGAATTGAGATTCCCCATAGAGTCGTACTCTCCCCTGTAAGCAGGACGATTCCTTCTTCCTCAGCCGAGCTGACAAATCCCCAAAAGAGTCGAGTCCCCGGGAGTCGTTTGGGCCATGATTGGTTTTCCCCAGTAGAGTGTTGAATAGCTGATGCTGTATTTCCCCATCGGAGTCGTTATCTCCAGGAAAGTTTTAGCCGCGAAGGCCGTGCAGTTTATTTCTGCGATTGACATCATTTTCCTCAGCAGGTCCAGGTTCTCGTAGAGCTTTGTTCCCCTGCAGCAGTAGACTGAAGTTTGCTTCCCCGTGCGGATTCCGATTGAGATTGGCGTGACGTCCTCTCCTCGGCAGGATGATTCCTCCCCTCCACCAGAGTGTTTCTTTCTCCTTGACAGGAGGATCCTCCCTTCGGCATTTATTTTACTGACGGGATTGCAGCATTTTGCATGATTGCATAGCATTTATCATAAACGCGTAGCATTTCCACCGTGTGGAGCATTGCGCCATTGTCAAAGCATATGCATAATAAACATGAGCTAGGTCGTTATCGTTCTTGTTTTGCAGGTGTTCCTCCGCAGAGTCGCTTGCTCAAGATGATTCTTGAACTCCCCAGCAAAGTCGTTTGCTCAGGACGATTCCTGAATTCTCCAGCAAAGTCGTTGCTTAAGATGATTCTTAAAATCCCCAGTGAAGTGCCGGAGAGAGTCGCTCAAGTTGATGCCTAGAGTACCCGGCAGAGCGTTTGCTCAGGATGATTCCTGAAATCTCCAGCATAATTATGGGTGCGGGATGATTCTTGAAGTCCCCACGGAGTTATTTGTTCAAGATGATTCTTGATTCCCTCAGCAGAGTTGATTCACCCAGAATGATTTCTGGATCCCCGAAGCAGAGTTACTTGATAGTTCTCCTGAATCCCCAGCGGAGATGCGTCATCCCCAGCAGGTTTCCAAACAGTGAAGTTTAAACTTCCCTTGAAGACTTGATGATTGAAGTCCAACCATGTTAACGGAGCAGTTCCCTCAGCTGATGCAGAGTGCCTGATGGCAGAAGTTTGGATATCCCCGAGCGGTTCATGATTAACCGAGAATTCTATTCCCGACTTACTGATGAAGTCTGATTGATGCCCAAAGATTTCTTTGAATGCCCAATGGCATGATTAACTTGATTGTTGACCTGATGAGTCTCGAGGAATCTTGATTCTTGACGGCATGATCTACCATGTACTACCGGTTTCCGTGTGACCAATTCCCCAGCTAGTTGCCGTGCAGCTAGTATTTCAGTTTCCGAAGATTTGTTCCCATCAGAGTACTGTGTACTTGTGCAGTTGGCAAATTTCCGGGTTTGTCGGTATTCAACCGTCTCGCACCTTGATTGGTTGAGAGTCGTTCGCTTCTCACCCATTCAGGTTCAAGCCGTTTGAATAGGGGCAGCTGTTGCACCCCAAAATTTGACCAACATCTCTTTACCTGGCTCATGTTTCATTTCATTCATATTAGCATTATCATTTGCATTTCATTGACATGTATGCAGGAGATCAAGAGGTATGAGTACCAATCAAGAGCTATACAAGACTATGAAGCTAGCCAAGAAGGTTATTCAAGTGTTCAAGGGTTGATATCTTTGTCAGAGAAGTCAGAAGATCCTCAAAGAGAGTGGTTGAAACCAAGGTTGTGTGCCTCCTAACTTGAGAGTTGTGGGAAGCTCCTCAGATGATTCTGAAGCTATGAAGTGGACTTGAAGCCTTGAGAGAGCTTATGAGATGTCTTTAAAGCCATCATGAGGCCTAGATAGGTCATTGTGCAAGATTAAGAAGATTCAGCCATGATTGGTGTAATTAGGGTTTGACTGGGTCAACCCTAGGTCAACTGATGATTTGGAGAGGGTTGAGACCCAATTCAAGGGCCATGTGATCATGGATTGACACATTGAGATGTTATAAGGATGATTCCAAGGTCAACTCATCATGATTGAAGAGTTTGAGAAGTTTCAAGCTAGGGTTTCTAAGGCTTGACAGTGTAAAATCCCCTAGTTTGACCCCTATCTTCAAGGCAGTTTAGCTCAAGATGTGATTGTCATCTCATCTTACCCCCAACATGAATGTTGTATAGCTTGTTCTTAGATTTAATTTGAGTACTAGAAGTCCTTGATAGGATTTGTAAAGCTCAAGTTATGACTTTGACAAGTTACAGGTCATCTGAGGTATGTGAATCTGGGGCCTTGAAAGTTACCCAACTTGAATCAAACTTTTGCCCAAGAAGGATGATTCCTATGAACTTATGGTCAACATGAATGTTGTTCCTTATATTCTTAGCTTTCTAGAGAGTACTAGAAGTCCTTGATAGGATTGGTAGAACTCAAGTTATGGCTTTGACAAGTCAAGGGCATTTTGGTCATTTGGAGATTACAGGTCATTTCAAGTATAAAACCATAACTCCTATTTCCAAGCTTCAAATGGAAAAATATTCAACATCAAACTTGTTCAAAATGATGTTTTAAGGCTATTAAGGAGGTCATGAGATGATGTAAAGGCTTGTAGCTCAAAGTTGCAAAAATGACCTAAAATAAGGGCATAAGTTAAATAAACCAAAGTTGGAAATTGATATTTTCAACCTAAACATCCAAACCATGGCATGTAATATATCATTTTGACTCTAGAAAACATTTTAAGAACATTGGTTTAGCCACATTTTTGATTTGAGATTCAATTTATGGACTTGCTTTGAAAAGCACTTGCTTGCATATTAAGTAACACTTGCAAAACTCAAAATCAAGGCATGAGCAAGGTCTTTGCAAGCTAAACTCCTCTCAAAATGTCACTAGGGGAGAAATTGAAAGAGATTGAGGTTGGTATCAAGCTACAAACAGAATTGGGCATAGCATGAGATGTGTTTGAAAATCTCATGACATGAGAAGTGGAAAATCTCATTGGAAGGATCTAGAGGGTTCTAGATCATCTAAACTTCATCTATATATTGAGTAGGGTTGATCCATGGCAGAGGTTGGTGATCATTGAAGGAGAGAGCTTAGTTTGAGATTGAAATTTCATAGCTTGCAAGTGCAATCGGTTTCATCAAATCCTCCATTTTCCTTCCATTTTCTTGATTGATTCTTCTTCCATGGATGTCAAGGAGTGATTCCAGATCATTTTCAAGAAGAATTGGTGGCTAAATCGTGTCTGAGCAAGTGAATTTCAGCACCTGCAACTCACCATCGGGTTTCAAGATTCAATCACTTTCAACTGGTTCTTTTGCATACAGAAGCAAGGAGGAGGTTCATTGATCGTGTCTGCAAGATTGTGGAGCTTGATTTGGAGGATCCGTGCATCTGTTCATCCAAGATTTCCAGGTTGGTAACCTTCTTCCTATAGCATGATTTAGGTAGAATTAGGTTGAATTAAGGTGTTAGATTTATTGTAGAATGGTGTAGGATGGATTTCAGATAGCTAATTTGAGAATTAGTGACAAAATAGGAGAATTGCCATTTTCGGTTGAGATTGGGATATGGTGAATCTTGAGGTTTCAGAGGAAACTAAGGGTATGGTTGAGTTCGTGGCAAGATTTGGGATGAATTTCATGTTTTGACCGTGTGCAATAGAGGCCCCTAGGGAGAACTAGGGTTGAGGAAGATGATCGGAGCTCCACCGGTGGTGGCCGGAGCTGGGCGCGAAGCTCAAAGGTTTGAAAGGTTGAAGACGACCTCAGGACCATTGGATCTTGTTTTGACTTGGACTTTGAGAGCAATCCAATGGCCACGTTTTGAAGTTGATTTGTGAAGGATCTGAGTAAGTGAAACGATGCGTTTCACTTACTAGCTGGTTTTGGGCTTAGTGAGTTAAGCGCTATCCACACCCCCCTGATGGCCCAACCCGTTGTTTTAACTGAGTCTGGTTTCTAATTGCACCGCGCGCTTGTTTATTTTAATTTGATTTTCTTTTAATTTTCATTTCATTCAGGATTTTTGAAAAATTCATATAAAATTGAAAATTAACCCAATTAAACCCACTCTTTTTGCATTTTAATCATGATTGAGTCTAGTATTTTTTAGAGAAAAAATATTTTCATTTCATGTAATTTATGATTTAATGGGAGTTTTACATTTTAATTGATATTAAAATGATTATGTTTGATACATATTTTTGTGGAATTTTGTATGATCTCATGGTGATGATTTTGAGCCTAATTTTTTGTGTGTGATTAGGGTAGTCATGCATGATCCCATAGAATTTTTCTCACATTTTTGAGATGAAAATAGGTGTGCTTTCTAGATTGATATTTAGGTGCCTCCTTTTAGGGTTTTAGGTTTGATACCTTGTAATGTAGGATTTAGTTCTAGGTCTAATTTGATGGTTTGATCTCTGAAATTAATGTGGTAGAGTCATGATTGACCTAGGTTCCCCTAGTAATTTTTGTAAGATTTTACAATTGATTTTAGTATTTTAGTTAGGACTAACTTTAGTACTAGGTTTTAGGTGATCCTAATTTACTAATTCAACTAGTTTAAATTCTCTAGTTCCCTTAGATTAGGGTTTGTGCTTGGTTTGCCTTTGGTTGAGATTGAAGACAAGTTGAGGACAAGGTGAGGATACTTGAAGTTTCTTGGAGCTTTGGATTTGTTTGTGCCTGAAGGTGTCTGATGAAGATTAGGAGATAGGACATAGGGAGAGCCTTGTAGTTAGAATGATTTCTTTCACAAACATGGAAAGCATCTTGTGCTTCCATTCCTCCCAATGACTAAAAGTCCTTTTCAGATATTCACATCCCTCCTTTGGAAGGATGAGTGGCTTTATCTGGGAAGTAGAACTTTGAGGGAACCAGTCTCTCCTAATGATGAACCCTTACAGGATTCCTTTGGTTGTCAGTAAGCTGTTTATCATTTCCCCTCCTCTTGTTAAATCAATTATCTTCTGGTTTGAGTATCTTGAAAGATGTTAGACTTGAGTTTGAAGATGAGAACTTCATTGAAGAGTGTGGAAGAGGATGATTCCTTGAGCATCGCCATTGCAGCTGAAGCTTGAAGAGCAAGAAGAACAAGTTGATACTTGAAGGTCCAGTTGAGATTGAATGAAGAGCTGAGGCTTAAAGGATTGAAGGATGAAGTTGACACCTCCAGATGATTAAAGACTACTCTGAGAAGCTGAAGCTTGTAGGAGGAGAAGACCAAGTTGAGACTGGTAAAGCAAAGAGAGCTGAAGCTTGAAGACTGAGTTGACACTTATGAAGAGGATTCAATTGAGATTGAGTGTGGAGCTGAGGCTTGAGGAATAAAGGACAAGTTGATACTTGTACAGTGAAGCTTGGAGAGCCTGAAGGAATCAAGTTAATACTTGCAGTTAAGAGTGAAGCCTGAAGATGGAATTGACTGGAGAGCTGAAGCTTGGAGAAGAGAGAATAAGTTGAAACTTATGTTGAAGGGTTGAAACCTGGAGAAGCAAATTGATATTTGTCATGAGAGATGGTAGCCTTGAAGGGTGGTTGAAGTCTGAAGACTGGATTGCTGTTAGAAAAGCTGAAGCTTGGAGTTGAGGGAGTTGTTGATCTGCTTTCTTATCTGTTTTCTTTTCTGTGCTGATGTGCCTTGTTTGACTTGCTTGATGCATTAGAATAAGTCCATATCTAGACTGACTTCAAGCTAGGAGCATGATTGCACTAGAGGTTAAGTGGACCCCTCTGCTTGTATTGTTACTGTATGGCTTTGCTTGCGGGTATTCGGTAGAGCCTAGCTCCCTTGCCCATGTGGTTTATTTTGCTTGACAGCATTTCATTTCTTCTGTATGATTATAGTTTACTGTATTCTGCTTGATAGCATGTTATCTTTTTCTGTATGATTACAATTATTCATATCTGGCTTGAGGTTGAGATGAGCTTGTGGAGGCTGCTGCCCCACACACATTTCCTCCCTCACTTGCATTGCATGCATTTTACTGTTTACTGTTTAAGCTGATGCTTTATCTGTTTCTTTATCATTGACATGATCCCTTAGGAATCTCACTTCCTTTGATAAGGAAGTGATGATAGAACTTTAGGTTGAAACCTATGCATGATAACTTCTAGGAGTTCCCTGTTTCAAACCTCAACTATAGGATGAATCCTTGGCATGACAACAGTAGGACTTGATAGTCTCCCTTTAGTTGAGCCTGTTCTCTTCTCATCTCAAAACAAATTAAGATACAGTAATCATGAATGATTTCTTTCGTACGTTACGAGCCTTAAGCTATATGAGAAAGGATTGTTGGAGAGTTTCTTTTCAACAGTCTGGATGTTTAGTATGGCACCTGTAATACCCCAAATTTTACCCTTTCTTTTTTATTTTTATTTTAAATTCTTATTAACCTAATAAATTAACCTTTTTTTTAGATTTTGTTTTTTAACTAATAATAATTTAATTAATTTTTTTTATAACTTTACTAATGTTTGTTTATTAACTTTTTTCTATTTAGTTTATTTATTTAAGTCATTTTAAGCTCTTCTTACTAACTTTTAGGATTTAGATTAAAATTTAACTTTTTTTTCTTTTCTTTAAAGAGTAAATTTTTTATAACCTTTTTTAAATTAATTTCTAACACTTTTTTTTTAATCAAATTCTAATACTTTTTTTAATAAAAATCTAATACTTTTTTTTAAAATTAAATCTTTTTTTTCTAACTTTTTAAAATTAAATCTTTTTTCTAACTTTTTAAAATTAAATCTTTTTTCTAACCTTTTAAAGCTAAATCTTTTTTTCTAACTTTTTTAAAGCTAAATCTTTTTTTTCTAACTTTTTTAAAGTTAAATATTTTTTTCTAACTTTTTTTTAAAACTAAATCTTTTTTTTCTAACTTTTTTAAAGTTAAATATTTTTTTCTAACTTCTTTTTAAAATTAAATCTTTTTTCTAACTTTTATAAAGTTAAATCTTTTTTTCTAACTTTTTTAAAAAAAATTAAATCTTTCTTCTAACTTTTATAAAATTAAATCTTTTTTTTCTCTAATTTCTTTTTAAAATTAAATCTTTTTTTTCTAACTATTTTAAAAATTAAATCTAACCTTTTTTTATAAATTAAATCTATCCTTTTTTTTTTTAAAATTAAATCTAAATCTTTTTTTGACACCTTTATTTTTCAAATTAAAATTCTAAATTCTTTTTAAAATTAAATTCTAACGCCCTTTTCTTTTTCTTTTTTTTTTTAAATTTTAAATTCCTTTTAAAATTAAATTCTAACGCCCTTTTCTTTTTCTTTTTTTTTTAAATTTTAAATTCCTTTTAAAATTAAATTCTAACAGTTTTTAAAATAATTCTAACATTTTTTAAAACCAACATTCAAATATTTTTTTTTTATTCTAACTCATTTTTTTTTAAAACTCTAATTTTTTATTTAACTTGAAACTCTAATCTTCTTTGCTAACTTTTTAAATTTAAATCTCAACACTTTTTTAATCTAATCCAATCTTAATGAATTCCAGATAGAGTTAAATCAAATCAATCAGATCAATCATCATCATAAGAAAATCAGATCTAAATATCAACATCACCATCATTGAATCAAATCTGAAATCATCATAAAAATTCATTCAAATCAAATCAGAGATTGAAAAAGATTGAGATATTCAAATTAAATCTGAGATTAAAAAAAAAGATTTAAAAATCAAGTATAAAAGGGACGAAAATCATAACAAGAAAGGGAGAACTTTTTTCGTAAAATCCAAGCAAACTCCGTCAAAAATCCTCTAGCCTCAGGACAAAGCATCATCGGCCATCATCATTCCGTAAGGATCAAAAAATATAATTACAATTTTTGTGTTGCTTTTCATGTTTTTCAGGAAAAAGAGATGAAGAAGACAAATCGGCGGTCATGCAAAAGAAGAAGAAGATAACATCCGTGAGAGGCAAACAAGAAGGAGAGGAACACACGCAAACTCAGAGAGCAGAGAGAAGAAGAGTGATGACCGGCCCAACCCTCTTTTTTATTATTTATTGTTTTTCCATTTGTTATTTTATTTTGTTTATCTTTTTTAAAAAAATCAAGAAGACCCTTTCTTTTTTATAATCAAAAACCTTTTTCAAATTAATTAAAACTCTTTTTAAATAAAATAATCAAATGTTTTTTCAAATAATAAAACTTTTTTATAACTTTAAAGTAAAACGTGTTTTTAACTAACATTAAGATTTTTTAAATTAAACCAATTGTTTTTTTTAATGATTAAATCTTTTTTTCAAAATATTATCACTAAAACTCCTTTTTTAGAATAATTAACCAAACTTTCACTTTTTTATTAATAAATTTTTTTAAAACTCAAAACTCTTTTAATTAAAATTAATCTCTCTTTTCACAAATTTAAATCCTTGGTTAAAAAGACCATAAAAGTCCTCCAAAATTCATACGGTTTGTTTCTCGTTCAATTTTGATTTCGTTTTCGTCTAACCCCACATACTGACATTTTTGTTTGTTTTGTTTCTTGCAGCTATTATGTTCAATTTGAAACTTATTTTCGGTTTTATATTTAGCTATTATAATTGTAACTGCTTATGGGATGTAATTGTGCGAGACAATTGTCGCATTTATCTTTCCGCACTTTATTTTCTGCCGTTGTATGTATATTCAATTTCATCGCATCTTTATAATTAATTTCACTCCTCCGAAGGAATTAGGTCTAGCCGTTTGACCGCCGTGTCAGTAGTCCTCAACTTCAAACCCTTGCGACCTCACAAACCCTAATTTTCACAAATGCCTCGCCGCAGGCAAGATTACAATTTTACCCCTAGCATTAGGTCAAAGAGCCGCCGCGCTCATTTTAGGGTTTCCCGCCGTGGAATCCCTAACCTAATTTAACCCTAATTACAACTTAATAATTCAACGTAGAGATTTGGAGTTTCTACAATCCACGTAAGCGTGTCCTTAAGACATGTTTATTCCCCTTGAGACCTTGACCACAGTCAAGAAGTTTCTAACCTCCCTATTGAGGGGAACTACGATTACTCTGATTCCATTCCCGTAAGGATACGTAGGCACAAGATGCGATGTCTTGCC
The DNA here is from genome assembly GCA_963859935.3 of Lathyrus sativus. Classification (NCBI taxonomy): domain Eukaryota; kingdom Viridiplantae; phylum Streptophyta; class Magnoliopsida; order Fabales; family Fabaceae; genus Lathyrus; species Lathyrus sativus. The sequence continues at coordinate 648,182,553 of OZ012739.1, read as the reverse complement.
GAGTAAACTTAGAATTAACCCCTTAGGTCTCTTTTCTCACTTTTAATCCCTTTGTACATATCTCTTAAGCAAATAAATAAAGCAGATAGTAAAGCATCTGAACAAAAGGTTCCTGTAGAGTACTACAGAAGTTTAGGGTGCTAATACCTTCCCTAAATTTAACCAACCCCCGAACCCTAGATCTTTCCCCGCATTGTGTTTACAATGCAAAATAGGTTTTCCCTCTTTTGACCTTTTCCTTCGGATAAATCAAAGAGCGGTTGTGAATTGAATTGCGATTCAAACTCATTAATAGTTTGTGATCCTATTTCCACCGCAACAGAAAATGGCGACTTCACTGGGGACTAACTTTAACTTTTGAGGGTTATCCCTAACTTGTTCATATTTATTACTATCTGTGTTATTATTCACTTGCATGTATATATTGGTGCTTTGATTGTGGGACTGTTTCCTGTGCTGTGAGATAGGTCCTAACCCGGATCTAGTGTACCTTAGGTAAATGGCAATAGACCAAGGAAACTGTACGACGTATATCGATGCGGTTGATCTGGTGGCCATAGTTAGTGCGACTTCTTGGTTGGTGCTTATATTCCTTAAGTCAAGTTGAGGATAATATTGAGGCTGCCATATGTTGTCAATGCACTAACTGACTTTTAGAACCCTAGTTAACTCATCTTGGCCTTTAGAAAGTAGTGAGGTAACCGGCTTTGGTGCAGACTGAAGTTGGTTGACACTCGATACTACGCTCATTGAGATCTTAAACTTGGGGGGTTTTGGTTGGCAAGTCAGTTGCTTTCTGAACAACCACCCTTGTGAAGGATTAATGATATTGAGATCCCTTAGAACCTGGTTACTTTTGTAGGACAGGATGAACCATCTAACTTCAGGGGAGGGTACTTGCCTTTGAACCTCATGCAAGCCTTTAACCTAGGACTTTGTGTGTTTTCATGCATTGCATCCATAAAGCATCTCATCGCATTGTATTTCATGGAGTTCAAACATCATTTATGGATATCGCGGGATACCATAAATAAAAAAAAAATATAAAATGAAAAGACAAGAAAAAGATTTCTTTGGTACCCCACGACATTAGTAAATGTTTTGAATTCCATGAAATCTTCATTTACATTCACATTTTAGCATCATTTACTTTTTTGCATTGCATGTGTCTCCCAATTTCTCACACTCGGTTCTCTCACCTTCCAGTTCTGTCACCCTGAGTTCTCGGCACCAATACAACACCAGAGCTCAGACTCGGAAAAGAATGGAGGATCAGGCAAAAGAGATTGATCGCCTTAGCAATGAACTTGAAGACCTTCGAGGGGGTATGGGGCGAATGATGGAATTGTTACATGTCATGAATGCTAAGATGGATACCCAGCCCACTGTTGTTTCTGAGATTACCGGCGTTACTGTGGACCCTCCACCAAGTGTGACCGTAGCAAGGGACCCACCTTATGGTCTCGCTCCGGGTTTTGTGCCTCCCCAAGCCACTGTTCCGATTAATCAACCTGTTCAGCAAGCCGTGCCCTTGTTTTCTGAAGTTTCTAGGGGGGCTCCTATCTTTGCACCACCTGTTGTACACACTCGTGCGCAACCGTACTTCAATGAGACAGCTTTTGATAATCTTGATGAGAATGTTGAGGGTTGTGAGAAACATGATAAGCTTCGTGAGGAAGTAAACACTATCGTCCAGAGATTGAAAAAGGTAGAGGGTGATCAAATTTTTGGGACTGCTGCAAGGGATGTTTGTTTGGTCTCGGGTTTGGTTATTCCCCCGAAGTTCAAAACTCCGAACTTCGATCGCTATGAAGGTGCCACCTGTCCTAAGAGTCATTTGATCATGTATTATCGCAAAATGGCTGCCCATGTTGAGAATGATAAACTGATGATTCATTGCTTCCAAGACAGTTTGAAGGGTGCTTCTTCCAAGTGGTATTTAACTTTGGACCAATCCCGCGTTAAGAGCTTTCAAGATTTATCTGACGCTTTCATCAAACACTACAAGTACAATATGGATCTGGCTCCTGACAGAAGACAGCTGCTGAGTATGTCACAAAAGAATTCTGAGTCATTCAAAGAGTATGCTCAAAGGTGGAGAGAGACTGCTTCGCAGGTAGAACCTCCTTTGACCGAGAAAGAGTTAGCTGATTGGTTTGTCGACACGGTCCGTCCAGAATTTTACGAGAGAATGGTGGGTAGCGTGACTTCAAATTTCTCCGACATCGTTGCTGTGGGTGTCAAGATTGAATTGGGTATGAAGAGTGGTAAAATGACAAATAATCATGGCGCTTCTAAGGATCAGCCGAAGAAACCTCCGTATAGCTCCCAGAAAAAGAAGGAGAGTGAGACTAATACTATATCCTCTGGTAGACCAAGGGAACGCTTTTATCGACATCCGCAAGGTTATGCTCAACCTCAAGGGTACCCAGTCCAATATGCTCAACAACCCTATGTGGCAGCTATTACACCTTCTTTCAGTCAACAGGTTCCCATGTATCAACCTATGCAACAACCTCCTGTTTATCCGCCTCCTGTCAACTACCTACAGGCACCCAATACTCCTGCTCCTCAACAGCCAAAGAGTCCGGCTCCTCGCCAGAATATGCCGAATAGAAGAACGTATAAGCCTTGTCCGCCGATTCCAATGACTTTTACCGAGTTGTATCCCTCTTTGGTCAAGCAGGGTCTCATCACTACTCGGGCTTTGGGTCCGCCTCCTAATCCTCTACCCGCCAATTACAACACCGCTGCTCATTGTTTATTTCATGAGGGTGCGCCTGGCCATGATCTGGAGAATTGTTATGCTCTCAAAAATATTGTCAGGGATTTATTGGAAAAGAAGATTTTGTCATTCGAAGATCCTCAACCAAATGTTAAGAAGAACCCTTTTCCTAACCATGAGAGTGTCAATGCCATTAGTGCTGATTCAGAGGAAGGCTATGCCCTTGATATTGAACAGATTAAGACTCCTCTCAAAATGTTCCATTCGAAACTGTTTGAAGTTGGTTTGGTAGATACTTCCCACGTTGCATGCGTAAGTTGTGAAGCCAGTATTAAGGGTTGCATGTTGGTTCAGAATGATGTGCAGAGGTTAATTAATGAGGGTGTTTTACAAGTGACAAGCCAAGCCAAGAAGGATGTAGTCGCTGTGGTTGAGCCTGTCTTCCATCAGCCTGAATCAAAGGGTAAGGTACCAGTGTTTAATTTATCAGGGGCAGGCTCCGCCAACCTCGTGTTCGATATACCGAGGTCGTATATCCCTGAAGTGAATCAGCCTAAGCCTATAGTTATTCGGAGACCGAGTCCGTTTCCCTTCAGTGATCCTAAAGCTGTGCCTTGGAAATATGACGTGACGATGATTGACAAGGAGTCTGGGAAGGTTATTCCAAATGAAGAGGGTAAGGATACTGTGACCAATATCGCAGAGGTAAGCAGGATGACCCGCAGTGGCCGTGTGTATACTCCCCATTCCAATGAGGATCCACCTAAGGAGACCACTAATATCCCAGTGCCTGCCAAAGACAAAGGTAAGGGAGCCGTTACGAATAATGAAGATGCCGAATTTTTGAGGATCATCAAGAAAAGTGACTATAAAGTTATCGACCAACTTCATCAGACTCCTTCCAAGATTTCGATTTTATCTCTGTTGATGAATTCACCCGCTCATAGGATGGCCTTGCAGAAGGTTTTGACTCAAGCACATGTGGATCAAGATATTAGCACCAGTCGGTTTGATAGTGTGATTGCCAATTTAACCGCTTGTAACACCCTCAGTTTCAGCAATGAAGAGTTACCGAAGGAGGGTCCAAACCATAATCGTGCTTTACATATATCGGTAAAATGTCAGGAGGACAATTTAGCAAGAGTGCTAGTAGACACCGGGTCCTCTCTGAATGTGCTACCCAAGAGGGTTCTCGACAAGTTGGCCTGTAAAGAGACTGTGTTGAAGCCTACTCCTTTGGTTGTCAAGGCTTTCGACGGCTCTCGCCGATCGGTAATGGGGGAGGTTGAGCTTCCCATCCTGATTGGTCCGCAAGTTTTTAATATCACGTTTCAAGTCATGGACATTAATCCCAACTACAGTTGTTTACTCGGAAGGCCGTGGATTCATGCCGCTGGGGCAGTGACCTCAACGTTACATCAAAAGATGAAGTTCGTGATCGATGGAAAGTTGGTTATTATACACGGTGAGGAGGATCTGATGGTCAGCAACCTGTCCTCTTTCCGTTACATCGAGGCCGATGAGAATGCTGTAGACATTTCCTTTCAAGCACTTGAGATCGCCAATGCTGTTCTGCTGGAGGTCGAAGAGACAGTGGGTCAGGGTAATCCATCTTTTGCATCTCTGAAGAGTACCAAATCAACAATTGACAGGGGCATTCCTGAAGGTTGGGGAGAGGTAATTGATGTCAAGACCAAGACTGATCGCTCTGGGTTGGGTTACAAACCAACTCAGAATGGAGCTGCCACGACTGTCGAAGGGCGTCCGAAGGTTATCCAAGAAGTATTTGTCAGCAGAGGTTTCCGAGTCAATGCCATCAGCGACTGTGAAGAAAATGAAGAGCTGAGCAACCTGGTGTTTAAGGGTGATGCAGTTTTGAACAACTGGGAGGCCGTAGAGATCCCTGTTATTTTTCCCTTGTCAAAGTAATTGTTTTTTTAAGTTTCATTTACATTTTCAAATAAAAATCTGTAGCTCTGCCCAAGGCTATAGGGTCGTTTTGTCGGGCCACCTTTCATTCATAAAAAGATATTAATAAAAGTATTTTGTTCGATTCCACTTTGTTCATCTGCGTTTTTGTTTTCACTTTTAAAAATGAAATTGGCAACCTTTCTTCCGAAAAATAATAATATAAAAAAACAGCATTTCATTCTTACAAATCTTCGAGCATTTTAATTAAGTAAGCCTTCCATCATGCAGAGACATCATAAACCTTGTTGGATCCAATGACTTTGCTGACACTCCTGACTGGGATGCACCCATCAATCAAGCTGAGGACGAGGGTGAAGAAGATCTTGAAGTACCCGCGGAACTGACAAGATTGATTGAGTACGAGTACACAGAGCTTCAACCGCATAAAGAGCAAGTGGACCTAATTAATCTCGGTACAGATGAGAGCAAGAAAGAGGTCAAGATAGGTGCAATGCTTGGGACGGAGATTAGGCCGAGGTTGATTAAGTTGTTAAAAGAGTATATTGATGTGTTTGCGTGGTCATATCAAGATATGCCGGGCCTAGACACAGATATTGTTGTTCACAAGTTGCCACTTAAGCCAGATTGTCCACCTATCAAGCAGAAACTCCGAAGAACGAGACCCGACATGGCTTTGAAGATTCGAGATGAGGTTAAAAAGCAGTTGGATGCAGGTTTCTTGGCAGTCGCGAAATATCCAGATTGGGTTGCCAACATTGTGCCAGTGCCTAAGAAGGACGGTAAGGTTAGGATGTGTGTAGACTACAGGGATCTGAACAAAGCAAGTCCAAAGGACGACTTCCCACTGCCACATATTGATACACTGGTAGACAATACGACCAGTTTTGCGTTGTTTTCATTTATGGATGGTTTCTCTGGCTATAATCAGATCAAGATGGATCCCGATGATCGAGAGAAGACTACTTTCATTACTCCTTGGGGAACTTTCTGCTACAAAGTCATGCCCTTCGGTTTAAAGAATGCAGGGGCAACTTACCAACGTGCTATGACCACTCTTTTTCATGATATGATGCACAAAGAAATTGAGGTGTATGTGGACGATATGATAGCCAAATCTCAGAGTGAAGAGGAGCATTTAGACCATTTGGTGAAGCTGTTTGAACGACTCAGGAAATATCAGTTGAAATTGAATCCTGCAAAATGTACCTTCGGTGTCAGATCCGGAAAATTGCTTGGTTTCATTGTTAGCCAGCGAGGGATTGAGGTGGATCCTGACAAAGTCCGAGCCATTCAAGATATGCCGGCTCCGCAAACCGAGGCGCAAGTTAGGGGTTTTCTGGGACGTCTGAATTACATTTCCAGGTTTATCTTTAATATGACCGCTACTTGTGAGCCGATATTCAAGTTGCTTTGCAAGGGGCAGACAGTTGAGTGGAACCCTGATTGTCAGAAAGCGTTTGAGAAGATTAAGGGTTATTTGCAAGATCCCCCTATTCTGATTCCTCCCGTACCTGGAAGACCGTTGTTTATGTACCTTACTGTTCTCGAGAAGTCCATGGGTTGTGTGCTTGGACAACATGATGAGACTGGGAAAAAGGAACATGCAATTTATTACCTGAGCAAGAAGTTTACTGATTGCGAGAACAGATACTCACCATTGGAGAAAACTTGTTGTGCATTGGCATGGGCCGCTAAGCGCCTTCGGCAGTATATGGTCTGTCATACCACGTTATTGATTTCTAAAATGGATCCGATCAAGTATATTTTTGAAAAACCTGCTCAAACCGGGAGGCTAGCCCGTTGGCACATGTTGTTGTCCGAATATGACATCCAGTATGTACCCCGGAAGGCGATTAAGGGTAGTATCTTATCTGATTACCTTGCAGACCAGCCAGTGGGAGATTATGAACCTCTTAAGCTCGAGTTTCCTGATGAGGATATTTTGTTGATTAAAAGAGATTGTGAAGAGCCAGATCCGAGCGAAGGTCCAGAACCAGGTCTTTGGTGGAAGATGATGTTTGATGGTTCCTCAAATTTCAATGGGCATGGTATAGGCGCCGTTTTGATGAACCCGAAGGGTGGATTCACACCATTTACAGCAAGGTTGGACTTTGAGTGTACTAATAATGTCGCAGAATATGAAGCATGTATCCTCGGCCTCGAAGCGGCAATTCACCTCCGAATCAAACTTCTTAAAGTAAGTGGTGACTCAGCCTTGGTTATCTACCAGGTACAAGGCAAATGGGAAACGAAGAATGAGAAGTTAATCCCTTATAAAGACTACATTATTGAGCTGATCAAGCATTTCGACGAGATAGAGTTCGAGCATGTTCCTAGATCCGAGAATCACGTAGCTGATGCTTTAGCCATGTTAGCATCCATGTGGAAAGTTAAATTCGTTAATGAAGCACCTCTTATCCATATTGAGCGCAAGATAGAGCCCGCTTATTGTCAGTTGGTCGAAGAAGTTGAGGTGGATGAAAAGCCTTGGTTTCATGATATCAAGAACTACCTCGTCAAACAGGAATATCCCGATAGTGCTACTGGTCTGGACAAAAAGACATTGAGAAGATTGGCGTCCAAATTCTTTATCAGTAATGGTGTGTTATACAAGAGAAATCACGACATGGTCCTGCTCAGATGTGTTGATAAACGGGAAGCGGACATGTTACTACAGGAAATTCATGAGGGAACCTTCGGAACCCATGCCAATGGTTATGCTATGTCCAAGAAGATGTTAAGGGCTGGGTATTACTGGTTAACCATGGAAGCCGACTGCATCCAATACGCTAGGAAATGCCATAAGTGCCAAATCTACGCTGATAAAATGCATGTACCTCCATCACCGTTGAATGTTTTGTCTTCACCCTGGCCATTCTCTATGTGGGGCATTGACATGATTGGGGCAATCGAGCCGAAGGCTTCTAACGGTCATCGTTTTATCCTTGTTGCCATTGATTATTTCACCAAATGGGTAGAGGCTGTCTCCTACGCCAACGTGACCAAGCAAGTGGTTGCCCGCTTCATCAGGAAAGAAATCATCTGCCGTTATGGAATCCCAAGCCGGATAATAACAGACAATGGCACCAATCTGAATAACAAGACTATGAAAGAGCTGTGTGATAGTTTCAAGATCACTCACCACAATTCTTCTCCGTACCGTCCTAAGATGAATGGAGCTGTTGAAGCTGCAAATAAGAATATCAAGAAGATCCTGCAAAAGATGGTTGTGACTTACAAAGATTGGCATGAGATGTTACCGTTTGCTTTGCATGGATACAGAACCTCGGTGAGAACTTCGACAGGGGCAACCCCTTTCTCGCTGGTATATGGAATGGACGCCGTACTCCCCATCGAAGTAGAGATACCTTCGCTAAGAGTGTTAATGGAGGCTGAACTTGAGGAAGCTGAGTGGGTCCAAGACAGATTGGATCAGTTGAATCTCATTGACGAGAAGCGTTTGACAGCCATGTGCCATGGGCAATTATATCAGAAACGGATGAAAAGAGCGTTTGATAAGAAGATTCGTATTCGTGAGTTCCGCCAAGGAGAGCTCGTACTCAAAAAGATCTTACCAGTACATAAAGATATGTGTGGAAAGTGGAGGCCCAATTATGAGGGCCCATTCGTTGTAAATACTGTCTTCTCCGGAGGGTCTCTAATACTTACGACAATGGACGGTGAAGAACTAGCACATCCCGTGAATTCTGATGCAGTCCGAAAATATTATGCCTAAAAACCCGCTAAGTCGAAAACCTGCAGAAGGCGACTTAGGCAAAAGTAAGGGTGAAAAAGAAAAAAAGAAATAATAACAAAAGCTCGCTAAGTTGAAAACCCGAAAGGGCGGCTTAGGCAAAAAAGAGCGTCCCGGTGGATTGAAAACCCGAAAGGGCGGTCCAGGCAAAAGTTAGGGACAAAGGCATTTCATTGCATCAGAAGACACTGATTATCTCGAACACACTTTCCGCATGAGAGCCATGTTTCAGTTCCTCCATCCTTGCCCAAAGCAGGATTCTGGATTAGTCTTAGTTATTAGTGTCAGTAGGTGTTATTGGATTCAATGTAACCTTTTTCCCATGTTGCCAATTTCAAAATGTAATCATCTGTGGAGCTATGCCTTCAGCAAGCAGCCACCCTTTAATAAAAGATACCATCTCGTTACTTACATTCCTTGGTGCATTGCTCTTTATTTTCTATTGTTATGCAAAATGCGTTTATTCTTAAAATTTGAAAATGAAAGGTGCATTGTAGATTTTTCAAAACTGTTTTTCAAAAAACAAACAAATTTGAAATGTAATAAATTACTTTGACTAGTGGAAATTCCGACAGGATCTCTTCATTCCCCGGAAATATCATTATTGCAGAAACACTTTCAAACCATTGCCCAGTGATAGTCCCCAGAGAGACTATAAGCTGACAACCTTTTCTTGGGTAACTCAAAAGTGTCCCTCAGGTTTTCTTCTCCCCATGTGAAGACGTGATACTGTACACCACAAGCAGATTACCTTCTCCCCAGAGAATTCCAAACTTTAAAACCAGACTTGGTTCTACCATTGATCTTTCTTACCCATGATTGACGTATTGGTTGCAGAGAACGCAGGGTATTTCCGTCGAGATGTTTATTTCATATCTCGTCCCGTCTCTAGTCTGTTTCGTCAGTATACGCAAGGGCATAAGCATCACATGCCTATTTCATTTCATATTCATTACATACTCATTACATACTCATTTCATAACATCTTGCATAGTTACATACATAGACATCAACATACATTCATATTAACATATCCATTAACATACGCGATAACATGCACAGGTTCATCGTGTCTCCATCATTGGTCGTTACCACCGAGTAATTGGGGTTTGTCCATTCTCTCCAAATAGATTGTCAGCCCTAAGCATAAAATGCTTACTTGTTTCCAGTTTCCCCACAGAGCTCGATCCTCGTGGATGACGGTTACTTCAGCTATCTTTCCTCGCCAGGATTAGATATTTACCCTTCGAGATCATTCCCTCGATGGAGTTTTGATTTCCAGTTTTCTTTCTAGCTCGATCCTAGATTGAATCTCAGTCTTGTCGGTCGTCAATCCCAACCGGACGTGCATTTATTTTGCACCATCTAAAATTTTCACCATACATTGGCAGATACGCGACTATCTCGCTTGAGAAGTTTATCACTGTACCCGGACGTGCATTTATTTTGCACTATCTTTCAAGAAAATCAACTACAATCCTTTACAGATACACGCCAGTTCGCGCCTGGAAAATATATCAGTACAACACTTTACAATCCTACATGTTACAACCTTTTACACTTTACATTTTACAGCATCAACATACGACATTTCTCACCTAAGAAGTCGATCATATCCTCGTTATGACTCGCAGCAAATGGCCATCTCCATGGAGCAGTTGGGCTTCCATTTACCTGCCGTCTTGAGGTTTGAACCAGATCGTATTCAGGAGAGCACGATCTTGAGTTACGGGGAGGTTTGAGCAGTTTCATATTCAGGAGAGCACGATTCTGAAGTTATGAAGAAGTTCGTTTATCCTTTAGTAAAAGAAGGAGCGGAATCATATTCAGGAGAGCACGATTCTGAGTTATGAGGAAGTTCGATTACCCAGTTTCATATTCAGGAAAGCACGATTCTGAAGTATGGAAAAATTCATTTACAACCAAATCATATTCAGGAGAGCACGATTCTGAAATATGAAGAAATTCAGTCATCCAGTTTCATATTCAGGAGAGCACGATTCTGAAATATGAGTATATTCAGTCATCCAGTTTCATATTCAGGAGAGCACGATCCTGAAGTATGAGGAAGTTCAGTTTACCCTTTTCATGTTCAGGAGAACATAATCTTGAAGCATGAAGAAGTTTATTTATCCTTCAGTAAGAGAAGAATCAGAATCGTATTCCAGGCGCCGACCTTAAATGCGAGAAGATTTATTTATCAGATAAGCAGCAGCCTCTTTATTTGAGTGCTTATCCATTTTTTGCACATAAGTCCCTTCCAACGATAAGTGACAGTTCTCCCTCGAGAAGCTTATCAGGGCAATTCCCATCAAAGTCCATTTATTTTGGCATACAGTCGGTCTTTACCCTGTATATTTGCTACGGAGTTCCGAAAAGTCCGTTTGATCCTGTCACGAGGGGTAGTTTACAGAAGCTTGGATGTTATTCCTTGCTCAATGCTCCAGCATTCTGTAATCGATCTTACAATCGTACGTGATCCAGTTTTATTTTTAGATTCCCCAGTGGAGGCCGTCTCATAGGTACCATCTCCATTCGAGGATCTCGTTCCTTTTCTAAAAGTGACAATTGGTCATTCGCACCAGTTGACTATCATTTTTAGAATTCCCCAGTGATGTACTGTGTCTCAGCGCGTCATTTTCCCCAGTGTGTTTCTTCTCGTGGCGTCTGTCTCGGTGTCGTCATGTTTCGTCAGCATTTTCGCATTCATTATTCCAGCATACGCATCATATCATAGTCATGGCATCATCTGCATTAAGTCGTTCCAGTTTTGTCCATAGCATTGCATATCGTCGCATATAAGGGCAAAATTTTCGGTTATCTATATTTAAATCTCTCCACCACGATTCCACGAGTCTCTGTCACTCAAATCGTCCGGTGTAGCCATTTAAATAGGGGCAACTGTAATACCCCAAATTTTACCCTTTCTTTTTTATTTTTATTTTAAATTCTTATTAACCTAATAAATTAACCTTTTTTTTAGATTTTGTTTTTTAACTAATAATAATTTAATTAAATTTTTTTTATAACTTTACTAATGTTTGTTTATTAACTTTTTTCTATTTAGTTTATTTATTTAAGTCATTTTAAGCTCTTCTTACTAACTTTTAGGATTTAGATTAAAATTTAACTTTTTTTTCTTTTCTTTAAAGAGTAAATTTTTTATAACCTTTTTTAAATTAATTTCTAACACTTTTTTTTTAATCAAATTCTAATACTTTTTTTAAATAAAAATCTAATACTTTTTTTTAAAATTAAATCTTTTTTTTCTAACTTTTTAAAATTAAATCTTTTTTCTAACTTTTTAAAATTAAATCTTTTTTCTAACCTTTTAAAGCTAAATCTTTTTTTCTAACTTTTTTAAAGCTAAATCTTTTTTTTCTAACTTTTTTAAAGTTAAATATTTTTTTCTAACTTTTTTTTAAAACTAAATCTTTTTTTTCTAACTTTTTTAAAGTTAAATATTTTTTTCTAACTTCTTTTTAAAATTAAATCTTTTTTCTAACTTTTATAAAGTTAAATCTTTTTTTCTAACTTTTTAAAAAAAAATTAAATCTTTCTTCTAACTTTTATAAAATTAAATCTTTTTTTTCTCTAATTTCTTTTTAAAATTAAATCTTTTTTTTCTAACTATTTTAAAAATTAAATCTAACCTTTTTTTATAAATTAAATCTATCCTTTTTTTTTTTAAAATTAAATCTAAATCTTTTTTTGACACCTTTATTTTTCAAATTAAAATTCTAAATTCTTTTTAAAATTAAATTCTAACGCCCTTTTCTTTTTCTTTTTTTTTTAAATTTTAAATTCCTTTTAAAATTAAATTCTAACGCCCTTTTCTTTTTTTTTTTTTTTTTAAATTTTAAATTCCTTTTAAAATTAAATTCTAACAGTTTTTAAAATAATTCTAACATTTTTTAAAACCAACATTCAAATATTTTTTTTTATTCTAACTCATTTTTTTTTAAAACTCTAATTTTTTATTTAACTTGAAACTCTAATCTTCTTTGCTAACTTTTTAAATTTAAATCTCAATACTTTTTTAATCTAATCCAATCTTAATGAATTCCAGATAGAGTTAAATCAAATCAATCAGATCAATCATCATCATAAGAAAATCAGATCTAAATATCAACATCACCATCATTGAATCAAATCTGAAATCATCATAAAAATTCATTCAAATCAAATCAGAGATTGAAAAAGATTGAGATATTCAAATTAAATCTGAGATTAAAAAAAAAGATTTAAAAATCAAGTATAAAAGGGACGAAAATCATAACAAGAAAGGGAGAACTTTTTTCGTAAAATCCAAGCAAACTCCGTCAAAAATCCTCTAGCCTCAGGACAAAGCATCATCGGCCATCATCATTCCGTAAGGATCAAAAAATATAATTACAATTTTTGTGTTGCTTTTCATGTTTTTCAGGAAAAAGAGATGAAGAAGACAAATCGGCGGTCATGCAAAAGAAGAAGAAGATAACATCCGTGAGAGGCAAACAAGAAGGAGAGGAACACACGCAAACTCAGAGAGCAGAGAGAAGAAGAGTGATGACCGGCCCAACCCTCTTTTTTATTATTTATTGTTTTTCCATTTGTTATTTTATTTTGTTTATCTTTTTTAAAAAAATCAAGAAGACCCTTTCTTTTTTATAATCAAAAACCTTTTTCAAATTAATTAAAACTCTTTTTAAATAAAATAATCAAATGTTTTTTCAAATAATAAAACTTTTTTATAACTTTAAAGTAAAACGTGTTTTTAACTAACATTAAGATTTTTTAAATTAAACCAATTGTTTTTTTTAATGATTAAATCTTTTTTTCAAAATATTATCACTAAAACTCCTTTTTTAGAATAATTAACCAAACTTTCACTTTTTTATTAATAAATTTTTTTAAAACTCAAAACTCTTTTAATTAAAATTAATCTCTCTTTTCACAAATTTAAATCCTTGGTTAAAAAGACCATAAAAGTCCTCCAAAATTCATACGGTTTGTTTCTCGTTCAATTTTGATTTCGTTTTCGTCTAACCCCACATACTGACATTTTTGTTTGTTTTGTTTCTTGCAGCTATTATGTTCAATTTGAAACTTATTTTCGGTTTTATATTTAGCTATTATAATTGTAACTGCTTATGGGATGTAATTGTGCGAGACAATTGTCGCATTTATCTTTCCGCACTTTATTTTCTGCCGTTGTATGTATATTCAATTTCATCGCATCTTTATAATTAATTTCACTCCTCCGAAGGAATTAGGTCTAGCCGTTTGACCGCCGTGTCAGTAGTCCTCAACTTCAAACCCTTGCGACCTCACAAACCCTAATTTTCACAAATGCCTCGCCGCAGGCAAGATTACAATTTTACCCCTAGCATTAGGTCAAAGAGCCGCCGCGCTCATTTTAGGGTTTCCCGCCGTGGAATCCCTAACCTAATTTAACCCTAATTACAACTTAATAATTCAACGTAGAGATTTGGAGTTTCTACACTCCACGTAAGCGTGTCCTTAAGACATGTTTATTCCCCTTGAGACCTTGACCACAGTCAAGAAGTTTCTAACCTCCCTATTGAGGGGAACTACGATTACTCTGATTCCATTCCCGTAAGGATACGTAGGCACAAGATGCGATGTCTTGCCGAGTAAACTTAGAATTAACCCCTTAGGTCTCTTTTCTCACTTTTAATCCCTTTGTACATATATCTTAAGCAAATAAATAAAGCAGATAGTAAAGCATCTGAACAAAAGGTTCCTGTAGAGTACTACAGAAGTTTAGGGTGCTAATACCTTCCCTAAATTTAACCAACCCCCGAACCCTAGATCTTTCCCCGCATTGTGTTTACAATGCAAAATAGGTTTTCCCTCTTTTGACCTTTTCCTTCGGATAAATCAAAGAGCGGTTGTGAATTGAATTGCGATTCAAACTCATTAATAGTTTGTGATCCTATTTCCACCGCAACAGCACCCTTTGGGTGACATGCGACGCATTCACTCTCAGGTCATAATCTCTAGTGCGATTGAAATTGCAAACACAATAAAAAACACTTCTTCCGTAAAAGACAGAAAACAAACTTCAAACCTTTTTGCCCCGTGGGCCCATAATTCAAAGGAAGCTTTTCTGAAGAAAAAAGTGTCGTTAAACTTCAGCGCCAACACAAACAGACTTTGTCCCTAACTGCTGGAACTGCTGTTTAACTCTACTCGATAAAACAGATGAATCTGAATTCCTGTAATCCGTATTATCCCGAACTACGTAAGCTCTGATCTCTCAAACCTGTTGAGAGTACGTAGGCACAATACTGACGTATTGGCGAGCCACCTTCCCCGTAACCCGTAGTAGGTCGAACTACGTTGACTCTGATTTCTCATTCTCTGATTAGAATACGTAGGCATAAAGCGCGGCGCTTTGCCGAGTCATTTTCTTTTCTGTTTAAGCCAGCCTTGATAGGTAGATAGATAAACCAACTCGTCCAGTAAACACAACAAGCGTGGATCCCGTCGAGTACGACGGACGTGAGGGGTGCTAATACCTTCCCCTTGCGTAACCGACTCCCGAACCCAGACAACGGTTGCGATGACCTTGTCTTATACCTTTTCGTCAGGTTTCTCCGATCGTTTCCTTTCCCGCTCTGAGGGATAAATAACGAAAGGTGGCGACTCTTCTGTTTTGCCGGCACCTTATTTTCGCGGAAGCGACAGGGTTTTAGATAAACTAAAACCTCGTATTATATATATATATATATATATATATATATATATATATATATATATATATATATATATATATATGTGTGTGTGTGTGTGTGTGTGTGTGTGTGTGTACACACACACACACACATATACATATATGTATATGTGTGTGTGTGTGTGTGTGTGTACACACACACACACACACACACACACACACACACACACACACACACACACACACACACACACACACACACACACACACACACATATATATATATATATATATATATATATATATATACACACACACACACACACACACACACACACACACACACACACACATATATATATATATATATATATATATATATATGGCATGTAACACTGTAATATATATGTGTCATACTCCAAAATTTACCCCCTTATATTCATTGATCTTTTGCGTATCATTCTAGGTCAATCATATTGCATAACTAAGCAAATCATCAACCTTTGTTTGTTTTGTTTCACTTTTAAATTAGAGTTTGCTTCAAGAGACTTCAAGCAAGTAGTTTCTTGTACTCTCAAAAGACCTCCCTTCCTCATTAATCCAATGTAATTTATTTTCATCACAAAGCTCAAGTCTTGCGGTTTGAGATTCAGGTTAAGGGTGTGTGTAATGCGGTTTGAGATTCGGTGGAAGATTGACTTAATCTTGGTCAAACAAACATAACAAATGTTTGTTTCAGCATCAAGTTACCAGGCTGTGGCCAAGATTCTGATTTAGGGTTTTGGTTTTCAATCAAGTCATTGTCTCATCAATGTGCACTCAAGACACGAAGATCAGGATTTCTCACCCTTTGTGTTTAGGACTGATAAGTGTCATTCAGTCGAATTCCATTCGAGGATAGTAGGTTGAGTAGATGTGTGTGGCATGGTTCATTTCTGTTAATACAATTTGGTCTTGGTTAAGAAAATGAAGAATGTTCCATTCTCGAGTTGGATTTGGCGTAAGTCAGTGATGTACATCTAAATATTATCAAATCAGGGTTTTAATGTCAGATTCAAGTCATCTAGTGAAGTCAAATTACGAATTATTAAAGTTCAAATCATTGAGGTGAATTTAAGGATTGATTTAAGGTAAATTCTCTTTAGTTTAATTCAAGAATTGTGGTAGTCGCGAGGTTTCAGGTTTGTTTAAGTTTGGAGGCGTGTTACCATTACCCATATCCATTATCGTAATCTTTTTCTATCCACTTTGTTACTTTCGTTTTTCAATCCAAGCCAAAATCCATTCCTAAACACTAGGGGTGGACATCGGTTCGGGCCGGTTCGGGTTCGGGCCCAAAACCCCAATCCGGCCCAACCCTCGGGTGATATATATTGACCCAATTCCAACCAATTTAATTATCGGTTTTTTCGGATTTGGATTTTTTCGGGTTCGGTTAATTAGATCGGTTTTTTTCGGTTTTAACTAATTGTTGGGCCAATCCAATTTTAAACTCACTCAAAAATTATGATTTTTTTTTACATTTTTCAATTCAATTAATTAGAAACTTCATCTGTTATTTGTTTTTGTGGAATTGAACGTCTGATATCATTCTTTTCAGCTTAACCAGATATCATTCTTTGATATTAAATCATAAATTGTAAGAATACATATTTTTTAAAACAGAATTTTGTTGATGACTTAAAGAATTTCACAAACAGTTTTACAATCATCCAAACAGTTTAATCAACATAAATTCCATGTAGTAACACAACCAAAGCACCATTGTGAAGTGCAGTGAATGAGTCACAAACAACCTGAGTGACCTCAGATGAATACATTTGCTCTGTCTGTTATGTTTTTGCAGTAGTGGCGGCGAAAATGAGTACCATATCTTGTTTTTTTAGGAAGCTAGTTTCATTGTTCCAAATTTCAACAAGACAAACAAAAGAAAATCAGCATACTGCAAGGTCAAAAGGGTGGTCCTGCCTGCATGAAGAAGTACCTGCATTGAAAGCACCCAAAGTTAAGAAAAAAATAATAATACTAACTGAACATGGATTTTAGACACATATGGAGTGTGCCTTTAAACGAAACAACAAATCATGCCAACCACTAAAAGCAGTTCAATAAATATAAAGGCACTTACTTCAGATGCAAAAGTCACAAATTCCAGTTTTTTATCCATTGAATTTCATGACATGAGAAGCTGCGTCTTTTTTCCTCCCTAATGAAGTTCTGAACAATCAAAATAAACATCCACTTATTTTATGCATTAGGTTAGTTTCAAAAAGAGCATTCCTATTCACACAATAAAAATATTTAATAGGCCTGCTGAATCAGTTCCTCTTCAAATATATGATCTATTGACAAGATATTTCTCAAGTTCTACAGAGATTGAAAATTTCTTTTCAAATCAAAGACAGAAAACAGGGAGGTGGTAATTCTGTCATTTAGATCACTCACATGCCGGTCATGACTCGGTAACATTATCCAAGTTAGATATGTGATGCCAGATCACCGTGAGAGTAATATTTTCCTGTGGTAAGGTCAAAGAAGCTTCTGTTATCTGAATGAGCCGTGCACTGCGGCAGAAGGGATGGATATTCATCCCTCTCCACTTTTTCATTTACTTCATCATTAATTATGTTCTTCCCTATTGTTCTACTTTCAGATTTATAATTTCCTGGAAGTGTTTTTTGCCGAGACTTCAGTTTGCAACAGAAACAAGCATATCATATCATAACTATATCAAACTTTTATCTCGGAAGAACTAGACCTATGTTATAAATTAATGAACTTGTGAAAATATAAGTAGAAACAAATCTATACATCACTTCATTAGAACAAACCCTAAAACATGTCACACATTCCAACAAGATGGCAAAAAATACCACAATGCTAACACAATCCATTTTTTCCGCACGATATTTGTCAATAAAGCATTAATAATTGGTTGTATAATTTGATTTAGTGAGAAACATGATTCACCAAGATATAAGCATACCCGTACAGCTACTTATGTGCATGACATAATCACAACTACTTCACAAATAGCATGCCTCGACAGTTGAGGCAATTTGGCACTGGCCATCCAGTCTGTCAAGCAATTTTGAGTAAATCAAAGAATCCTCAAGAGGATTGTTCATGCCTTCAGTTTCATTGCAGCCCTTACTGCTGTCATCTCCTGGACTACCAGTACCATGTGAACCACTTTCAACAGGTCGTTCTGTCTGAATGACTACACCAAATAGCTGAAATGATACCGACCCAGGTTTCATTGAGTTGCAGTTGTAGTTCCGAACAAAATCTGTGCCAAAGGAAGGCAAACTACTCTGGCTCTCTGGTGAAAAATCATCAGATTGAGAACTGCCAACATTTAGCTCAGTTGACAAAGATTTCAACCCCAACACTGTGTTGTTGCCAAAGGAGTTACTCATACACAGACGGGGGTTTTCACCTGGAAAGTTGGAAAAACCAGCCTCATTAAGAGCAATAAGAGACCTTAAGTCTAAGCCTCCAACCTCAATGCTTTGACAACAAGCCTTCTAAACAACAGTAACTAGCTTCCTTTTAGAGGTATCTACTGACCAAATGATGTTCCTGGACCACCTTTCAATATCCTTGAGCAGGGCAATTGGCCAAGTATATATCATCAGAGTATGCAACAACATCCTTTGTAACATCCTGTTAGTGATGGCCCTGGAACCTGCATAAGCTGACCATTGATACAAATGGAAATATAAGCAGACTCATCCATGAGAACCAAACCATTACATGCACAAGACACAAACAATATAGTATTCACACTTTCTAACCTGAACATACAGAACATTCTCAAAAGGGTGGGCATTGATGAGCATAACAGCAACCAAGCCTTCAAACCTGCATAAGCTGACCATTGATACAAATGGAAATATAAGCAGACTCTAGAATGCATTTAATCCACTTGGAGAAAATAGGATGAAGCTGCAAAGACTCATCCATGAGAACCAAACCATTACATGCACAAGACACAAACGATATAGTATTCACCCTTGCTAACCTGAACGTACAGAACATTCTCAGAAGGGTGAGCATTGATGAGCATAACAGCAACCAAGCCTTCAAACGTAAAAATGTAAAAACAGATCTTGAGAGGAACAAAATACGAGTCACTCATGACTCCAAAAAAGTGTTTGGTTGGTTATACATGGATTCAAAATACGAGTCACTCATGACTCCAAAAAAATTTCAAAAAGTGCCTGCTGCAAATATAAGAAAAAAGATAAGAATACATGTTTTATTTAACAAAAACACATTAACAAAAATACAAGGGAATTGAACCTGAATATGTTTTTCAGGTACAGACCGAAGTCTGTGACTGAGTATGAGAAGAAGATAGTGCTCCACTTCCGGCTGAAGTTTCAGTAAATCCTAAAATATATTTAAAACATAATAAGAAATTACAAACATAATAAGAAAACCTTAACTTTAACATTTTACAAACAGAATAAAAAATTACACTTAAAGAAAAATAGACGCAATACCTAGTAAAGCATCTTCAGATATCTCATAATCCTCGTTAAATTCCATGCCTTTGAATTGGTAAAAGGTAGGTCTCAACCAGTTCTGAGTACAAATTAAAGCTTCAGCCATTTCTGGTTTGAGAGAGCTTCTGTATACCTCTAAAACCCTCCCACCCGTGCTAAATGCACTCTCAGAAGCCACAGTTGAAACTGGTGTAGGCATGATATCTCTAACTATTTGGGACAGAACCGGGTATTGACCAGCATTATGTTTCCACCAACAAAGAATGTCGAACTTTTCTTTATCTTTTTCATTGAAAGTTAAACATTTTCCAACAATATAACTCTGAAGCTCGGTTTCTTCTTCCACTGAATCAATAGACATCAAATGTTCCTGAAAAGCATTTTCTCTAGCTATATATGTGGGTAATTCGTCACTGGCAGCCGTTTCACCATGAGAAACAGCAGCTGCAACAGATGTGACTGAGCCTCCAGCAATGTCATGGGCTTGTTTGTAAAGATCAAACATCTTTGAAAGATTGTCATTGATATCTTTTAATACGGATTTCTTAGTGTCTGAATCTTTTCCATACATATCATCAAAGCACCATTCCACATATCTTAACTTATACCGGGGATTAAAAATAATACCAAAATAAAGGAGCTGGTTCATCTTAGTGATATCAACCCAGTACTTACAAAACTTTTCCAACATGTCCCGTGCTACATTTGCAAACAATCCATTAAGGTCCATGTTTAATTTCTTAAGTTCAATGTAGATTTCAGCCAAGAATGGAAAAGCAGTATGCAAACTTGCTTTTGTTGAAACAGAAAAAACATTTGTCGCTTCATAATATTTTTTCAAAAACTTAATAAAAACTCTAACATTATCCCAATCTTGACTACTAGGGGGGGAATCACCGTCAAAGAAATCTCTATAGTCTTCATCCCCATCTTCTAGTTTATCAAAAGCAGTTTGAAATTTCTCAGCCGCATCTAACATCAAATATGTCGAGTTCCATCTAGTTGAAACATCAAGACATACTGACTTCTTACATGTAATCCCGGCATATTCCACACACTCCTTGAACTTTAAAGCTCTATGGGGTGAAGATCTCACAAACCTAATAGCATTTCTAACACTTGAAATTGAGGTGCTGACTACTTTTAATCCATCTCTAACAACCAAATTCAGTATATGAGCACGACACCTCATGTGAAACCCAAACCCATCCATTAAAAGTCCATTCATATTTCTTACTTTCTGCTCTAAATATTTAACAACAACATCATTTGATGCCGCATTATCAACCGTAATGGTAGAAACATTTCTCAGCCCCCACTCCTTCAATACATCCTCAACCTTCTTACCAACCGTTCTACCACGGTGATTTGGAATAACGGTAAAGCTAATAATCCTCTTTTGGTAATTCCAATCCCTATCAATAAAATGGGCAGTTAGGGTCAAATAGTTTAGATTTTGGACAGATGTCCAACAATCTGTTGTTATTGCCACCCTACTACAATCAGATTTAAAGAATGCCTTCAACCTCACTTTCTCATCAAGATATAATTGAAAACAGTCCCTAGCTATGGTTCTCCTTGACGGTATAGAAAATTAGGGTTGCAATTGCTTACAAAAGTACTTGAACCCCTCTCCTTCAACTGTAATAAAGGGTTTCTCATCCAAAATGATAAAATAAGCTAACCCCTTTCTACAACCTACAAGATCTAACCTAGAACTTGTTGGAACCAGCCCAACTCCCTGAGTTGTTGAAAATGTCAAGATTGTTTGGGTGGGGTCAGTTGACAAGTTCAACGGATACTTAGGGCATGTTTTCATGTGACTCTTTAAGTTTGAAGTTCCATGTTTCTTAGAGTCACACATGTACATTTGATGGCAGTATTTACATGGAGCAGTAGAGGGGTCACTATTAGGAATAAGGTTAAAGCAATCCCAAACCTCATATCTCTTTCTATTACCATTAGCATTAGGTCTTCTTTTCTTAGGAATAGGCAGAAGATTTGTGGTTGGTTCAATAGGTGTTGCGGTTATTGGAGTGTCTTGCTCCATAACTGAGCAAATAAGCAAAGCCAAAAATAAACACAAATGAATAACCAAACATAGACACAAATAAGAAACTAACACAAATAATAATAATAGTAATTGGAGTGCACATTGAAGAGAATAAACACCTGAAATCAAAAGCTTAAGAGAGACGGTGATGGCGGTACCGAGAGACGATGATGGAGTTGCGTTAACCCTAACCTAAAACCAACAAGGATGATGGTTTGTGTGTTAGTTGAGAGAGAGAGAGAGAGAGAGAGAGAGAGAGAGAGAGAGAGAGAGAGAGAGAGAGAGAGAGAGAGAGAGAATTAGCCTGAAAGTTGGAGAGTTACGGTCGGTTGGAGTGATAACTGGAAATATTTATGCAAAGCCATTGAAATTGAGATGAGTTTCTTCAAACCCTAACCCCTGTGAAGAAGAAGTCTGTCTTCAAACCCTAACCCATGTGAAGAAGAAGCACCCCTGTGAAGAAGAAGCGTACCCTGTGAAGAAGAAGCGTGTCTTCAAACCCTAACCAGTAACCGCTGTGAAGAATAAGTATTTCTGTGTAATGTGAAATGGATATGTCTTATTCACGCGTGTTTGAGAAGAAGCGGTCGGTTTCGGTTTCCGACGGGTCCCAAATTACAAACCGAATCCGACCATTCGTATCCATCAAAATCCAATCAAACGGTCCAGAAATATCCGTCATCCGAATTAAACCGACCCGTGTTGCAAAATCCATTTCGGATTGGTCGGGTAACCTCGGATGGTTACCGATTGTCCACCCCTACTAAACACCACCTCATATCCATTTACAAACCTATTTCTTTCAATCCATTCAATTCATATTGTTTTCATTAATCCATTTCAATTATTCGTTTTTAATCTCACTTCATTCATCCATAAACTATTCTTCATATCCACTTTCATAATTATTATCCATCATTATCCATTCAAAACCAATTTTATGGTCCACCAAAATTCTTTCCCGATTTCATTTAATTCAAATAATTTCAAACCAATTTAATTTCTAAGTTCTATTTTCTTTTCAATTGTGTTCCTCAAATTTTCAATTCATGTTTAAGTTGCAAATCTCATGTTTTCTAATATTACCGAAGCTTAATTTCAATTCCATTTTTTATATTTAATTCCAATTATTCAAAAAAGAACAAAAAATAGTATCAAGGCCCATTTTCATTACATGAGAGTCCAGTACACTAAGCCCTCTCCATACAACTTTCACACATTATGCCAATTCAGAAAAGCTACCTACAACTTTCACACAACTTGCGAACAACAAACAACAGCAATCCATAAACCATTTTCATCACTGTATTCTTTATCAATCCAAACATAAACACTCACACAACTTCAACAACACATCAAACGTAGTAGAACTTGCTTACCTGAGCATCCCTATCTTGCTGTTTCATCACTATTCGTAGGTGCCCGTAAACTCATTCCCGTGTGACTTCCGTTTTCATTTTTGATACAAGATAGGAAGGAGATTGTTTAAGGTTTAGAAGAGAGAGAGAGACGGAGAAAGGGTTGAGCGAGGAAGTTTTAACAAAGCGAGAGAAAAAAACAGAGAGAGACGCGGAGGAGAAGAAGTCACCGCGATCAAAAGGATTGCCGCCGTGAGAAAACAGGGGAATCGAGAGAGAATACGGCGGAGGAAAAGAGCGTATCTGATTTTTTCTTTTTTATCTAATCCTTTTTTTATTTCATTTTACTTTTTTTTTTACTATTGGGCTTTTTGAGCCCATAGATGTTTTTAAAAGGGAATATATATCTATATTTTTTTTAGTAATTACTCATTTTAATAAAAAAAATTTTATATATTTAAAATCTCTCATTTTAAGATTTTTTCTTTGTAGAGTTGTTAACATTTGCTTAAATTGATTAGTCTAGATGGTTTATTCAATTAAAATCTTCAAAAAAATAAAATATTTTCTCAATTAAGTTGTATGTTAATCTTTTCGATTTTTGGTTTCGTTTAGAACTTATTTGTTTAGATTTCATTCATCTTTTTTTTAGCTCTTGTTAACCGATTATTTTGACCATGCCATTACTCATCATCTTTTGTTTATCATCATGTCATTTGCACTCTTAATCATCATTATATGCTTTTGCTCATGACTTGTGCATCACACATTTTTTTTATCATATTGTTTCTTTTTTCCTGATTCTATTTTTATCTGGTACTTTCACGACTTGATCTTATTTCCTCGTATTAATTGCCTATTCCATTCCAAAGAAAAAGATCACTCATGTTGTCTGCCATGTCATAGTTAGGATAACCTTGTCCACTTTTTCCTAGAGACCTTGTTGGAGTCTTACCCGTTTATCCTAACCTTAGGATTAGAGTCGTCGTACTCTATGTGAGTGTCATGGTTATGAACACTTACTCTCTTCCTTTCCCTTTTACTTAGCCTTAGGTTTAGAGTCGCCACACTCTATGTAGATGTCTTGCCATAGAGACTCACCTTCTCCCTTGGAACTTTTACTACAGTCAAGAGTTCCCCACTCCTAGTTAGGTGAACAACGAAGGCTCTGATTTCATCCTAGTTTGGATACGTAGGCAGGAGATAGAATGTCTTGGAGAGCATACTTAGAATCACTTCTTCCTTCCATTTCATCCTAGCTTAGGATCAGAGTCTCCGTACTTTATGTGAGTGTCATGGTTATGAACACTTACTCATCTTTCCCTTTTAACATAGCCTTAGGTTTAGAGTTGCTGCACTCTATGTAGGTGCCTTGCCATGGACATTCACCTTCCCTTTGGAACTTTGACCATAATCAAGAGTTCCCCACCCCTAGTTAGGTGAACTACGAATGCTTTGATTCCATCCTAGTTAGAATACGTAGGCACGAGATGCGATGTCTTAGAGAGCATTTTCAGAACCACTCATTCCTTCCCTTTCATCCTAGCCTTAGGACCAGAGTTGCCGTACTCTATGTGATGGTCATGGTTATGAACACTTACTCATCTTTTCATTTTAACCTAGCCTTAGGTTTAGAGTTTCCGCACTTTATGCAGGTGTCTTACCATGGACATTCACCTTCCCCCTTAGAAATTTAACCACGGACAAGAGTTCCCCATCCATAGTTAGGTGAACTACGAATGCTCTGATTCTATCCTACTTAGGATACGTAGGCATGAGATGCGATGTCTTGGCGAGCATACTTAGAATCATTCATTCCTTCCCTTTCATCCTAGCCTCAGGATCAAAGTCGCCGTACTTTATGTGAGTGTCATGGTTATGAACACTTACTCATCTTTCCCATTTAACCTAGCCTTAGGTTTATAGTCACCACACTCTATGTAGGTGTCTTTCCATAAACACTCACCTTCCCCCTTGGAACTTTGACCACAATCAAGATTTCCCCACCCCTAGTCAGGTAAACTACGAATGCTCTGATTCCATCCTTGTCATGATACGTAGGTACGAGATCATATGTCTTGGCGAGCATACTTAGAATCACTCCTTCCTTCCCTTTCATCCTAGCCTTAGGATTAGAGTCCCCGTACTCTATGTGAGTGTCATGGTTATGAACACTTACTCATCTATCCCTTTTAACCTAGCCTTAGGTTTAGAGTCTCCGTACTTTATGTAGGTGTCTTGCCACAGACACTCACCTTCCCCTTTGGAACTTTAACCACAGTCAAGAGTTCTCCACCCCTTGTTAGGTGAACTACGAATGCTCTGATTCCATCCTAGTCAGGATACGTAGGCACGGAATATGATGTCTTGGCGAGCATACTTTGTATATACCCTAGGTATTTACCTTAGTATCTTTTCCTTCGCAAACAAACTTTATCATAACACAAATACTAACAAGAGGTTCCTGTAGAGTTCTGTAGATACTTAGGATGCTAGCACATTCCCTAGGTATAATCAACCCCGAACCTTAAATTCTTTTAGCTTTATTGTTACATAGTGAACTTAAGGTTTTCTTTGATCTTTACCCTTTCCTTTGGATAAATCAAAGCTCGATGGTGAACTTCATGATTTGTGATTCAAGTTAATTAATATCTTGATATCTTATTCTCACCGTAACAGAAATAACAACTTCACTAGGGAAGCTCTCCCCTAAAAGGGTTAAGCCCACCTTGTTTATATTTATGTTATTTTATATATTTGATTGCTTGTATACTTGTATATTTGTAAATATATGTATATATATATCTGTTGTGCTTGGGTTTTTTTGTATGTAGGGTTGTTACCTTGAGTGGTGAGGATAAGTCCTATACCCAGACTTGAGTGCACTTATGATATGATGGTGGGTATAGTCAAGGAGACTTTGAGGGAGTTTAATCCCGAAGGAGTTGACTTGAGAACCCCCGCTCAGTTGAGGCCCTTTTGAGAGTAATAGGGTTGAATGAGCCATTGTGAATGCACTATTACTTTCGACCTCGGAGCCTGTGATACTAAGGACCTTTAGATTACCTTTTTACCCCACTTTGGCCTTGTTAGGATGTAGTTCGATGACTATGAGGGTGTAAACCCAAAGTAGTTGATACGCGATACTAGACTCATACGAGACTCTCTTAAGAATATTATTGGTTCCCGAGTTAATTAGTGTGCCAATAATATTCGAAATATGGGTTATTGACTCTGGGAACCTCTTAGAATCCTTGTTCTGCAGATACAAGAACCCTTAGTACACACCTTTTTGAGATGGGCAGACCATGGCTCCATGCTCGTGATTTTCAAACCTAGGCCCTTGTTTGTTTGCCTGTAGATATATATGAATATGTGAATACCTATATACGCGTGTTTATGCATACATCCATCCATACATTCCCGCATCCGTGAGTAGCCTTTTTTTCCAAGGAATTCATTGGTTCTTTCCTTTGCAAAAAAAAAATCAATAGAGATCCTGGATTATGAGATGAAACTTTTCAATGTTTTCAAAAATGTTTGCAACTTGCTTTTGAGTTTATTGAAACCATTTGGGTTTCATTTACATTGCATGAGCATGTCCTCACATTTTCGTTTCATTTGCATTTCTCAGCCTTGGGTTTCATCTTTTTCTTCCTATATCTCTAGAGGGATACCTATCACACATTCATGATAAATGGCGATGATGAATGAGCTTTTGAAAGACCAGGAAGCCCTGAAGAATGAGATTAGAGTTCTCAAAGGTTAGATGAACTAGGTCTTGGAGAATTTGTAGAACTTGATGAAGAAAGAGGAGCACCCTTACCCTGTTGCATCCAGAGAAGTTATCACTTTATCATCTCCTGTGGTTCTTCCATATCAAGGACCTCCTCAGTGTCAACGGTCATACCTCCGCCAGTCGCGTCAGAACGTGGACAAATACCAAGGAAGCCAGAGAGGCATTTCACTCTGTTGCCAATGTTATACAGTTAGATATTTCCAGATTTAATCAAAGGTGGATTGATAGTGTCGAAGGATATAAATCTAATGATCCCTCCATACCCACCAGACTTTTATGCCAATATCCGATGTATTTACCATGCTAGGGAACAGGAGAATTCAACTTAAGACTGCAAGGTACTCAAGAGTAAGGTTCAGACTCTGCTCGACTCTGAGATGTTCTCATTCACGCCTCAAGTCATTCAAATTAACAATCCTCCACCCAATCAGGCAGGTTCATTAGTCCATGTGATGGAAGAAATTGTCGAGAATGGATGTAAAGATGATTATCAGAGTGATCTCGACATTTCACTTTTAAGATGGTTAGCTCAGTGGCAAATCAAGAAAGGAAAGCCCAGTCCTCGAGGCTGGCAATCTTTTGGCTGTTTCAGTATTTTCTATTGTATTTCTTTTGCATATTGAATTTGTTTTTGCTTGTAAGCTGTTGTTTTTGAATTGACAAGATTAATGAAATGTTATGCATCTTTTGGATCAATCTATTCGTATTCACTCTTTCTCTTTCCTTTCATTATTTAAAAAAAACATATCTTTTTTCCATCTACTTATCTTTACCGAATTGTTGTTTAAACAAAGATTATGGAGAATGACGAAAACATTATACGCGTAAATGCTAATGGTATGCTTTCAATTAAACTTTTCCAATGCTGTAAGGCATTGTTTCAATCCCCAACCACTAGAGAAATAAAGAGTTAATCCCTAGTCAACAACTTTGAGCCTAGAACTAGTTATTTTCTTCCAAAATTTAAAAACCCTTAAATCTTAAATCTGGGGCAGGTTAGTTCTCAATTTAACTTGGTTATACATTCGAATGCAAGGGCATTCATGCAAGACACATGTAAACTCTCTTAAAT
Source organism: Lathyrus sativus (assembly GCA_963859935.3). NCBI lineage: Eukaryota > Viridiplantae > Streptophyta > Magnoliopsida > Fabales > Fabaceae > Lathyrus > Lathyrus sativus. The sequence goes on along the minus strand of OZ012739.1, from coordinate 648,154,670 downwards.
TAAGTGAATAAATATTGTACAATTTGTTCCCAAAGTGATAAATAAGGAAGGATCATTAAGAAATCCTTACTCGAAGAATGAGCCGAATCCCTTTCTAGGAAAAAGCTAAGAAAAATGGGAAGCTCATGACCTTGCCTTATACAGAAAGGTTTGTATGGTAACCAAAAAGAAGTTAACCTTAAGTCCTCACCATGAAAGTCCCCGATGGTAAAAACAACCAAATGTTGTAAGGGTGTAATGACTGCCCTAGGTTTCTGAACCATCACCAGTTGTCATCAGTTCAATTCCTAGCCTATAGGAACCTGCATGTATAGCCTGAGTTAACTGAATATAGAATTGAAGTTCATTATGAAGATTGGGTGGGGACAAACAAACTTTGAGCCTTTATCCTCTGTTTCATGAGCCGTGAACCAAGCCACGTTACAACCTGTAAAAGACCTAATTATGGTAAGGTTGTTTTGAAAGCATACTATAGAAAGGTTGGATAAGTTGAGTCCTAATGATCTTTGTTAATGGTTTGTGTTGATCACTTCATCTGTCATCCTGTAAATGACTAGGTCCACTTCATTTTGATCATTTAATCACTCCACCGTGTGTTTTATCAATAAATTTTGATTTCAGAAGCTTGCATGAATGTTGCATTGAAATTGACAATTTTTGATGAACAATATTGTTTTCAAGACAACTTAATATCAAAGGAATCCCAACAAATGTAGCCAGCTAGGGAATTTGACTTGGTAAAGGAAGATCAGCCTGGGGAAACCAATTGGGAGGATTTGTTAATTAACCATTATAGGAGTTGTTGAATCAGGGGCATAACTCTTTAAAGTTCAGAATATTAGGGCAAGCCGTCTTGAGGTTGTCTTATGGAAAGTTGTTTCTCAACTCTTTTTAAGGCAAAGACTCCAAGGACCCACCAGCAAAGGCAAGATATTGAGACATATTGTATGCCAATTCTTTTGTAAAATCTCTTGATGGCTTCTTTTCACAGACCATGTAATATGGGGAAGATAAGACTTAAAGATGATCATTATGCAATTGAAAGGCAAAACTACATTTCTTGTGATATCCTCTGCTAGCTCCCTAGTAAGTTGTTACTTTAGTTGATCTTGGAAAGTTCCCATGGATCTTTCTCTTTCAATAAGGAAATAGGGCTCATGATGGCAATCCATAGTGAATTCATGATGTTATGCCTCAAAGTGGAGTACTTTTCCCCCCAGAGAAGGTTGAAACCTTGGAGTAGAGCCGCTGATTCTACATGTTCCTCCCAAACGATGTTCCAATCTGGTGAAGTTAGATGGGAATCCCTATCGAGATATTTACTTCATCTCCAGTTTTGCTTCCCCTAGTCTGTTTTCTCAACATAAGCATAAACATGGTATACATGCATTCATAATATGCATGGCATCTGAGCATTTTTTATTATGGTGTTTACTTTTTTTGTTCACTTTGGCGTTTATCTCCCCAAGTAAATGTGTTTGTCTTGTCTCTCCAATAAAATCGTCAGCCTTAAGTATAAAATGCTTACCCTTTCTAAATTCCCCATAGAGTTTGAGCCTCATGGATGATGGTTGCTTCAGTTATCTTTTCCATGTTTGGATAAGATAAATCCTCCATTTGAGTTCATTCCTCAATGGTTAGAGTCTTGTTTGACCGTTTATTTCTAACTTGTTCCTAGATTGAACTTTGGTTCCAGACAAGTGTTGCTTTTGAACCTGATTAGGTCGCCGAACCTAGTTTGAGCGTGCATTTATTTTGCATTATGTTTCGTAGGAAGAATCTTTTACAGATCCCTATTGAAGACAAAATCCATTCTCCAGTAGGGTTGTTATAACATCTCCTTAGAATTTATACCCAACAACAAGTGGCGGTCTCCTTGAGAAGCTTGCTTTGTCATTGATATTTTTGCGATGATAAGTTGTAGTCTCTCCCGAGAAGCTTATCCTTCCTTGGTGTTTTCTTCAAATTTTTCAGTAGCGAGTGGCAATCTCTTGGAGAAGCTTGTTTTATATGGCGATAAGTGGATGTCTCTCCTGAGAAGCTTATCCGTCCTTGGATTTATTTAACCTGTTGCAATTATAATTGGTACTCTCCTGGAAGTCTATCAGGAGGATTTTATCGAAGACCTTACAAATGGTTTCTCTTTATTTGAGTTACCCTCTCCTTAAGGATTTTATTCCAAGAGATTATTCCTCGGCCAATCCTTTATCTAGTTTACTTCTATCAAACGATATCTCTTTGAGAAAGTTGATGAAGACCCTGATGGTTTTTCTCTTTATTTGAGAAAATTTACTCATAAAGCAACCAACATGCATCTCTTTTATGATATCCCTAGTAAAGTCTAGTTGTGACTGGCATCTCTGTTGAGATCTTAGGTTGTCACCAATTTCTTCCCCAAGCCCAGTTGTTATTGGCACCTATGTTGAGATCGTTGGTCGTAACCAATTTCCTGCTGATTCTAGTTGTCACTAATATTTTGTTAAACTTTGGTTGTCACCTATATTCCCTTGAAGCCTAGTTATCACTAGCATCTTTACTTTTAAATCCAATCATCATTGGTATTGTTGAATCTAGTCGTTACCATATCTTTGAAGTCTAGTCGTTACTAACAGTCTATGGTGAAAGTCCAATTGTTATTGGCGTATAAAGTTAAGTCATTACTGGCATTGTTTGAAACCCAATTGTTATTGGTATTGGAGTCTTTGGTTTTCATCAATCTTCTCTTTGAAATCCAATTGTTATTGGTATTGTTAATTTGGTCATCACCAGTCCCTTTTTAAAGTCCAGTCGTTATTGGCATTATTTGAAATTCAATTGTTATTGGTATTGTTAATTTGGTCATCACCAGTCCCTTGGAAGTTCAGTGGTTACTGACATCATTTAAAATCTAATGGTTATTGGTATATGAAGTCCAATGGTTACTGGCTTCGATTAAAATCCAATGGTTGTTGGTATCTGAAGTCAAGTTGTTACTGGCATCGTTTAAAAACCAATGGTTATTGGTATTTGAAGTCCAGTTGTTATTAGCATCATTTAAAACCCAATGGTTATTGGCATCCAAAGTTTAGTGGTTATTGGTATCCAAATTCCAGTGGTTATTGGCATTGTTTAAAATCCAATGGTTATTGGTATCCTAAGTTAAGTGGTTACTGGCATTGTCTAAAATCCAATTGTTATTCGTATCCCCTGTGATGTGTTACTGGATTTTTCCAAAATCCAATTGTTATTGGTATTTCTTGTCTGGTCGTCACCAGTGTCGCAACTGCAAAAAACACCCGACAGAAACAAACAGAAGAGTCGCCACCGAACGTTATTTATCCCAAAAGGAAGGAAAGGAAACAATCGAAGAAAACATAAAATAAAGGAGAAGAAAGGTCATCACAACCAAATCTTGGGTTCGGGAGTTAGCTACGCAAGGGGAAGGTATTAGCACCCCCTCATGTCCGTTGTACTCAACGAGATCCAAGATTGTTTTCTAATCAAAGAGTGCATTATCTAAAAGCTGCTGCTAAACGGAAATGGGAAAATAAAAGGAGACTCGATAGGACATCGCTGCCCTATGTGTCGCTACTCAAAAAATGCAACGACGGGGAGGCGAAAAGAAAGACAAAAGAGTCGCCACCGAACTTTATTTATCCCATGAGGGGAAAGGAAAATATCGAGAAAACCTCAAGAAAAGAACGAATAAGATGGTCTCGCGACCAAAGAACGGGTTCGGAAGCTGGTTATGCGAAGGGAAGGTATTAGCACCCCTTGCATCCATCGTACTCGATGGGAACCATTTGTTTGTTGACGTGTGAAGGTATTTGCTAAAAGATGTTGCTGTAAAGAGTGTTCCAACGGGGTTAGAAATAGAGGAAATAGGGATAACGGGAAAGAAAGGACTCGGTAGGACTTCGCGGTCCTAAGCCTACGTATTCTCAATAGATATGAGAAATCCAGAGTCAATGTAGTTTGGGGAACTACGAATATAGATGGGGAATGTGCTCAGCAAGGATTGTGGCCCTTGTACCTACGTATCTTTACTTAAAAGAAGTAAAGAATCAGAGCAGCCGTAGTTCGGCCTACTACGGTTGAATGGGAAGTTCTGGTAGACGATGCTAGCGTACGCATTCTAGCAGTTTAGGTGTATTGTTGCTCGCTCGTTGGAGACTTAGACGTTACCTGTTTGTGGTAGATCGGACGTAGCATGTCCTTCTGGGGAAAGGGTGGAAAAGAAAGAAGAGTGCTTGCCAAGACATCACCGTCTTGTGCCTACGTATTCTTAACAGGCATGAGAAATCAGAGCAACGTAGTTCGTGCAACTACAGAACAAAAGAAAAAGGGTGCTCGCCAAGGCATCGTCGTCTTGTGCCTACATATTCTCAACAGATATGAGAAATCAGAGCAACGTAGTTCGTGAAATGAGTAACCGGTGTTTTGTGGTAGATGTTAACGCAGCGCATTCTAGTAATTTAGGTGTATTACTGCTCGCTCATTGCAGACTTAGGCGTTACCTGTTTGCGGTAGAACGAACGTAACATATCCTTTTTGAAGAGATTAATTTTCGCCATGCGAGGCAAGATGTCACGTTTGATTTGTGAGTTTGTTTTTAGGGGCGAAATAGGTCCTCGAATAGTAACCCCTTGCGGATAGTACCCAATTATTTATCTCAAAAGAATTATTGTGAAAAGGTGTGGCGAATACAAGTGTGTCTTCGTATTGAAAGACGAGTATCGAGACCACACACTCTACAGTGAGTATCCTGACACTCGGAGAGGAAGAAGTCTACACTCAATCCTCTCTCTTTAGTTCAATACAAAGAGAGCTTCATTCTCTTATTAAAAGTGTTTTTGATCTTGAATGGTAAGTGCTTAGAGAAAGTGAACCCTACGGTAATGTCAAGCACTCGGGATAGGAGAATGCCTACGCCTAACCACTCCACGACCATTCAAGTTTTTGTTGTGAAAAGAGTTTGAAAATGCACTCGGTACGGGACCTGGGTTTTTAGACTTGAGTAAAAAGGTTTTGAAAGGGAGGTTTTAAAAATAGAGGTGGTGAATATAATCACGTCTTCATATTGAAAGACGAGTATCGAGACCACACACTCTACAATGAGTATCCTAACACTCGGAGAGGAAGAAGTCTACACTCAATCCTCTCTCTTTAGTTCAATACGAAGAGAACTCCATTCTCTTATTGAAAGTGTTTTTGATCTTGAATGGTAAGTGTTTTGCGACAGTGAACCCTACAATAATGTCAAGCACTCGGGATAGGAGAAGGCCTACGCCTAACGACTCCACGACCATTCAAGTTTTTGTTGTGAAAAGAGTTTGAAAGTGCACTCGGTACGGGACCGAGGTTTTAGAAGAAAAAGTGACGAGAAGAAGTTTTTGAAAAGAGATGTGAAATAAGATAGGAAATGAATTCAATTATACTATAAGATATAGATAATGTACAGGATATAACCAACAGTCCACCATTTTAGAATTTTATGGTTTCGATAATTTATTAGATGTTTTTTGAAAGAATGTATAAATCAATTTGAATATTTACAAGATATGGATAATATACAGGTTAATAATATATATACAAGAATATAATGATTGAATTTAAAATAGTTGATATTTAACAGAAAGTAAAGTTAGTGGTTAGTTTTGTTAGTGAATTGAATCGGAACAAATATAACGCTAAACCGTCGTAGCTCGACTTATGATGAAAGTTGAACTATAGAAGGTCGCGTAATTGATATCTGTGCTAGAAAACAAGATAGAGAAATGATATTGAGAATCATTCTCCGATTAAATCGTGCCGCATAGACCGAAAGAGGTGGAATCTCGCCTTAATCGCAAACATTATATCGATTAATCGAAGGTAGCCTATCACGATCCCGAAGTAAAGAAAATGACCCAAATGGTCATTTTCCATAGATTTGAAATCGAGAAGGTTATCGACTTCGATAACTCGACGCTTATAAATAGAAGACTTCATTGGTCGAGGAAATTGAAAGAAAATCGAAAGAAGAAGAAATAAGGAGAGAAAGAGAAGGTGGTCTCGGAGAAACCTTCATCTATCAATAATTTGACTGATGATGGCTTTAGAGGTCTCATCATCGACCAAAACGAGGTAATACGAAAATAAAACCCTCAGCAAAACCAACATCAGCAAGAACGGTGATGACGGGTGTCGCGGTGAAATTCGGATACCAAACTATTGATTAGTTTGAATCTTTAATTCATTTTTGCAACCGAACTTTGATTTGTCCAAAGGAAGGGATAAAGATCGAAATTCCCACAATGCAATGCAAATGCAAGCTAGATTGTTTAGGTTCGGGGGTTGGTTAAACTTAGGGAAGGTACTAGCATCCTAAGTTTCTGTAGTACTCTACAGGAACCTCTTATTTTATGTTTGTTTACTGCTAAGTGTTATCTGCTTAAAGGTTAAAAGACCTAGGGGTTTATTTCTAAGTATACTCGGTAAGATGTCGCATCTTATGCCTACATATCCTTACGGGAGTGGAATCAGAGTATGTTGTAGTTCACCCTAAAGGGTTTAAGGAGTTCTTTGACTGTGGTCAAAGTTCCTACGGGTTTAGGGTAGTTGTTTTGATTGGGTTTAGGAGAAGAGACGAGTCTTCATTTTAAGGGAGATGTAACCACCACAAATGTAAGAAGGGTTGTAGGAAATGGTCTTTGCATCGTCTTAAGAAAAGGTCTTACATGCTCGGATGGTCGCCAAGTATGCCTTTTTCGTTCTTAAGGCAAAGTCCCTACATGTTTGATTGTATTGTTGTGGGGTGGAGATTATATCTCGCTTAAGATGATTAACATCTATTCTCTATTGCGTTTGAAAAGTTGGTATTGTTGATTGTTTTGTTTCTATGTTGTGAAAGAAATAAAGACAAGGTCCTTCCTATGAGGTAGGTCCTAAACTTAAATGATCAACTTGAAGAATCAAGGATCGAAGGGAATATGGTGCATATGATGTGCAACTACACACAACGTTGAATTATGTGTAGGTTTTTCCTTTGGACGGATGCAATGCGATGCAATGATGATAGATATAGATTGCGGTAAATAAAGAAATTGCGGATAAGTAAAGGCATACACGAACGCATGAAAGCGCTAGGTGAGTGTGTGCTTTGTGAATAAAAGCGAAGATAGATAATACATACGCATGAAAGCGCTGAGTGTAGGTGCATGTGTCGTGAAGTGATTGCGCACGATTGATTTTATAGTTGAAATTGATTAAGTTGTTTTGTTATTCTGTGAATTGATTTTAGAGGAGATCGAATTGTTTTTAAAAGTGGCATTATATAAAAAAGATTAATTGTCGAGATTGATTATGAAATTGACTTTAGTTGGAAATAATTTCAAATAGGATTTACTAAAAGTTCTTTTTATGAATATCATCAATAAAAAGTCAATTTAATTTAAAAGGGGATTTATTATTATTTATTTTTAAAAAGGGTTTTGACCTATGAAATGAATTTTAAAAAAAGGATGATTCATTATTCATTTAGAAAATAACTTAGTAGCTTATTTAAATAAAGGGATTGATTAATAAAAACATTTATTTAAGTTTATATAAAAAGATTTATTTTAATAATAAAAGGATTATACTAGGTTTATAAAAAGATTTAAATGGTTTATTAGATTTGAAATTGGATTATAATTATTTTGATGAAAGGGTTATATTAGGGTTTTGATTATTAATTAAAGGTGATTAAGAGGGCGATTAGGGGGATTAATCGGGGTGGATTAAGAGTTAACGGAGGGATTAGGTGAGTGTTTAGTGGTGTGTGATTAGTTTAACTCAAATAATACACAAACAAAAAATAAAGAAATAAACAAATGAAAGCCCTAGACTCCCCCCCTTCCCGAAGCGGCCGTCGTCGCTCAATCTCTCTTAATCTCGCTTCATCCCCCTTCACCTTTTCCTGACTTTCGTCCTCTCCCAAAGAAAAAAAACCTGAAACAAAAACACAGAACGATCAATTGGCTCAATAATTTTATCAGGGGTGGAGTTTTACCGATGGTTGTGTAGCGCCGGTGGAGTGGATTCGCGGAAGTTGGATTTTGCGGTGGCTGGGACGGGCTTCGCCGATGGAGTGGTCGTAGGGTTTCACAGTGATGAAGCTCCGAACAAGATGAGTTCCTCTTTCTGTTTGTGAAATTAGGGTTGATTTGGGATTTGTGTGTTTTCGGCTAGCCGTGGATTGTTGTTATCTCCCTTTTCACGATTTCCTTTTCTTCTTATATAGGCTTTACTTCTGATTTCTTGATTGAATTTGTTTTGATCACCATTGAATGTTGATTGGGAATTTCCTATTTGGTTATGATTTGATTTGAAAATTTTTCCTTTTCGGTGAGATTGTGTTAATGCCCGTTAATGGAGAACCAAATCTGTGATATTGTGTCAATTGGTTTAATAACGTCTAGGTTCAATGTTCAACGATTTGGATTAGATACTTTCTTTTGACCGGTATATTCCTCAATAACTTGCTAACCTTGTATCCTGATGTTTGATAGGTGTAGATAACAGTTTGGTTTGGGCCCAGAGGTGGATTAGAAGCCCAAAGTGATACCAATTCAATCTCCTGGCATCTGATACACTTCAATCGCCCTTGATGTTCTATGGTGAAAGTTTACGTGAAAATGCTGGTAGTGATGAGTCTTGTTGTTGGCCATGACCATATCTTGGGAGCCGGTTATCAAACATCTGCTGAGGAATTAAAGAAACCACAAGACCAATTCGTATTTGAGGTGGAGCCGCGATCTCATTTTTAGTTATTTGAACAGGGCTAGTATTTGGCTGTAGGTATTGGCTGCACTGAGTTTACTAACATCTTCCTCTTGCTTGCAACAGTTTTTTTTAAAGCTTTGGTCCCGTCTTGGTGTCGGCGTTTGCGTACATAAAGGGGGGTATTATGTTCTTGAATTCTTCCAAATTGCGAATCAATTTTGCGCTTGTACATGTACTGCTTTACTGTACTAATTGTTCCCTTCATTGATCTTTAATGTATGCAATGTGTTTGGTATGAGACATTGGGCACGATTTTGGCTTTACTCACCTCCTATTGAAAACAACAATCCTCCCTCTGCCTAACAGGTACAAGGCTTCTCATTTCCAAGTTTACTTTCTTTGCTTGTGAAAGTTCATAACCAATGGTTTTGTATTGCTTCGTGTCTTATTAAACATTGATGTGATCCTTGTAACCTTCATGCGTTATGATTATGACCTGACATTATTCTTTGTGCTTGTGTATTTCAGCACCTCGTCACAGCACGTATTAATGAGCATACCGATGATATCTTGTCACTTGAGGTTGGTGATTCAGGTATCAATTTTATTAGGAACACCACGAACATGTCGCCTCGATCTGCAAAACGTGATAGCAGGATATGTGAAATCGTTGGACATACATATGATGTTGATTAAACAACTGAGAGTTTTCAAGCTCTGCGCCCCGAACGTACCAGTTCAAAGTTCAGAACAAGGACCACCTAAAGGTATAACACGGCCAAGCGAAACATTAAAACACCAACATATCGGTAGCTAGTTCGGTCTTTACTACTATAATGTCTGCTTGAAATTATCATGTTTGCATGTATAGAGCTTCATCAGCAGGACTCAGCTTTTGATAACAGTTGGTTTACTAACAACGGCGAGAGATGTGGCTTTGGAATGGTTTGAGAAGATTTTGGTTTCTTGGTGATTAAATCTTCTTTTGCATAACGGGTCCAGTGGAGTTGCTGCGAGACTTTGAATAGTTATCCTATTCTGCTTGGACAATATTCTCAGGATATGCAAGTTACGTGGTTTGGCCGGTTTAGTTACTTTTCGTTGGCCATAGTGTCGTTGCTGTTGCGGTAATCAATTATTCTCGCATTTTGCAGGTGCAGTGATGGTTACGCTTAGAGAAAATAGAGCGAAACCGAGGATTAGGCAGAATCACAACAGGCCGGTAATTGGCATGCCAGTGTGGTAGCACTTGGTGTTGTGAGACGGCATTATGTAGTCATAACTTTTCGACATTATATTCAAATTCTCGCAGGCTGCATGATGTTGCTTAGAGGACGGGTTGTTGAGGTATTACGCCGGTTGGTGGCCTCTTTTGACGATCTTCCGGGCATTGGTTGTGTTTTGAATTGAAAGTTAATATCTCATTGTGGTTCAGGATGCTTTATTGCAGTGACAAAGGCAATAGGAGTTCTAAGTGCATGGCAGAGGTGCTCCAGACAAATACCACGTGCCGTGCAGAATCTCAGGTTTTGGCCTCTTCTTTCAATTGACTCTTAATTCCAATTTAGCTTTTTGTGTAACAAAATAGAAGTGATTCTCTGCTTTCTCCTTATAGATTAAGTAGGCTGCCGCGAACCGGGTGAGCTCTTAGGATCAACATCGATGACTATGAAGCTCTTTACGTTACGGTAAATAACATTATCAATTCTCATACTTGATCCTATATGCATCCACTTGTTCTGCTTGTGGCTTAAACGCTCTTAAATTTCAGCAGTGTCGGAGTGTTGGGAACTCCATCTTGTGCTTCATACGGTTGGATTTTATGCAGAAGAAAAGGAGGAGGGGCTTGGAAGCTGTACGTGGTCGTGGTCGCTGGGCTTCTCCACACGGAAGAGTTCAAGGGAACCATTTCAGCAATCTGGTTCTGAAGATGCATAGCTATTGTTCTTGCCTACACATTTCGCTTCAATTGTCGTAGCTCGCTCTACTTCTATTTTCTGGGTAGGTGAATATTCAATTGGATAAACAACTTTGTAGGGTGTTTGCTTGTAAATTGATGTAGATGCTCTGATGCTAGTGTTGATAAAGTGCTGATGCTGTTACTGATATGATATTGATGCTTGCAGATGATGTTGCGGGAATACTTGTTATGGCCGCTTGCGAATGATGCTGTTGCTTGCTGCTGATACGGTTGCAGCTGATGCAGAAATACCGGCGGCCGACGTTTTGTTGTTGAATGCTTACTGTTGCAGGGTATCAACCTTGATGGTTTTGAAGCAGGCGTTGAAGGCTTAGACGGTTCGGTTATTGACAGTATTGTTGGCCTTCCAGATGGAGTTAAGGATCTTGAAGTAGCAGGAGATGGACCTCGCGACGATGAAATTCTCTTACTGCTATTTATTGAAGAACCTAGCCTTGTCATTGCTGCATGATTCTTAGAAACTTGCATTGTTTTTGAAGTAGGTTCTGTTTGGATATTCGATGCCTTTGGTTTCTATGTAGCATTAGGTTAATGTTATTGTGAATAATAAATTAAAGCTTGTAATTCTTGAGGGACTGAACTCCAAATTGTGTATCTTCTGAACCATGAATTGTCTAACTTATGTAGCTTCGCTTGCTTGAAGTAAATGAATAAGAGATTTCTTTTAATCGAAACTTGCATCCACAATAATCTGAGAACTCCGTATTGCGGCTTCAAACTTGTAATTTTAGGCTGGCATCAATCCACAAAAAGTCTTCCAAACCTTTACTTTCGAAAGAAACATTCTAACATTTCTCTTGAAGGGTGGATGTAAAGAAAAGGTAATTATCGTGCTGCCGTGATGATGCTTCTTGTGTCCTGTAAATTTCGAAATCTCAAAGATAGACCTCAAATGTTCCCCAAAATGACCTTGCCCTAAACCGTGTCTTGAGAGATTTTTACTTGAAATTCTTCTTGCCACAAAACCAAAAACCGGGCCCAAATGATTAGGCCTACCCCCAAAGAAAATCCATTTCTCTTCACGAGTATACGTCAAAGCTTTTAAGAGATACCAAAAAAACTCCAGACTCAACCCGAATCTTTCCTAGATGACCCTGTCTTGAAATTGTGGGAATGAATGATGGTCCACTTAAAACGACTGCATACGCACAACTTGGCCAGCCTTAAAAAACACAAGTATTAAAATAAATTTAAATAACAATAGAAAACGCGCAAAAAGAGGTGGAATTTTAAGGTCAAAAATTAGGGTGCAACAGATGCCCCTATTTAAGTTACTTCTATTCGGAGACATGGAGATTGAGATCTCCGTCTCGACGAGATAGGAGGGACTTAAATACAAACATTGCACGAATTTTTGGCCCTAAGAGGCCACCGAATGCAAATGATAGGCAATGATATGAGGATGCAAGACGGACAAATCTGTGAGAAAGAGGTGACAGGGGATGAACTGGGCACGACATGCTAGACAGAAGAGCAACAGATCCAACAAGGCGGGATCCTACGAGGATAGGAACAATCACCCATGGGAAATCTCCAAACGTGTAACGGTAACTCATGCGTCAGGGATGCGGTGATCTTGACGATTTGTGATCGAAAGATACTTTTACTACCAAGGTGGTGGTCAATAGTAACTCAAAGTGGATCCTTTTTTATTATTTTATATTTTGTAACTCAGCTGAAACGGTAAAATGTATAACCTCTCCTGGCATCATGGTACGGGGACCATGAGCTGGTCTCGGTCTTTGATGTCATTGTGGTTGTAGATGTTGTTGAGCTTCCCCGAGCATCATGATATGGGAGTCATGCGCCGGTCTCGGTCTCTGATGTCGAACTTCCCCTTGCACCATGGTATGGGAACCATGAGCTGGTCTCGGTTTCTGATGTCAAACTTCCCCTTGCTCTATGGTATGGGAACCATGAGCTGGTCTCGGTTTCTGATGCCGAACTTCCCCTTGCTCTATGGTATGGGAACCATGAGCTGGTCTCGGTTCCTACCCAAAATGATGGAAACTCGTGAGAGCGTCTTCAAAGAGGGGTTGTAAATTTGTTGATTGTAGATTGTATGTTGTGAATTGTAATGTTGATGTAGAACTGTAGAATTGTCGATGTAAATGTTGTGTAATCTGTAATTGTAGAATTTTGTAGATGTGATCTTGTACTTGTAATTGTAACTTGTAGATGCAGTTTGTATTGTATTGGCAATTTGGAGAATATGCACCGGGGATCTTCAAAAGGAGTTGTAAACCGGTTGATACGTGGAGTGTCCTCTTGTAAGGAGATATGTCATTGATTGTACTCGTAATGAACCCTCTGGGGAAGATCATTTCTGAGGAGTATCTTTGCTGTAATTGTAAGATATGTAAGATTATTGTAGCAGAAATCCTCAAATGGGGAAATATTTGTAATGTCCTTTGCTTTGACTCGATAATCTTGCAATAGTCCACTGGGGAAGGACAGATTGTCTTGAGGAAATTGTTGTTTGTCGTTTTGAATATAAGTCAGCCCAAGGCGAGTTGCTCAAATAAAGAGATCTTTTGTCATTCAGCTGTAAGTTGTCGAGTGGATCTTGTAATTTTGTTGAAGAAACGGTGTGTCTTCAAATGGTGATCCTCATAATGTCAAAGTGCAAAATAAAATGCACTTTTGATCCATGCTCAAAAGCTGGAGATGTTCATAGTGTGATTGTCAAAGACCGAAGTTCAATTCGGGAAGTAACCGAAGAGAAACTGTCAAGCAAGACTCAACCATAGAGGCCTAAACTCCAATGGGAATGTACTGAAACAACTGTCTTCCACGAGGATCGAACTTCGTGGGGAAATGGAAATATTGAGTTTTTTTTTGCCTAGGGCTGACAACTCTATTTGGAAGGGATAAGACACGCCCAAATACCCAAGGGTAAACGCGATAGAAGAGATAGAGTAAAACAAACAAAGGATGCACAAAATGCGAATGTTATGCTATCTACTTATATGATATGTGTATGCTTATGCTGACAAGACAGACGAAAGCAATGACCGAAGACGGGATAACCGTCTCGAAACAAACATCCGACCAATCTTCAAAGATAGAAGTATCACTGGGGATAAATGAAGAACTAAACATAGGATCCCAATCCTGCTTCAAAACTTCACGATTTCTCTTGGGAAAGAGTGATCAATCCATTTGGGGATGTAACATCTTGATAAGTTTGAAATGTTGTATGAAATTGTAGATGGAGGTACCCAAACCGAAGTTTCATAAGAGATAAAATAAATATCCTGGGTCTTCGTAGTTGTTGAACATGTTGGGGTTGAGCTTCCTGAGGATGAGATAGGCATCTTTTTGCTCCAATCTTCAAATGCCCCAAGTCACATAGTTTAAGAGAAAAGAAAACGTCTCGAGAGGATTTTATAGAAAACATGATGTCCAAATGCCCCACTGTTTTCAAACTCTCTAGAGATTCGCCGAATCTCGACGTAACTGCCCCTGATTGGCGGTAAGTGAGTCCTTGAATTTATTCTAGTTGAACCCAAGACTTGTGCGGATGAAAATTCCTTGGGAAGAATGACTTTCCCCAAGTCAGCAAAGTCTTCAAATATCATCATCAATGTCTGTATGTGGTCTTTCCAAGATGTTAAGCGTATTTAGCACATTTGAAATATCCATTTTGGAATGGTTAATGCAACACACGTTTGTCTTGAAGTTTTGAAAAGGGGTATCGCGATAACTTGTGATCGAAACCACTAGTTAGGATACAAATTGAATCATTATTTATAAAGCCGATTTAAATTTGAGCATAGCTCAAGGAGTCAGGAAACAATATCTCATCAAGTATGCTTTCGAACTAAACCTTACTTCAATCAGGACTTTGAGGATCGTATGTGGGTTTAATTTATGACTTGTAGAATGGAGGTAGAAAGGGTTAGTATATTTGTGCCCACCCAATTTTTGAAATATGTTTGTCTTTTTGGTGATACCCTGCCCCAGGTTAAGAAAATAATGTTTCGGTTTGGGAGAAAGAGAACGGATCCTCAATCAAGGTTTAAAAGAAAGGGTTGACTATGTTGGCTTTCAGGAGGTTTAAAATAAGGCCTTACATCATCAGTAGGGTTTTATTCGAAGCATACAACAAGAGATCATGTGTTTTACTTCATCATCCTCCTTCCAATTCTCTGTCAGAGCGAGAGATCGGGTAAAAGTCGGCATTATAAATAATTTTGAAAACTATTTGAGTGAAAACGAATGGATTTCTTCAAGACAAACAATTATTGCATTACTTATTTAAAACAGAAAGTTCTTACATGCCAAATATGCTTTCAATCAAAGAAACACAAACACAAAAAGCAAAAACAAAGTGAAGAGCTGGACAAGCCCTTTATTACGCCTTGAAATAGATGTGGTCTTCTGACAACCTGGGATCATGGCCTCGGAGGATGAGCCGCGTTAGGGTTAGGATTTGAACCCTCGAAGGATAAGATTCCGCTCTTAACCAATTCTTGAACGTCTGCCTTCAAACCATAACAACTCTCAATGTCGTGGCCTGGGGCACCTTGATGATACAGGCAAAATTTGTCGGCTTTGTACCAGTATGGAAACTTCTTAGGTACCTTGGGTGGGGCTTTAGTCTGGATATGCCCTCTTTGAATTAGAGCTGGAAACAAATCAGCGTACTTCACCGGGATGGGATCAAACTGGTGAATTGCTTCCCTTGGTGCATCTGGAGTCATCCTTTGATACCTTTTCCGAAATTGTCGATGCTGTGGTTGATCTGGAGAGGCCAACCTCTGCCTAGGATGTGGTTGTTGTTCACGCTGAGCGGGCATCGCATATTGGTGCTGAGGATGGGGTACCGGAGCTATGAATTCTCTGGAAGGTCCACAGCCATCTTTATTGTTTGGGGCTATACCCAAGTTGTGATGGTATTACTTCACAAAAGCAAAAGTTAAGTCTTCCCAAGACTGAATGTGATTCCTTTGTAGCTTCATATACCATGTTAATGGCGCCCCACACAAACTTTCTTGGAAGCAGTGAATCAATAGTTGGTCGTTCCCAAGATAGGCGGTCATCTTCTGACAAAACATCATCAAATGATACCTTGGACAAATTGTACCTTTGTACACTTCAAAGGCGGGCATCTGGAATCCTGGGGGGATAACTAATTTTGGAACTAGGTGCGGGTCCTGAGCATGAAAATCAGGCGCACGGTTCCTCTTCATCATTTTCCATCGCTCCTCGAAGTCACGAAATTCATTCTTGAATGCTGTAAGCTCTGGATCGTCCATTTCCTTTTCTTGCACAGGCTGAAGTTGCATAGGAACAAAGTTGTCGGAGGGACGGCGAAGTGTCGGATTAGACCTTACTCTGAAGCTAGTCATGCGATCCATGTCTTTGTTCTCCTCACTATCCTTTAATGATACTTCCGGCTTGGTCGGATGGTAGAGACGGCGACTGACAGCAAAGATGGAAAACCGAAATGAGCCACAACAAAAGGAAGGACACATGCATAAATGTAAAATGCCATGCTAAATGCTGAATGTTAATGCATAATGCAGATGTAGGAGGAGACTTCAAGAAACTCAAAGTGTTTTTCAGTGTTATAATGTAGAATAATCGAAAAACTTCTTATTTTTTAGAAACAATGAAAACAAAGTACTCTTTCAAGAGTTTATTACAATGAAAGCAAAAGAAAACTTAGAACTCTATCCCGCGGTCTTCTCTTTTGTACGGAGCTCCTCGGTTAGCTGATCAATGCGCTCCTGCAGCGCTGCTTTCTCGATGATGAGTCGTTCCACACATTCCTTCCAAGCCATGGTAGTTGAGGGGAGATCATCACTGGTGACAACACTTGAAGAGGCATGAGGAGAAAATAAATCTCCTTGTGCCTTTCTCTTTCTGGCAACTTCTAATTCTGGTGTCTTTTGAAGTCTTTCCTTCTCTACTTTAAGGGTGAGGAATTTGTTCTTCCAAGCAGTCCTCAATTTCCGGGCTTCATCTAAAGCAATCCTTACTTGTTCAATTTCATCCACATCGAACCAGTCGGGGTCGTGAGGAGATAATATCATAGGTTCATGAAAAGGAAAAGGCATCTTGATATCGAGAGCCCTTTCTCGCATCCAATGCAGATAATCCTCAGAAACAGCACAGTTGGGGTATCCTGAAGCAGCTGTTCCTTCCATATCAATATATTTCCATGCATAAATGATGACAGTCTTTAGATCTAGATCCTCTTCTCCCTTGAAATAGATCTCTTCCAACGAAACTGGGTCAAGCACTTGGATCATAGGGTGTCCAAACTGTCTACGGGACAAAGCGGGATTGTAACTTATACATCCTTATCTTCCAATAAGCGGTACGTTGGGGAATCCTCCGATGCTAGGAATCATAGGCACGCCTCCATAGGCGGGATCATACCAAACAATGTCCGAATGGGTGAGGGCCATAAGTATCTCGGACCATCGAGGTGTTGCTACTTCATCCCAAAGGGACGGATGCCAAGTCAAACGAGCGATGAACCATGAGTACAGCAAGGCGGTACAACATGCAATGTGTCCTCCTCCTTCGGCGTTCTTCGAGTGAATCGAAAAGTACGTATCAGCAAGCAAGGTGGGTACTGGATTCTTGAGTATGAAGAGCTTGATCGCATCCATATCAACAAAACTGTCAATATTAGGGAACCAGAAAGTCCCATAGACTAACAAAGCAAAAGTGGCTTCCATGATAAGGACTTCTTTTCTTTCAGCATGGTAGCGAACTTTTTCAATCAAAAAGTCGGCGGGGAACCCAAGGACTCCTTCCTTGGTGATCAGGTGTGTCTGGACATCTTCTAGGCTGAGATGGGTAGCGTTTGCAATTTCTTGGTGACTAGGCGTGTGTTCCCTTCCGGTGAATAGGGGTCGAACAGTCACAGGCATCCTCAAGAGTTCTGAGTACTCTTCCAAGGTCGGCATCAATTGGTAGTCCGGAAAAGTGAAGCAGTGATACATCGGGTCATAAAATTGAACCAATGTTTCCAACAATCCTTCTTTCATCCTTAGCTCAAGGAAACAGAAGACTCCTCCATATTCTGCTGCGAAGGCAAAGCGATCCTCGACGAGTTCGGCTAGTTCTCTTAAGCTTTCGATGTTGGGACTCTGAAAAGTGTACTTCAGGGTTTCTCTTCTGAAATCCATGATTACAACACCTACAGAACGAATTTGAGTTTCTTGAAGTGAACAATGGAAAAGAATGCAATGCAAGATGATTAGGACTTCATGGGATTCCTCTATTTATAGGCATTGCGGTAAAAGGAAACGTTTTATTAAATTTTAAACGGACTACATGAATATTCTTTTAAAGAGTCCCAAATAAAAGCTAAATAAAAGCTAGTAAAGACACTAAAGAAGCTTTGAATGTTGTTGCTTGAGCTGCTCTTCTAGTTGCGCCTTCTCACGGATAAGGTTGTCCACAATTATTTTCCAGATAGTGCATTGTGGGTCGGAGAAAAATAAATCCTCCATGACTTTCCTCTTCTTGCAGGGGAGTAGCTCTTCATCCTTCAATTGTAGCTGTTTCTGAAGTTCATCCCTCTCCTTTTGAAGTTCAGCATTCTGCTTTTGACACTCATCATTTTCTGCCACTGCTACATGGTACTTGTTCTTCCAAGATTCCAACTCATGTTGAGACTTCTTTAAAGACACCTCTAACTCCTCGGCTTTAGACATAAAGACATAAGTGGGCTCTCTCCTGGGAGCTATGGGATCTTGGCGGGAATAGGGCATCTTTAGATTGGTTGCCCTTTTTCTGACCCACTGGAGGTATGGTTCTAAAGACACACAGTTAGGCTTCCCTAGACTTCTCTTCCCTTTCTTGTGTACACTACGCCATGCATGTAGAATCTTTCCTCGGAGTTCCATATCATCATTGAAGAATATACCCTCTACTTGAACACTCTTGGGAGGTTCCTTCAACGGGTATCCCAACTGTCGACGAGCTAAAATAGGATTGTAGCTGATTCCTCCGTCAAAGCTGAGCAATGGTACAGTAGCAAAATCACCGCAGCTATCAATGATTAATACTCCATCATACACTCGATTGTACCAATCAATGTCAGAATGGGTCAAAGCCATAACCCTGGGAGACCAATGCTCTTTGCCAATGTTTGTAAAAGAGCTAGACTTCGGCAAGTGCGAAATAAACCACTTGTAAAGTAAAGGTACACAGCAAGTAATCATCCCTCCACCATGAAGGTTTCGAAGATGTATAGAGTGATATGCATTTCCCAACAGAGTTGGCACTGGGTTGTTCTTCATAAAGATCTTGAATGCTTTG
Source organism: Lathyrus sativus (assembly GCA_963859935.3). Classification (NCBI taxonomy): domain Eukaryota; kingdom Viridiplantae; phylum Streptophyta; class Magnoliopsida; order Fabales; family Fabaceae; genus Lathyrus; species Lathyrus sativus. Next base: position 648,135,679 of record OZ012739.1, on the reverse strand, counting down.
AGATCGATGAAACCTTCGAAACTTGGGAATAGAAACAACCCATAAACAAGCAAAGCAAAAATCGCCTCAAACGGAGCCTTATTAGAATAATCAGCATAGAATGAAGCCTTCTCGATTAGGAAACCTGTCTTTAAACCAAGAATCCCATCCTTAGTAACTAGGTTGGCTTTGACGTCAGATACCTTCAAACGGAGAGCTTTAGCAATGTCTTTCTCATCAGGGTCCTTTTCCAAGAAGGGGAAAGGAGATTCCTCAAGGACAGGTAAACCAACCAAAAAGGAATACTCTTCTAATGTAGGTAACAGCTGAAAGTCTGGAAAGGTGAAACAATGGTAGAGAGGATCATAGAACTGTAGCAGAGTGGCAAGAAGTCCTTCATTCACTGAGCAACCCAACAAAGATATCAGCTTCCCATACTTGTTCTTGAATTCTTCTTGATCTTCGATGAAACCCCACAACTTCTTTAGGTCGTCCAATTTGGGACTCTTAAAAGTATATTTCATAGTATGTCTTTTGTCTGAAGTCATAGTGACCTACAATGTTCATAAACGAAAGTAAATCCCATGAAGTCCAATGCGGAATGATGCTATATGAATGCAGCAAACACAAGTATTCACATAAGGACAATAAAGATAAACAAACAAAGGGGCGCCTTAGGTTTGCAATGAGCATGGAGTAAAGGTGTACCCTTCCCAAAGGTTTAAGGACTAAAGGTTGTTTGTACCTGCAGAGCAAGGTTCTAATGGGACTCAGAATCATCAGCCCATCTATCAGATATTATCAATTTTCCCAATTACTCGAGGATTAATAATATTCTCAAGAGAACTTCTTTTGAGTGTAGCTTCGCGTAGCACTACTTCGGAAGTACTTCCTCATAGTCTCGCATTACGTCCTAGTAAAGGCCAAAGTTAGGTTAAGGTAACTACGGTCCTCAATATCATAGGCTCCAAAGTCGAAAGTAGTGAGTGTCTTCACGATTATTCGTTCAACAGTACTATTTCGAAAGGGCCTCAACTGAGCGGGATTCTCGATTCAACTTAGTAGGGATTCCACTCCCTATAAGCCTCCTCGAATATATCACCATCCTATCCTAATTTCCTTCAAGTTCGGGTGTAGAACTTTATCTCACCACTCAAGAACAACAATCCCAAAAGAAACACAAGAGAAAGCATGTAAACAATTAATCAAGTAGGCAGATATATAAAGCAGTAAACAAATAAAATAAGATAGGGAAACCCACTAGAGGCTCCCCAGTGAAGTCGCCATTTCTGTCGCGGTGAAATTCGGATACCAAACTATTGATTAGTTTGAATCTTTAATTCATTTTTGCAACCGAACTTTGATTTGTCCAAAGGAAGGGATAAAGATCGAAATTCCCACAATGCAATGCAAATGCAAGCTAGATTGTTTAGGTTCGGGGGTTGGTTAAACTTAGGGAAGGTACTAGCATCCTAAGTTTCTGTAGTACTCTACAGGAACCTCTTATTTTATGTTTGTTTACTGCTAAGTGTTATCTGCTTAAAGGTTGAAAGACCTAGGGGTTTATTTCTAAGTATACTCGGTAAGATGTCGCATCTTATGCCTACATATCCTTACGGGAGTGGAATCAGAGTATGTTGTAGTTCACCCTAAAGGGTTTAAGGAGTTCTTTGACTGTGGTCAAAGTTCCTACGGGTTTAGGGTAGTTGTTTTGATTGGGTTTAGGAGAAGAGACGAGTCTTCATTTTAAGGGAGATGTAACCACCACAAATGTAAGAAGGGTTGTAGGAAATGGTCTTTGCATCGTCTTAAGAAAAGGTCTTACATGCTCGGATGGTCGCCAAGTATGCCTTTGTCGTTCTTAAGGCAAAGTCCCTACATGTTTGATTGTATTGTTGTGGGGTGGAGATTATATCTCGCTTAAGATGATTAACATCTATTCTCTATTGCGTTTGAAAAGTTGGTATTGTTGATTGTTTTGTTTCTATGTTGTGAAAGAAATAAAGACAAGGTCCTTCCTATGAGGTAGGTCCGAAACTTAAATGATCAACTTGAAGAATCAAGGATCGAAGGGAATATGGTGCATATGATGTGCAACTACACACAACGTTGAATTATGTGTAGGTTTTTCCTTTGGACGGATGCAATGCGATGCAATGATGATAGATATAGATTGCGGTAAATAAAGAAATTGCGGATAAGTAAAGGCATACACGAACGCATGAAAGCGCTAGGTGAGTGTGTGCTTTGTGAATAAAAGCGAAGATAGATAATACATACACATGAAAGCGCTGAGTGTAGGTGCATGTGTCGTGAAGTGATTGCGCACGATTGATTTTATAGTTGAAATTGATTAAGTTGTTTTGTTATTCTGTGAATTGATTTTAGAGGAGATCGAATTGTTTTTAAAAGTGGCATTATATAAAAAAGATTAATTGTCGAGATTGATTATGAAATTGACTTTAGTTGGAAATAATTTCAAATAGGATTTACTAAAAGTTCTTTTTATGAATATCATCAATAAAAAGTCAATTTAATTTAAAAGGGGATTTATTATTATTTATTTTTAAAAAGGGTTTTGACCTATGAAATGAATTTTAAAAAAAGGATGATTCATTATTCATTTAGAAAATAACTTAGTAGCTTATTTAAATAAAGGGATTGATTAATAAAAACATTTATTTAAGTTTATATAAAAAGATTTATTTTAATAATAAAAGGATTATACTAGGTTTATAAAAAGATTTAAATGGTTTATTAGATTTGAAATTGGATTATAATTATTTTGATGAAAGGGTTATATTAGGGTTTTGATTATTAATTAAAGGTGATTAAGAGGGCGATTAGGGGGATTAATCGGGGTGGATTAAGAGTTAACGGAGGGATTAGGTGAGTGTTTAGTGGTGTGTGATTAGTTTAACTCAAATAATACACAAACAAAAAATAAAGAAATAAACAAATGAAAGCCCTAGACTCCCCCCCTTCCCGAAGCGGCCGTCGTCGCTCAATCTCTCTTAATCTCGCTTCATCCCCCTTCACCTTTTCCTGACTTTCGTCCTCTCCCAAAGAAAAAAAACCTGAAACAAAAACACAGAACGATCAATTGGCTCAATAATTTTATCAGGGGTGGAGTTTTACCGATGGTTGTGTAGCGCCGGTGGAGTGGATTCGCGGAAGTTGGATTTTGCGGTGGCTGGGACGGGCTTCGCCGATGGAGTGGTCGTAGGGTTTCACGGCGATGAAGCTCCGAACAAGATGAGTTCCTCTTTCTGTTTGTGAAATTAGGGTTGATTTGGGATTTGTGTGTTTTCGGCTAGCCGTGGATTGTTGTTATCTCCCTTTTCACGATTTCCTTTTCTTCTTATATAGGCTTTACTTCTAATTTCTTGATTGAATTTGTTTTGATCACCATTGAATGTTGATTGGGAATTTCCTGTTTGGTTATGATTTGATTTGAAAAGTTTTCCTTTTCGGTGAGATTGTGTTAATGCCCGTTAATGGAGAACCAAATCTGTGATATTGTGTCAATTGGTTTAATAACGTCTAGGTTCAATGTTCAACGATTTGGATTAGATACTTTCTTTTGACCGGTATATTCCTCAATAACTTGCTAACCTTGTATCCTGATGTTTGATAGGTGTAGATAACAGTTTGGTTTGGGCCCAGAGGTGGATTAGAAGCCCAAAGTGATACCAATTCAATCTCCTGGCATCTGATACACTTCAATCGCCCTTGATGTTCTATGGTGAAAGTTTACGTGAAAATGCTGGTAGTGATGAGTCTTGTTGTTGGCCATGACCATATCTTGGGAGCCGGTTATCAAACATCTGCTGAGGAATTAAAGAAACCACAAGACCAATTCGTATTTGAGGTGGAGCCGCGATCTCATTTTTGGTTATTTGAACAGGGCTAGTATTTGGTTGTAGGTATTGGCTGCACTGAGTTTACTAACATCTTCCTCTTGCTTGCAACAGTTTTTTTTAAGCTTTGGTCCCGTCTTGGTGTCGGCGTTTGCGTACATAAAGGGGGGTATTATGTTCTTGAATTCTTCCAAATTGCGAATCAATTTTGCGCTTGTACATGTACTGCTTTACTGTACTAATTGTTCCCTTCATTGATCTTTAATGTATGCAATGTGTTTGGTATGAGACATTGGGCACGATTTTGGCTTTACTCACCTCCTATTGAAAACAACAATCCTCCCTCTGCCTAACAGGTACAAGGCTTCTCATTTCCAAGTTTACTTTCTTTGCTTGTGAAAGTTCATAACCAATGGTTTTGTATTGCTTCGTGTCTTATTAAACATTGATGTGATCCTTGTAACCTTCATGCGTTATGATTATGACCTGACATTATTCTTTGTGCTTGTGTATTTCAGCACCTCGTCATGTCGCTACTGCGAAAATCGGCGCCGGCTGAACAGAAGAGTCGCCATCGTGCGTTATTTATCCCACGGGAGGGAAAGGAAACGCTCAGAGTAAACCTCGCACAACACGGGAAAGGTATGGTCGTCGCAACCAAAACCTGGATTCGGGAGTCGGTTACGCAAGGGGAAGGTATTAGCACCCCTCACGTCCGTCGTACTCGACGGGATCCACGCTTGTTTTCGGGTATGGATTGTTATTCTATCTACTCTAAAGGTCAGGGGTTAAAAAGAAAAGAGAATGAAAATAAAATGACTCGGCAAAGTATCGCACTTTATGCCTACGTATTCTCGTCTGGAACGAGAAATCAGAGTCAACGTAGTTCGCCTACCTACGGGAAAGGAGGGGAAGGTTGCTCGCTAGGATATCGCATCCTATGCCTACGTACTTCCACACTGCATGGAAGATCAGAGCAAACGTAGTTCGGGCCACGTACGACACAAGTCTGTCCTTGATTGATTTTATTCCTTCTGAAAAAGGTTTTTCTGATTAACAGTCCAAGAGGACAAAAATGACGTCTTGATGAGTTCACATTCTTTTACGGAAGAAGTGTCTTTTATTGTGTTTGAAATCTTTATGTGTTTTTCTGTTTGTTTTGAGAAAGAAAGAGACAGAACTCTAACCTACGGTTGCGAAGGGAAACAAACTAACCTAGTGTTATCATGCATGGGTTAAGACCTAGTGTCTATCATGCTCCTCTCTTGCACAGAGAGAAACAGAGATCCTACGGGATAGGCAGAAACAGAAACAATATCAGATATATACAGTAAAACAGTAAAATGCATGGATGCAACAGTACAAGCGAGGCAAGGGAGTCCCACTCAACCTCGAACCTAGAAAACAATAGGCGAAAGTGAACAGGCTTCACTTTCAACCCAACAGGGTAAACATCAAACAATACAGTCCGGAAAACCAATCAATACATCAACAAATGAAATACAGCAATAAAACAAACAGCTTCAGCAGCTCTGAGTCAACAACTGACTTCAAGCAATCTCCAATCAACTACAGGCTTCAACAAGCATCAATCTCCATCTTCATGGCCTTCAGACAAGGGCTTTGATCATCAGTCTTCCATCTGCAATGGCTTTTCTTCAAGCTCAAACCTCCAGGATGAGGGATCAGTCACAAGAGTGAATTGAGTGTTAAGCAATCAGCTGACTACCAAAGGTGGTGAACAGACTGCTTCTAACACAAGAAGCATTTTCTCTCAAGAGTTCTATCTCATAGACACTATCACCAAGCCTTCCAAAGGAAGGGGGTGAGTGTCTTAGAGAGACTCTGAATCACAGAGAAGAATGGATGCAGACAAGGCCATCCATGTTTGAGAAACAATCATTCTAATCTAGAGCTCTGCCTAGCTCCTAAACCCTAGTCTCCTCAGCATCTGCCAGCAAGAAACTCCTCCTCAACTCTGACAGTTGATCTTCAATCTTTGAATTTCCAATAGCTTCATCTCCACAAATCTTCAGCTTCCCCAGGGCCCCAGACAAACCCAATACCCAATCAAACAATCAACAATCCCCAGAGGGCACACCACACCAGACAGCAGATATACAGACAATAATAATAACAGTAGGGGAATCCTAACTTTTCTCTAAGGGATCTAATAGCTACCCATAGCCCCTATAGTCCCATAACTAACCTATTCAAACCCTAAGTCCTAAGGGAGAAAATTGAACTTCCTAAGTTGTCACCTAAAACCCTAGTTTTGTTCATGATATTCAAGCATTTATTAATCATCTAAAATTAACCTCTAAACATGGGAACTAAAATATTTCTACAAGCTTAACATCTCATCTAAACAATATGAAAAGAATGATCAAAAAATATTAAAGCATGTGAGAGAACAAAAATCATTAAAATGATGCATGAAATGTAACTATTTATTATGCTATTTATTTAGAAAATATGTAAAAAATATGAAATAAAACTAAAAATGAAATTTTATTTTCCTATAATATTCTAGACATTTTAATGAAAATATGGTAAAAAGAATGGATTAAAAAACATTTTTTATGAATTTATTATGATTTAATGAAAATGGCAAAAATTAGAATGAAATAAGAAAAATTAAAATGAATTAAAATGAGCAAGAGGGGGTATGAAGAGTAACTACGCGCAGTTCAATTCTGGATGGGCCTCATAAAGGGGGGTGTTGGTAGCGTTTCACACTGGGCCCAATCAACCATCAGAATTAAAAAACAAAAGGGAATCAGCTGGGGGTGAGAAAAGCAGCGAAAACACGTTGGAAAATGGTTTTGGGCCTAACTCGGGGGTGGGGATAACACAATCATCTGAGGCCCGCCCGTTTCAATTAATGAAACGGTGCGTTTAGGGCCAGGGTAATCTCCCTCCAATTCAGATTGAATATAGGCCATTGGATCACTCTAAAAGTCAAGAGTCTTACACCAAACGAAGGGCCACGATTTCGTCTTCTTCCTCATTCAACCTGAAACCTAGGGTTTCTGCCATGCGAGCTCATGCACGAGCTACCTTACACCAAACCGTTCTCACTCCACACGCAATGAATCCTCATGATGTAAACATGAAATCTGCTCAGAATTTCCTCCTCTATAATCCTATGGCCTTAGATCAATTTGAAACTCACCACAACACCAAACCCGCGCGCATCAAACTCTGGTTATCATGAGATTACTCTGAGATGCACCAAGATAATTCTCTCTCAAACCTATCCTAAACTGCTCTATACATCATGGTGATTAACCTGATCAATCCAACTAACATTCTAGTGCATTAACATAAGAGATATTGATCCAAACAGTTTATGGTACCTGCTAACAATGGACTCCAAATCACTCCAAATTCATCTAAACTAATCTCCTAACCACCTAGATCAATTCTACACTAACAAAATCATGCCTAACTAACTGAATCGAGCTGTGTGATTGAAAACTTACCTTGTGCAAAATCTTGCAAACAGCTATGGAGATGGAAGATCTGAGGCTTTTAAGTGTTGAATCTTGATCAATCCTTGAGGAACTTGATTCTGTATGCACAAACTTGGAGGTTCCTTGCTTGAATCATGCAATCCACTTGAACTTGTGATTTTGATGATCTTGAGAAAAGCACTCGAAAATGGATGATAACTACCAGAAACTTGCTTCAATTATGATCTATGATGATGATGGAATGAAATTGAATTGATTATGATGAAGATTGATAAAGAATTTGAGATATTTGGAATGAAACTTTTATGAAAAAGTGTGAGAAATCTTGTGAAATTCTTGGTGCAAATGAGGCCAACCCTTGCCAAATTCTCCTTTCATGAATATATAGACCCCAAATGAACATTCTAGATCCATCTTGCACATTCCCTTGTTTTCAAACTTTGGCTCATTTTTGATCATGTTTCTTAAATGATAAGCAACCATGGATAACTTCATTTTTTCCTTCTAAACTCAAAAAAGTGTATGAACCATTGTTCTTAGAATTGTTTTTCCATTCAAAATCATATATTGGAAGTCTCCATTTGGACTTGTAAATCTCCCAAACCATTTTCCAACTTGAAATTATTCACTTTATAAGCCTTTTTAGTTCATATTTTGACCTATCATGCAACTCCATGCTATGAGCTTCTCCAATAACTTGTGACCTTCTTTCTAGACTTAAAATCCCATTTGGAGCAAGTTTGATGTTGGAAGTTTTTCCATTTGAGGCCTCCTTGTATGAGTTTTGGGTATAGGTTAAAATGACCTGTAATTCACAAATGCCCAAAATACCCTTTGCTTGTCAAGACCATAAGTTGAGTTCTCCACATCATATGAAGGCATGCCATACCATTCTAGAAAGCTAAGACAATGAGGAACAATTCTTATGTTGACCAAGAATTCATTTGAAATCTCCTTGAGGGGCAAAACTAGCTTGGAAGTCAAGTCACTTTCACAGACAAAAATTCAGACACCCCAGATGACCTGTAACTTGTAAGGACCATAACTTGAGTTCTATAAATCTCCTTGAAGTCTTCCACCACTCAAATTAAAGGTCTTGAGATCCTCTACAAGTTTCATGTTGGCCAAGAAGCCATTTGAAGTTAATATTTTGACTTATCTTGCTTGGAAGTTTGACCTAAACTAGGGGATTTTACAGAGAAACCCTAATTTAGCAACTCCTCTTCTCCTTGGTTTCTCTTGAATTCTCCTTGTCATATCTCCACATCCTTCTTCATATGTTCAATGATGATCCCCACATCTCTCCAATAGACTTGAATGCCCTCTTAAGTCAGTCAATTGACCTAGGGTTGACCTAGGGTTGACCCAGATGAAACCCTAGTTGACTGCCTTCAACTATAGCTCTTGTGCCTTCATCAATGACTTGTTTTCTTCTCCAAATGACTTTATAAGTCTCTCCAGATGTCTAGATGCTCTCCATGCTTTCACCTCACAGCTCATAACCCTCTTGTTGATCCTCAGATACCCTCAGCTAGGAGATGGACTCAAGGCTTGATCTGCTGAACTCTTTGCTTTCAAATTCTTTCTTGATGACTTGAATATGATTGAATTGGGATAATCACCTCTTGATAGGCCTCTGGAGATGAGAATAATGATTGGTCCCCTGTTGAATGACTTGCTATGCTTATGCTATGCAAATGGTTAGTCTATGTACATGACCCTACATGCAAATGCTAATGATAATGAAACATGAATCCAAGGAATAAGGTTGAGCAAATTTTAGGGTGCAACAGCTGCCCCTATTCAAGCGACTTGGACCCGATTGGACGAAGAGCCCGGAGCCTTCAGACATTCGCGGTACGAGACGGTTGAATACTAGTGAAACCAGAAATTTGCCAACCGCAGGAATAAACTGCGCTCCTGCTTGAGGAATGACATTCGTCAGCTAAATCTGACTGTTAGAATAACCCACTGATCTCGCGCGACCGTGCTGGGGATTGTCTTCATCGTCCTGAAGAGGATTCTGTCATAACAGATTGCTTGCTTGTCCTCGTGAGGACTCTGTCTGTCATCAACACGAAGAAATCTCAACTAAAACTTGTCCACGTTAGGACTCCACTTACTGTCAACCCAGGAAAATCTCGGCAACTCCGCTGGGGATAATTCGTCTGCATTTCCATAAACTGAATCGTCCAGGTTAGGAATAACATTCTTCCACGTTAGGAGTAACGCTTTTATCTTTCCACGTTAGGAAGCAATCTTCTTTCCACGTAAAGAGAACTACATCAATCTGTCCACGTAAGGACTCCAATGCCATTTGACATGTCCGCGTCAGGACTCCGATCTTTCCACGTAATGAATTCACCTTTGGTTCTAAATCTGTCCACGTCAGGACTCAACTTCTCGAATCTGTCCACGTCAGGACCCCAATTTCTCCGCGTAAGGAATAAACTTCTTCTTCCACGTTAGGAATATCTTGATATGATCTGTCCGCGTCAGGACTAAACTCTCTTTCCACGTCAGGAATAATCCATTTCTTTCCACGTCAGGAATCAATCGATTTTCCACGTAAGGAATAAACTCGTCTTTCCACGTAAGGAAACCATTTTTCTTCCACGTAAGGAATGCTCTTGATATGTCCACGTAAGGACTCCGATCTTTCCACGTTAGGAATACTGTCATTTCCACGTAAGGAAACTATCTTCTGATACGTCCGCGTAAGGACTCATTTTTCCACGTAATGAATCATCTCAATCTGTCCACGTAAGGACTCCATTCTTTCCACGTCAGGAATACTGTCATTTCCACATAAGGAAACCTCTTCTGATACGTCCGCGTAAGGACTACATCTTTCCACGTTAGGAATCAATAATCTCTTTGATCTGCCCGCGTCAGGACACTGATCTCGTCTTGATTTATCCACGTTAGGACTCAGGCGTCTTCGATTCACTGAGGAAATAAGACTTGTCCACGTAAGGACTCACACGTCTTCGACTTGCTGGGGAAATATCCGCGTTAGGACTTACACCTTGCCAACAACACGAAGAAGGATAACTTCGTCCACGTCAGGATTCTTGTATCTTGTCATCACAAAGAAATACAAACTTGTCCACGTCAGGACGCACATTTCACCATTACGAATAAAGATATCCGTTGAAAACCAATGATCCACGTCAGGATACCAACACGAAGAGTAACCAATCTTTTGTCAACGTCATGACCTCCCTTTCTCCAAATTTCGAGAGGCCGAATCTATCCACGTCAGGATTAACACACCTTACCAATCCAGTAAAACAAACCTGTCCACGTTAGGACGCCCACTTCTGAAGAAATCCCGTCATTCTAGGAATAAATTGTCTACGTCAGGACTTAATTCTTCAATGATCCTTTCCCACAAACTGCTCAGCACTGACGTGACAGCGACTTCGAGATGAACTCTACTGGGGATGTCTGAAAACCAACTATCGGACACCTGCTTCGACATTCTGATTCATGCGACTCGTTGATGACAAACGAACTCTGCTTGGGGATAAGAAGACACTTATCCTGACCACTCTGGCTGGGGAAAATAAGATACATTTGCATAAATGACTCTGCTGGAGACAAAGAGAGTGTTATCACGATAACTCTGTGGGGGAATACCGCCGAAACTGACATTGTCATTGACTATCTCCTGCCGAGATCTCGACTGTTTGGTAATTTATTTGAGCAAGAGCTCTCTCCACCTGAACTACTGGAGTATAGAAACTGCTTCAGCAAAATAACTGCTGGAAGGATAACGCCGACTCGCCGGGGATAGCCTGATGCTACAAAATTATTCCAGCAAAATAAATGCTAATAGGATGAAGTCGACCCTGCTGGGAAGTTGGGAACTCAAACCACACGTCTTGTTGAAATAACCCCCTGCTGGGGACAATAACTCTGCTGAGGAATAGCAGATGCGCACAGCACGATCGGACTTTCTGCTGGAATGTGAACCGATATCACCAGTATCTCTGACAGAATAAATGACAGGACCCAACATCAACTCTGCTTTGGAGAGCCTTGACCTTCGAATTCCACTGGAAGGAAAGAACATTTGCTGAAAAGAGAACTCCGCTGGGGATGGGATGATTCTCTCGGGGAAAATTAACTGACTCCACTGGGGAAGAGTGCCTGACCCTACGGGGGGAGATGAACCTGTCTGAATACAGCCTTACGATCTCATAATCACTAAACTCTGCTGAGGACGAGTAACTTCTCTGGAGCACGTCCTTTGGATAAGCTACGGCTAGCTGGAGAATTCTATCCTTCTTCAGGAAGAACATGCATGACCTGCGTGGGGATCAAGCCTTTCACTATTGCAATCTTTTGATCACCTTCCTCGTACAGTTATGAAACCTGCAACAACACAAACAAAGCACGACAAGCCTATGCAATCCAAATCGATTCAGGTTAGTGACGTTACACTCCGTTAATTCAAAGCTTTAACAATTGTTGGCAAGGGCCAGTAATGTTATACTCATGCTAGTTTCATCAAACTTAGGCGTTTTATCATGCGCAAAACAGTAAAGAACAGGCATCAGGTACTGAATAACACATTTTCATTGATTGGGCCCCTGAATGGGCGGAGTTTTTGTACACGGGATGTAACTCCTGAAAAGAGGAAGCTACGCAAAGCAGATATACAAGTATGCACAGGAAGCATAAATATTGACAAATTAAATTTTGTACACATGTCGGCCACTGGATGCAGATGAACACCACGAACTGATCCTCCCATGACTCGTCCGACTCTAATGCTTTCCCGGTATCCCCACTTCTGAAGAGGTCGTATCCGATAACTGACTCCTCAAATGTATTCTCCCGCATTGATACTCAGTGAATTCAAATTCGGACCGCAGTCATTTGCTTTTCTCATCCCTAACTTTTGCGTGAACCGCCCTTTACGGGTTTTCAGTTCACCGGGATACCCTTTTTTGCCGAAGCCGCCCAGTGTAGGTTTTCAACTTCGCGGGTGTACATTTTTTCAATTTTATCCCTAACTTTTGCCCGAACCTTTTATTCTGTTTTTGGTTCGCCAGGATGCCCCATTTTTGCCTGGACTCTCTTTTTTCTGTCCAGCGGGTCTATTTTAAGCAAAGTATTTTTTAACTGCGTCCGAATTCACAGGTGATGCAAAGTCTTCCCCGTCCATGGTGGACAACAATAAAGCTCCTCCTGAAAAGACCTTCTTGACAACGTATGGCCCTTCGTAATTGGGGGTCCACTTGCCCCTGTGATCTGCTTGCGGCGGGAGAATCCTTTTCAGCACAAGGTCGCCCGTCTGAAAGCTTCGCGGAAGTATTTTCTTGTCGTACGCTTTCTTCATTCGTCTTTGATACAAACGACCGTATGCCAGAGAAGCTAGCCTCTTCTCATCCATCAAACTCAGTTGGTTCAATCTGTTCGTTACCCATTCTGCCTCGTCCAGCTGAACGTCTCGCAATACCCTCAGAGAAGGGATCTCAACTTCCAATGGTAATACCGCCTCCATTCCATATACTAACGAGAACGGAGTTGCCCCGGTTGATGTGCGTACCGTCGTACGATAACCGTGCAAAGCGAAAGGTAGCATTTCATGCCAATCTTTATACGTCACCACCATTTTCTGGACGATCTTCTTGATATTCTTATTGGCCGCTTCGACAGCGCCATTCATCTTGGGTCGGTAAGGGGAGGAGTTGTGATGTTCGATCTTGAAATTCTGACAGAGCTCCTTCATCATTTTGTTGTTCAGATTAGAACCATTATCCGTGATTATCCGCTCGGGAATCCCGTATCGGCAAATGATATCTCTCTTGATGAATCTAGCCACCACTTGCTTCGTTACATTTGCGTAAGACGCCGCTTCCACCCACTTGGTGAAATAATCGATTGCCACTAGAATGAACCGATGCCCATTAGAAGCTGTCGGCTCGATCTTTCCAATCATATCGATTCCCCACATTGAGAATGGCCATGGAGATGACATCACATTCAGAGGATTCGGAGGCACATGTATTTTGTCAGCATAAATTTGGCATTTGTGGCACCTTCTTGCAAATTTGAAACAATCAGTTTCCATCGTCAGCCAAAAATAACCTGCCCGCAGCAGTTTTCTCGTCATAGCATGCCCACCAGCATGCGTACCAAAGGCACCTTCGTGAATTTCCTCCATGAGAAGCTTTGCCTCTTTTTCGTCTACACAACGCAACAACACCAAGTCGTGGTTTCTTCTGTACAAGACGCCATCCGGGTTCAAATAGAAATTACCCGCTAATCTCCTGAGAGTCTTCTGATCTTGACTGGATGCCCCAGCCGGATACTCTTTATTCTTCAGGAAATTAAGGATATCAAAATACCACGGTTTGTCATCAGACGCTTCATCAATAGCAAATACATAAGCTGGCCTGTCCAACCGAGAGATAGTAATCTGGGGAGCTTCGTTCCAGAAATTGACCTTGTACATGGAAGACAAAGTGGCAAGGGCGTCAGCCATTTGATTTTCTGCCCGCGGCACGTGATGCAATTCAACTTTGTCGAAGAAAGGCAACAATCTCCTTGCATAATTCATGTAATGTATCAAATTGGGCTGACGTGTCTCCCATTCCCCTTTGATCTGATTCACCACCAGAGCTGAGTCTCCGTATACGTCTAGATGTTTGATTCGCAAATCAATGGCTTCTTCAAGCCCCATTATACAAGCTTCGTACTCGGCCTCATTGTTGGTAACAGCAAAGGTTAATCGGGCCGTAAACGGGATGTGCGACCCGTGCGGCGTAGTGATAATTGCCCCGATTCCGCTACCGTAAGCATTCACAGCTCCATCAAATATCATCTGCCATTTGGACCCCGGCTCTGGTCCTTCGTCTGGTAACGGCTCTTCACAATCCTTCATCTTGAGATACATGATATCCTCGTCAGGAAAGTCAAATCTCATTGATTGATACTCTTCAATAGGCTGCTCCGCCAGATACTCAGACAACACACTCCCCTTTATCGCCTTTTGCGAGACGTATTGAATATCGTATTCAGTCAAGATCATCTGCCACCGGGCAATCCTACCTGACAACGCCTGCTTTTCGAATATATATTTGATTGGATCCATCTTCGAGATGAGCATGGTTGTATGATTCAGCATGTACTGCCTCAGACGCTTGGCGGCCCAGGCTAGCGCGCAACAAGTTTTCTCCAGCATTGAATATCGAGATTCACAATCTGTAAATTTCTTACTCAAATAATAGATTGCATGCTCTTTTCTCCCCGTCTCGTCGTGTTGACCAAGAACGCAACCCATGCTTCCCTCAAGAACCGTCAAATACATTATCAAGGGTCTCCCTGCCACTGGGGGTATCAAAATAGGAGGCTCCTGCAGATACTTCTTTATTTTGTCGAACGCCTTTTGACAATTATCGTTCCACGTTACAGCTTGATCTTTCTTTAGCAACTTGAATAATGGTTCACACGTGGCAGTTAGGTGAGATATGAACCGAGCAATGTAGTTCAATCTCCCCAAAAACCCGCGCACCTCTTTCTCTGTTTTAGGCGTCGGCATTTCTTGAATCGCTTTTATTTTAGCAGGATCGACCTCTATTCCTCTTTCGCTTACTATGAACCCCAGGAGCTTACCCGATCTCACCCCGAAGGTGCATTTGTTAGGGTTCAGCCTCAGCCTGAACTTCCTAAGCCTTTTAAACAACTTCAACAGATTCACCAGATGCTCTTCCTCCGTCTGGGATTTAGCAATCATATCGTCAACATAAACTTCAATCTCTTTATGCATCATGTCATGAAAGAGAGTTGTCATCGCACGCTGATACGTTGCCCCAGCATTTTTCAAACCAAAGGGCATCACTTTATAGCAAAATGTTCCCCAAGGCGTTATGAAAGTAGTCTTCTCCATATCCTCTGGCGCCATTTTAATCTGATTATAGCCTGAAAAGCCATCCATGAAGGAGAATACAGAGTATTGAGCAGTATTATCCACTAACACGTCAATATGAGGAAGCGGAAAATCGTCTTTTGGGCTTGCTTTATTCAAATCTCTATAATCCACGCACATTCGAACCTTGCCATCTTTCTTTGGCACCGGTACGATGTTAGCAACCCATGAGGGATACTTCGTCACAGCCAGGAACCCAGCGTCCCACTGTTTCTGAACCTCCTCTTTGATCTTCATTGCCATATCTGGGCGAGTTCTACGAAGTTTTTGTTTGACAGGCGGGCAGTCTTCTTTCAGTGGCAGACGATGCACAACCATATCTGTATCGAGCCCTGGCATATCTTGATACGACCAAGCGAATACATCATTATACTCTCGGAGCATTTCAACCAGTTTTCGCTTGATATCACTCTGCAATGCGGCTCCAATACGAATATTCTTCTCAACCCCTTCCGACCCCAAATTGATAATCTCGATAACCTCGTCGTGAGGCAAAATGGCTCTTTCCTCTTGCTTCACCAACCAAGACAGTTCTTCAGGAACGTCGCTATCTTCGACAACCTCTTCTTCGGTCTGGAATACCGGGTGCTCGAAGTCGGGACGAGTCATAGGTGGCTCAAGGATGTCATCTGAAAATGTTATCCTGCAAAAGGAATGGTTAAGTGCTTCAAAATGCGTATAAAGCGATTAACCACATTGCCATTTTATTGAAAAATACAAAACAAGAAAGACAGGGATTACAGTATTTGCACATGAAAAAACGCCATTTATTTAATGATTAACGAAGCAATGTTTATAACAACACATCCCTAAGCAAATCCTGATGCCCCGGGCAAGACATCAGATTATTCAACAATTAATAAAGCAAAGCATTACTGTTTAAAAGTCACAGGAACAAGCTCCTGAATAGACCAGTTGCACAGTCCTTGTCCTGGCGTGCTTGGCTGAATCCAGGCATCCATATCACAGTCGCTGTCCCCTTCATCAGACTCTGAAGCAGCATTGACAGATTCATGGCATACTCCACTGGCAGAGATGGTGATCGACTTTCTGAAATGAGGGGCCCCCACGGAAGGAGTTGATGACGACGGTCTGTACCCCAGTCCGAACCGGTCCATTTTCACAGGAATGTCCAATACTTTGCCCCAGCCCTTGGCTTCTCCGGCTTCCACTAGAGCTCGAGCTTCTTTATACGATGAGACAGCTATCTCTGGCACTTTGCTCGGCCTGGGACCCTTGTCCTTTATGCGCAAACCTTCGAATGCCTGGCATGGCGTCTCGTGGATCTCCCCGTCGACTTCCACATATTTAAACGAAGAAAGATGGCTGACCAGGATGTCTTCTTCTCCGCACACGGTGACGACACTGTCTCCGACCATATACTTTAACTTCTGATGCAGGGTTGACGTAACTGCCCCTGCCCCGTGAATCCAAGGTCTTCCCAGCAAGCAGCTGTACGCAGGCTGTATATCCATGATATAAAACTCCGTTGCAAACACTTCCGGCCCCACTTGCAGGGGCAATGTGATCGATCCGAAGACTGTTCTCCGCGTGCCGTCAAACGCTCTGACTACCAAATCACTTGGTGTGCACAAAATCCCTCGAACATCCAGCTTCATCATAGCCTTCTTAGGCAGCACATTCAAAGACGACCCGGTGTCAACCAATACGTGCGACATTGTCGACCCTCTGCATTCAACAGATACATGTAATGCCATATTATGATCCCTTCCTTTCGGAGTCAAGTCGAAATCAGTAAAGCCCAGACTGTGGCCTGCATTTACATGTGCCAATACTCCTTCTAGCTGGTTCACGGAGACGTCCTGTGGTACAAAAGAAGTGTCCAGGACTTTCAGCAAAGCATTTCGGTGAGCTTCCGAACATAACAGCAATGACAGAATAGATATTTTGGACGGCGTCTGCTGCAGATGCTCCACGATTTTATAATCACTTTTCCGAATTAAGCGCATGAATTCCTCTACATCCTTAGATGCTGCTTCTTTTTCACTTGCTTGTACCGGAACATTCTCCACCGCTTTTCCTTTTCCTTTCGCTAGCCTTTCGGCTTCTACTTCAGGAGATATAAAGATCCTGCCGCTCCTCGTCATGCCTCCTGGGCCAACAACATTATCCACAACCTCCGCTGACTGCTTGTTAACATCGATTTTAATCCCGTCACAATACACCTCCAGCCCATATGACCATGGGACTGCTTTCGTGTTCTCATACGGGATGGGCCCGGCCTTAGTTATAGTAATCGGTGGTCGCTGAGCTGGTGCTGAAATGGTGATCGTCTTCCTAGGAATTGTCACTGTGGCAACATCACTCCGATTATCCACTACTGCCCCTGCCGGCTCATCAGTTGCTGTTCTATCAAACTGCAATACACCTTCATCAATTAAGGCCTGAATGCCTTTCTTCAGATCCTCACACCCCCCAGACAGGGCCCAACAATCTAAACAGTACTCATTACAACCCGGGTAAACACCTCCTTGCAACAGTCGGCTCTTTATTTCGCTCAGCGGCGTCTTTAAATCCTCAACATTCATAATCAGATTCAGACCTTCCTCAGTCAGCACGGCATTCGCCCCATGATTAGGCATGGGTTTCTGGACTATATTCGCACCGGTCGTTCCGAAGTTGATAGACTTGTTGTCCAAGAGATCCTGCACAACGTGCTTAAAAGCATGACAACCTTCTATATCATGGCCCGGGGCCCCAGAATGAAACTCGCAGCGCCTATTTGCATCATAGCCGAACGGGGGAGTTCCCGTTATCGGTGCCAAGGTTCTTTTCTCCACCAGATTCAATCCCAACAAGGTCTGCAATAAATCAGCATAGTTAGAGGGAGGCTTCTCGAACACCCTTCTCGGCTTACCACCCTGGAATCTTCTCTGAGCTTGTTGTGCCCCCTGCTGAGGCTGCTGCTGCTGTGGCATTGGTTGCTGCTGAACCTGTTGTTGTTGCTGGATTGGCTGCTGTTGATACGGGATAGTGACACTCGACACTTGCTGCTGCTGACGATATTGATTTCTTCCCCTGCCTCGGCCTCGGCCTCGGCCTCCAAATACCGCGCTAGCTTCGCCCTGACGGCGCCCACCATAAGCTTTCCTATTACTGCCAGATGCAGTTGATTCATCGACTTGGAACTTTCCTTGCTTAATGTTCCGCTCAATCTTTTCACCCATCAAAATCAGATCTGAAAAACTAGCCAGAGACGTATGAAATAGCATATCATGAAACAGCCCGGTGAATGTGCCAACAAACATGTCGTTCATTTCTTTATCTTCCACAGGAGGACGAACCCTGGCAGCCATATCGCGCCACCTTTGCGCGTATTCTTTAAAACTCTCTCCCTTTTTCTGCGAAAGCCCGGCCAACTGGACCCGATTGGGTGCCAGGTCACTGTTATATTTGTAATGGGCTACGAACGCCTCTGCTAATTGCTTCCAAGTCTTGATATCAGTGGGCTCCAACCCCATGTACCATTCTAAGGAAGGACCCGATAGGCTATCCTGAAAGAAATGCATGAGCATTCTTTCGTCAGTGGAGTATGCAGACATCTTTCTGTAATAAGCTCGTACATGCACTTTCGGACATGTATCTCCTTTGTACTTATCGAACGCAGGCGCTTTGAACTTGATTGGCACCCTCAGCCCAGGTACCAAGCCCATTGTTGCCATGTCCAGACCCACAGCACTCTGGTTTAGGACTCCCTTCATTTGCTCTTCCAGCATTCTAATCTTTTGAGAATCATCCATCGGCCCTTCAAAGCCCCCTCCAGAGAAGGCGTCTTCCTGTTGATCCTCTTGCCACATACCGTTTCCAGCCCCGTATCCATCATACGCATTATTACGTCCAGCTCTGACCTGATTCATCCCCGGAACTCGGCCTCTGTTGCCATACCCTTGAATACCTCCAGCAGGACCACCAGCCATAAAACCAGCACCGTTTCCGTTTCCAAAACCTCCGTAGCCCTGATTGACCATACCATAACCATCTTGCCCAAAGCCCTGGGCATTAAAGCCATACTTGCCAGTATTGTCGAATCCCTGATCGTTGAACCCGAACCCAGCGTTGACAAAGCCATTGCCTCCGAGATTATCTCCTACATGGACATCACCCAGCCCAGCGTTGTGGACAGCAGTTTCATTTCCAACTCCGACGTTACCATTCACAGCAGTGGTAGCGTTGTTGACGTTAGCAGCATTCACATTGACGACAGGCGGAGCCACCGGCGTGGGAGTGCCGTCTCCATGAGCAGTATCAACCCGGACAGACTGATGATCTTCGTTACCATGACCAGCGTTGCGAGCCAATAGAGGCTGAACCATGGCCTGCAAATTCTCTTGCCCTTTTGCTATAGCCTCCATGGTCTGCATGAAGAGGGCGAGCTTCTCGCGTACATCCTGCATCTCATTCTGAATCTGGTCCATGACTTTCCGACAGTTGGATCGTGTAGAATAGCGGTGCGGATGTTGATCTGGAATCCTGTTAAGTACCTGAATCAAAGCAGGAGATAAGACACCATTCAAAGATTACCTGTTATGCAAGATGAATATGAATGCAATGCAATGTGTCTGTGCATTAGGGAAGTTCATTCCCCCAGTTCTAGTGCGAAGGTGCCGGTGCAGTGACAGTGTTGACAATAAGAATACCGGAGCTGAATCATAGAAAGCCTCGTATATAACAGAGAGAATCAATAAGCCCAGGGTACAATATCAATGAGAGTACAAAGATGGCATGACCTCAACCAACAATCCTGGTGATGGTCAGCACTATGCAAATAAAGCATACAAATAATGGAATGATCAGATCCTCCCAAAAGTCTGGTACTCCTCTATCAACTTCTTGGTCTCCGGATGGCTTGGTCGATCGAGCAGCCCTTCAACAAGCTGGTTTCTCTTTTTAAGGACACGGCGTACGTCTTCAGCAGTTTCTTCCCATGTTGCTTCTCCGAAGCAATCTTCTAACTTTCGCTTCTGGGACACTGCTTCATCTCTAGATTTGATCGCCTTGTTCAGTGCATGCTGGACACTATACCGGTTCATCACTTCCTCCTCACACTTCTTGATGCTAGACTTCAACTTCTCTTCGAGGTCGGAAATTTGCTGCTTTAGCTTATCTTCCCTCTTCTTGTTGTTGGTGAGAGTAGCATTCCAAGTCTTATTGCAAGAAGATATCTCTCGGTGTGTTGCGTCAAGCGCCTTCTTTTTGGCTTCCAGCATGTCATGGGAACTTCTGAACTCTTGCCCCAGACGTTCGCGCTTCTTCTTTTCCTCGGTCAACTCAGCTCCTAACCTGTTTACCAGCTCAATCTGTTGTTGGAAAGCATATACGGCCTTGTTCTTCTCACTGCGTGCCTGGGCTAGCTCTTGCTCTAACCCTTCATTAATCTTCATTAAGGCTTCTTTCTCCCTCACAACTTGTTCATATACTTCCCTAGAAACAGTGGTCGGCTCCGCTACCGGAATAGGAACAAGAATTGGTGCATCTGGAAATGGCATCTTCAACTGACTAGCCCTCTCTTGAATCCAAGCTCTATAAGGTGCATAGGCCTGACAGTCATTCTTTCCCAACAACGGCTTCCCTTTGCGGTTAATACGCGTCCAAGCATGTCGCAACTTGGCTAATAACTCCCCCTTCACGTCACCGGTGAAGTACAGAGATTCCTGTACTTCTTCCTCCTGAGGTGGATTCTTCAGCGCATATCCGAACTGGCGAATGAATAGAGAAGGGTTGTAATTGATACACCCTTTTCTTCCTATCAATGGCACATTAGGGTAACCAGCACAACTGAAGATGAGCTCCGATCCCAACAAATCTCTATCAAACCACTCCATATCTTCCGACGATAACCTCATCAAACGCTCCGGCCAACCAACTGGAACTGTAGTCTCTGCAGCAGATCCTCTCTTAGGAAGATGACTCTCAAACCACATACTCAATAAGGGTACACACAGATGAACATTCTTTCCTCTTCCCTTCTCATTCTTGTAATGCAGGGAGTGGTAGAGATCTCCGAGTAAGGTAGGTACAGGATTACCAGCGGCAAACAAGTAGAAAGCATCGAAGTCCACAAAATCCGGTATATTGGGGAATAAAACTATGCCATAAATGCACAAAGCCAACACAGCATTGAAAGCAACCCAGCACCCATTCTTGGCGTACTCTTGAGCTTTACCAACTAAGAACTGAAATGAGAAGCCTGGAACTCCACGGGAAACAGTAGTCACAAGTTCAGAAGCATCAACATGCAAGGCTTTTGCCAATTCCTCCGGCTTGGGTTTGGCATCATAATGAATGAACGGAACCTGGTTCTGCACAGGCAGCTCAACATACTCAGCGTATTCCTCCAGGGTTGGTCCCATAATAAAGTCAGAGAACGTGAAACACCTCAAAGCAGGGTCGTAGAATTGCATCAAAGCATACAGCCCATCTAACTCTACCTCTGTAGGTTTGCACACCAATCTCAGTAATCTACCATAACTCATCCGGAAACTCCTACGAACACCCTCATCGGCAAGAGAGATCAATCCCAGTAAAGGAACAATATCAGGCGTAGGCAATTTGTAAGCAACTGTTCTCCGTAGGCTAGTCATGATCAAACACTCAGAAGTCTGGGCACTAGAACTAGGGAAATGCAAATGCACCTGCAGCACAGACACACGTTAGTGAAATGCAAATGATAATGTATATGCAGGGATGCAATGCAAGTAACATTCAACAGGGACCAAAGCTGCAACTGCATAGCCTAAACCCAATCAAGAAAGGTCTCAGATAGACCATCCAGAAGTCATCAACCCTGGTCTCAGATAGACCTAGAATAGAACTCCAACACTGGTCTCTGACAGACCTCAAACCATAACTCACTGGTCTCTGATAGACCTCAAATCCCATCCATAATTGGTCTCTGACAGACCTCAAAACACCTCTCAAATGGTCTCTGACAGACCTCAGAATAAATCTCCAAATGGTCTCTGACAGACCTCAGAATACATCTCCACATGGTCTCTGGCAGACCTCATAACTCTCCATAAATAACCCGGATCTCTGATCAAGAAATAACCGGTAGTCTGGAGGTCTAGTTACCTGCATAACCCTGAATCCCCTCACAGGTGGGTGGCCCTATAACTGGCACAAGGTACGGCATCCTATGCGGTCGTCGGCGTCACAGACTTTCAGGGTTGATGATACGATTCCCAGAAGGAGTGGCATCATCAATTCCTGAAGAGGCCTCACTCAGCCAACTTCCAAATGATCGGTCCCCAGAGTCGACAATCCAACTAACCAGCAACCCACGCCAACCAAAGGAAGGGGCAGGAGGCCAACCAGAGGAACCTCGTCTGAGTGTAGATTTCATGGGACACCAAAGCAAGCAAAGCAAGCGGGCGCCCACTAATTTCTACTCTAATTCTAGGTGCACTCAAGCCCAGGTCCGGCTTATCTCTCAATATCAGAACACCCGTCACACCCAGATACAGCAATAATAAACAATATATATAAAGCTGAAAATACAAGGTTAGAAATACACAATAACTCCATACAAAATCCTCGACGGGAAAACAAGCGCTAGGATTGACTCGCTCAAGGGACGTTGGATCCCAAATGCATAAGGACCGTCGCAGTCCTTAGCAGCCAGGGGACGTTGGATCCCCAGCAGAGTCGCCAGCTGTCGCTACTGCGAAAATCGGCGCCGGCTGAACAGAAGAGTCGCCATCGTGCGTTATTTATCCCACGGGAGGGAAAGGAAACGCTCAGAGTAAACCTCGCACAACACGGGAAAGGTATGGTCGTCGCAACCAAAACCTGGATTCGGGAGTCGGTTACGCAAGGGGAAGGTATTAGCACCCCTCACGTCCGTCGTACTCGACGGGATCCACGCTTGTTTTCGGGTATGGATTGTTATTCTATCTACTCTAAAGGTCAGGGGTTAAAAAGAAAAGAGAATGAAAATAAAATGACTCGGCAAAGTATCGCACTTTATGCCTACGTATTCTCGTCTGGAACGAGAAATCAGAGTCAACGTAGTTCGCCTACCTACGGGAAAGGAGGGGAAGGTTGCTCGCTAGGATATCGCATCCTATGCCTACGTACTTCCACACTGCATGGAAGATCAGAGCAAACGTAGTTCGGGCCACGTACGACACAAGTCTGTCCTTGATTGATTTTATTCCTTCTGAAAAAGGTTTTTCTGATTAACAGTCCAAGAGGACAAAAATGACGTCTTGATGAGTTCACATTCTTTTACGGAAGAAGTGTCTTTTATTGTGTTTGAAATCTTTATGTGTTTTTCTGTTTGTTTTGAGAAAGAAAGAGACAGAACTCTAACCTACGGTTGCGAAGGGAAACAAACTAACCTAGTGTTATCATGCATGGGTTAAGACCTAGTGTCTATCATGCTCCTCTCTTGCACAGAGAGAAACAGAGATCCTACGGGATAGGCAGAAACAGAAACAATATCAGATATATACAGTAAAACAGTAAAATGCATGGATGCAACAGTACAAGCGAGGCAAGGGAGTCCCACTCAACCTCGAACCTAGAAAACAATAGGCGAAAGTGAACAGGCTTCACTTTCAACCCAACAGGGTAAACATCAAACAATACAGTCCGGAAAACCAATCAATACATCAACAAATGAAATACAGCAATAAAACAAACAGCTTCAGCAGCTCTGAGTCAACAACTGACTTCAAGCAATCTCCAATCAACTACAGGCTTCAACAAGCATCAATCTCCATCTTCATGGCCTTCAGACAAGGGCTTTGATCATCAGTCTTCCATCTGCAATGGCTTTTCTTCAAGCTCAAACCTCCAGGATGAGGGATCAGTCACAAGAGTGAATTGAGTGTTAAGCAATCAGCTGACTACCAAAGGTGGTGAACAGACTGCTTCTAACACAAGAAGCATTTTCTCTCAAGAGTTCTATCTCATAGACACTATCACCAAGCCTTCCAAAGGAAGGGGGTGAGTGTCTTAGAGAGACTCTGAATCACAGAGAAGAATGGATGCAGACAAGGCCATCCATGTTTGAGAAACAATCATTCTAATCTAGAGCTCTGCCTAGCTCCTAAACCCTAGTCTCCTCAGCATCTGCCAGCAAGAAACTCCTCCTCAACTCTGACAGTTGATCTTCAATCTTTGAATTTCCAATAGCTTCATCTCCACAAATCTTCAGCTTCCCCAGGGCCCCAGACAAACCCAATACCCAATCAAACAATCAACAATCCCCAGAGGGCACACCACACCAGACAGCAGATATACAGACAATAATAATAACAGTAGGGGAATCCTAACTTTTCTCTAAGGGATCTAATAGCTACCCATAGCCCCTATAGTCCCATAACTAACCTATTCAAACCCTAAGTCCTAAGGGAGAAAATTGAACTTCCTAAGTTGTCACCTAAAACCCTAGTTTTGTTCATGATATTCAAGCATTTATTAATCATCTAAAATTAACCTCTAAACATGGGAACTAAAATATTTCTACAAGCTTAACATCTCATCTAAACAATATGAAAAGAATGATCAAAAAATATTAAAGCATGTGAGAGAACAAAAATCATTAAAATGATGCATGAAATGTAACTATTTATTATGCTATTTATTTAGAAAATATGTAAAAAATATGAAATAAAACTAAAAATGAAATTTTATTTTCCTATAATATTCTAGACATTTTAATGAAAATATGGTAAAAAGAATGGATTAAAAAACATTTTTTATGAATTTATTATGATTTAATGAAAATGGCAAAAATTAGAATGAAATAAGAAAAATTAAAATGAATTAAAATGAGCAAGAGGGGGTATGAAGAGTAACTACGCGCAGTTCAATTCTGGATGGGCCTCATAAAGGGGGGTGTTGGTAGCGTTTCACACTGGGCCCAATCAACCATCAGAATTAAAAAACAAAAGGGAATCAGCTGGGGGTGAGAAAAGCAGCGAAAACACGTTGGAAAATGGTTTTGGGCCTAACTCGGGGGTGGGGATAACACAATCATCTGAGGCCCGCCCGTTTCAATTAATGAAACGGTGCGTTTAGGGCCAGGGTAATCTCCCTCCAATTCAGATTGAATATAGGCCATTGGATCACTCTAAAAGTCAAGAGTCTTACACCAAACGAAGGGCCACGATTTCGTCTTCTTCCTCATTCAACCTGAAACCTAGGGTTTCTGCCATGCGAGCTCATGCACGAGCTACCTTACACCAAACCGTTCTCACTCCACACGCAATGAATCCTCATGATGTAAACATGAAATCTGCTCAGAATTTCCTCCTCTATAATCCTATGGCCTTAGATCAATTTGAAACTCACCACAACACCAAACCCGCGCGCATCAAACTCTGGTTATCATGAGATTACTCTGAGATGCACCAAGATAATTCTCTCTCAAACCTATCCTAAACTGCTCTATACATCATGGTGATTAACCTGATCAATCCAACTAACATTCTAGTGCATTAACATAAGAGATATTGATCCAAACAGTTTATGGTACCTGCTAACAATGGACTCCAAATCACTCCAAATTCATCTAAACTAATCTCCTAACCACCTAGATCAATTCTACACTAACAAAATCATGCCTAACTAACTGAATCGAGCTGTGTGATTGAAAACTTACCTTGTGCAAAATCTTGCAAACAGCTATGGAGATGGAAGATCTGAGGCTTTTAAGTGTTGAATCTTGATCAATCCTTGAGGAACTTGATTCTGTATGCACAAACTTGGAGGTTCCTTGCTTGAATCATGCAATCCACTTGAACTTGTGATTTTGATGATCTTGAGAAAAGCACTCGAAAATGGATGATAACTACCAGAAACTTGCTTCAATTATGATCTATGATGATGATGGAATGAAATTGAATTGATTATGATGAAGATTGATAAAGAATTTGAGATATTTGGAATGAAACTTTTATGAAAAAGTGTGAGAAATCTTGTGAAATTCTTGGTGCAAATGAGGCCAACCCTTGCCAAATTCTCCTTTCATGAATATATAGACCCCAAATGAACATTCTAGATCCATCTTGCACATTCCCTTGTTTTCAAACTTTGGCTCATTTTTGATCATGTTTCTTAAATGATAAGCAACCATGGATAACTTCATTTTTTCCTTCTAAACTCAAAAAAGTGTATGAACCATTGTTCTTAGAATTGTTTTTCCATTCAAAATCATATATTGGAAGTCTCCATTTGGACTTGTAAATCTCCCAAACCATTTTCCAACTTGAAATTATTCACTTTATAAGCCTTTTTAGTTCATATTTTGACCTATCATGCAACTCCATGCTATGAGCTTCTCCAATAACTTGTGACCTTCTTTCTAGACTTAAAATCCCATTTGGAGCAAGTTTGATGTTGGAAGTTTTTCCATTTGAGGCCTCCTTGTATGAGTTTTGGGTATAGGTTAAAATGACCTGTAATTCACAAATGCCCAAAATACCCTTTGCTTGTCAAGACCATAAGTTGAGTTCTCCACATCATATGAAGGCATGCCATACCATTCTAGAAAGCTAAGACAATGAGGAACAATTCTTATGTTGACCAAGAATTCATTTGAAATCTCCTTGAGGGGCAAAACTAGCTTGGAAGTCAAGTCACTTTCACAGACAAAAATTCAGACACCCCAGATGACCTGTAACTTGTAAGGACCATAACTTGAGTTCTATAAATCTCCTTGAAGTCTTCCACCACTCAAATTAAAGGTCTTGAGATCCTCTACAAGTTTCATGTTGGCCAAGAAGCCATTTGAAGTTAATATTTTGACTTATCTTGCTTGGAAGTTTGACCTAAACTAGGGGATTTTACAGAGAAACCCTAATTTAGCAACTCCTCTTCTCCTTGGTTTCTCTTGAATTCTCCTTGTCATATCTCCACATCCTTCTTCATATGTTCAATGATGATCCCCACATCTCTCCAATAGACTTGAATGCCCTCTTAAGTCAGTCAATTGACCTAGGGTTGACCTAGGGTTGACCCAGATGAAACCCTAGTTGACTGCCTTCAACTATAGCTCTTGTGCCTTCATCAATGACTTGTTTTCTTCTCCAAATGACTTTATAAGTCTCTCCAGATGTCTAGATGCTCTCCATGCTTTCACCTCACAGCTCATAACCCTCTTGTTGATCCTCAGATACCCTCAGCTAGGAGATGGACTCAAGGCTTGATCTGCTGAACTCTTTGCTTTCAAATTCTTTCTTGATGACTTGAATATGATTGAATTGGGATAATCACCTCTTGATAGGCCTCTGGAGATGAGAATAATGATTGGTCCCCTGTTGAATGACTTGCTATGCTTATGCTATGCAAATGGTTAGTCTATGTACATGACCCTACATGCAAATGCTAATGATAATGAAACATGAATCCAAGGAATAAGGTTGAGCAAATTTTAGGGTGCAACACGTCACAGCACGTATTAATGAGCATACCGATGATATCTTGTCACTTGAGGTTGGTGATTCAGGTATCAATTTTATTAGGAACACCACGAACATGTCGCCTCGATCCGCAAAACGTGATAGCAGGATATGTGAAATCGTTGGACATACATATGATGTTGATTAAACAACTGAGAGTTTTCAAGCTCTGCGCCCCGAACGTACCAGTTCAAAGTTCAGAACAAGGACCACCTAAAGGTAAAACACGGCCAAGCGAAACATTAAAACACCAACATATCGGTAGCTAGTTCGGTCTTTACTACTATAATGTCTGCTTGAAATTATCATGTTTGCAGGTATAGAGCTTCATCAGCAGGACTCAGCTTTTGATAACAGTTGGTTTACTAACAGCGGCGAGAGATGTGGCTTTGGAATGGTTTGAGAAGATTTTGGTTTCTTGGTGATTAAATCTTCTTTTGCATAACGGGTCCAGTGGAGTTGCTGCGAGACTTTGAATAGTTATCCTATTCTGCTTGGACAATATTCTCAGGATATGCAAGTTACGTGGTTTGGCCGGTTTAGTTACTTTTCGTTGGCCATAGTGTCGTTGCTGTTGTGGTAATCAATTATTCTCGCATTTTGCAGGTGCAGTGATGGTTACGCTTAGAGAAAATAGAGCGAAACCGAGGATTAGGCAGAATCACAACAGGCCGGTAATTGGCATGCCAGTGTGGTAGCACTTGGTGTTGTGAGACGGCATTCTGTAGTCATAACTTTTCGACATTATATTCAAATTCTCGCAGGCTGCATGATGTTGCTTAGAGGACGGGTTGTTGAGGTATTACGCCGGTTGGTGGCCTCTTTTGACGATCTTCCGGGCATTGGTTGTGTTTTGAATCGAAAGTTAATATCTCATTGTGGTTCAGGATGCTTTATTGCAGTGACAAAGGCAATAGGAGTTCTAAGTGCATGGCAGAGGTGCTCCAGACAAATACCACGTGTCGTGCCGAATCTCAGGTTTTGGCCTCTTCTTTCAATTGACTCTTAATTCCAATTTAGCTTTTTGTGTAACAAAATAGAAGTGATTCTCTGCTTTCTCCTTATAGATTAAGTAGGCTGCCGCGAACCGGGTGAGCTCTTAGGATCAGCATCGATGACTATGAAGCTCTTTACGTTACGGTAAATAACATTATCAATTCTCATACTTGATCCTATATGCATCCACTTGTTCTGCTTGTGGCTTAAACGCTCTTAAATTTCAGCAGTGTCGGAGTGTTGGGAACTCCATCTTGTGCTTCATACGGTTGGATTTTATGCAGAAGAAAAGGAGGAGGGGCTTGGAAGCTGTACGTGGTCGTGGTCGCTGGGCTTCTCCACACGGAAGAGTTCAAGGGAACCATTTCAGCAATCTGGTTCTGAAGATGCATAGCTATTGTTCTTGCCTACACATTTCGCTTCAATTGTCGTAGCTCGCTCTACTTCTATTTTCTGGGTAGGTGAATATTCAATTGGATAAACAACTTTGTAGGGTGTTTGCTTGTAAATTGATGTAGATGCTCTGATGCTAGTGTTGATAAAGTGCTGATGCTGTTACTGATATGATATTGATGCTTGCAGATGATGTTGCGGGAATACTTGTTATGGCCGCTTGCGAATGATGCTGTTGCTTGCTGCTGATACGGTTGCAGCTGATGCAGAAATACCGGCGGCCGACGTTTTGTTGTTGAATGCTTACTGTTGCAGGGTATCAAC
Organism: Lathyrus sativus; assembly: GCA_963859935.3. NCBI lineage: Eukaryota > Viridiplantae > Streptophyta > Magnoliopsida > Fabales > Fabaceae > Lathyrus > Lathyrus sativus. Next base: position 648,106,281 of record OZ012739.1, on the reverse strand, counting down.
CTTGATGGTTTTGAAGCAGGCGTTGAAGGCTTAGACGGTTCGGTTATTGACAGTATTGTTGGCCTTCCAGATGGAGTTAAGGATCTTGAAGTAGCAGGAGATGGACCTCGCGACGATGAAATTCTCTTACTGCTATTTATTGAAGAACCTAGCCTTGTCATTGCTGCATGATTCTTAGAAACTTGCATTGTTTTTGAAGTAGGTTCTGTTTGGATATTCGATGCCTTTGGTTTCTATGTAGCATTAGGTTAATGTTATTGTGAATAATAAATTAAAGCTTGTAATTCTTGAGGGACTGAACTCCAAATTGTGTATCTTCTGAACCATGAATTGTCTAACTTATGTAGCTTCGCTTGCTTGAAGTAAATGAATAAGAGATTTCTTTTAATCGAAACTTGCATCCACAATAATCTGAGAACTCCGTATTGCGGCTTCAAACTTGTAATTTTAGGCTGGCATCAATCCACAAAAAGTCTTCCAAACCTTTACTTTCGAAAGAAACATTCTAACATTTCTCTTGAAGGGTGGATGTAAAGAAAAGGTAATTATCGTGCTGCCGTGATGATGCTTCTTATGTCCTGTAAATTTCGAAATCTCAAAGATAGACCTCAAATGTTCCCCAAAATGACCTTGCCCTAAACCGTGTCTTGAGAGATTTTTACTTGAAATTCTTCTTGCCACAAAACCAAAAACCGGGCCCAAATGATTAGGCCTACCCCCAAAGAAAATCCATTTCTCTTCACGAGTATACGTCAAAGCTTTTAAGAGATACCAAAAAAACTCCAGACTCAACCCGAATCTTTCCTAGATGACCCTGTCTTGAAATTGTGGGAATGAATGATGGTCCACTTAAAACGACTGCATACGCACAACTTGGTCAGCCTTAAAAAACACAAGTATTAAAATAAATTAAAATAACAATAGAAAACGCGCAAAAAGAGGTGGAATTTTAAGGTCAAAAATTAGGGTGCAACAACGGGGACGCTGGACGCTGAAGTAAGAGCTTTACACGCCGACATTGCTGCCTCCATCTTCGTATCTACGAATGGAATCAGAATGTGAGGAATGAATGGGGTTTTGGAAGAGTGGTGATGATTAGCGGTCGAAAATGGTTTACGGAGGAGGCTCGAAAATGGCGGTCTGGGTTTTATTGACGAAAGAAATTTTCTGAGTTAAAGATTGGATGAGATTTGTGTGTGAGTTTCGGATGAAAAATGGGTCGGTTGGTTGGTGGGTTTTGAAGTGGTTTGAGCTTGTGGTTGAAGATGGGTAGTTTCTGGGTTTTCGCTAGATGATGAAGGTGATGAAGATGGTTGTTAATGGAGGAATGGTTGGAAGATGAGAGACGGAGGGGGTCGCGGTTGGTTTTTCTAAAGAAGATTTCTCATGGGTTTGGAAGGTTGATGGAAGAAATGGGTTTCTGAATGTTGATGAGAGGATGATGAAGAAGGGGGATGAAGTTCGAAAATGGAGGGGACAACTGCAGAGTTTGTCACAAAAGAGTACTGAGAGCTTCAAGGAGTATGCCCAGAGATGGCGAGACTTGTCAGCAAGAGTACAACCTCCCCTAATGAAGAGAGAGCTGAATGACATGTTCACGACTACACTTCCTGGTGTGTATTATGAAAAACTGATAGGTTGCATGACTGCAAATTTCTCGGACCTGGTAATAGCAGGAGAAAGAGTCGAAAGCGGCATTAAAATGGGAAAGATTCAAGTTGCTCTTGATTCCTCGAAAGAGGCCAAAAAGCCTTATGTTGGGAAGGAAAGAGAGGCTAATGCCGTATCTGCTCCAGTGCAACAGTCAGCCCGTCGCCAACAACCTCGTGCTCCTCGGCAGCAAAACAATCGACGCCAAAATCAAGATAGGCCTCGTAACAACCTGGAAAGAAGGACTGCTCCTCTTCACCACGTTCCAATGCCGCTCAGCCAGATTCTTCCGCATCTGATTCAGAACTCGTTGGTGGAGCCTAAGGCTCTCAAACCAAGGCCAGAGCCCTATCCTCCGGGATACGACCCCAGTGTTCAATGTGATTATCATGCAGGATCCAAGGGGAATGCGACTGAAGATTGCAAGGCTTTTCAAGCCAAAGTGCAACACTTGATGGATCAATAATACATTTCCTTTCACAAAGGAGAGCTGGTTGTGCACGTCGACCTCTCGTCTGATTGAGTCTGAAGACTTCAAGAGTTTCATCTCCCTAGACAGTGGTTCAGATACAAGAAGCCCGGTTCTCAAAAGCTGGCGATCTGCATGTTATCATGTCATTTCTTTACATTTGTAATTTCTTTCCTGTTAGAATGCAAATTTCGTTTGTAAAACTTGTTGTTTTCAATTGATATTGATAATGAAATAAATATGCATGTTTTGAACTAATCCATTCGTGTTCACTCTATTGCTTTCTTTTATTTTTAAATGCTTGTTTAAGTGGAATCCGGGGAGGATGATGAAATCCAATGGTGCCTAAGCTTCCGATGCTATGCTTTTGAATGAAAACCTGTTGATGATGTACATGCATTATTTCAATCCCCAAACACTGGAGATATAAGGAAGAAAATCCCTTGTTAACCCCTTTGAGCTTAGTAGTAGGAGTTTCTTTCTAAAGATGGAAAACCCTCAATCTTAACCCGGGGCAGGGTAGGTGTCAGTTAATTTGACTAAGCGTTCAAATTACAAAAGGAGTGTCCGTTCGAGGATCAATCATACCGCTATAGGTCGTACCTAAAAAAAACCATGATGGTTAGACCTGGCCGATCAGAAGTCAAACAGTCACAATCTCTCTTCAAACAAGTCAGACGAGCTGTTGTCATGTGATTTGTTCAAAAAAAAAGAGAAGAAAAAAGAATCGAAAGGAAAATCCTGCTAAGTCGAATCTTGAAAACAAGTGACTTAGGCAAAAATTAGGGCATCCCGCTGGACTTCAAAATCGAAAAAACTTAAAAGAGTTAGTCCAGGAAAAAGTTAGGGAATGAAAAAACGAAAAGCGAAAAAGGATTACGAAAGAAAAATCCTCAAGAAAAGAACGAAATCGTGTGGCTCCAGACGCCGAAAGACGAAAAGAGAGTGATTGTCACTCCAAAAAAAAAAGAATGATTTCTTGAACTGCCACTCAACCTTTGGAAGGTGAGCGCTAAGGTCGAATTAGCTGAACGTAGGATCGAAGAACATCAAGGAGAATGGGTGGGTTAAAATGAATTTTGAGCATGTATCCTTTCTTTCTTAAACCGTAACTTGACCACGTTACAACCTTTAAAAAGTCCTAATTGAAACAGGTTTGTTTCGAAAGCATACTTCGGTAAAGATCGCATCGAAGCTGACTCCTAGAAAGGATTCCCAGTACAACGTTGTATTAATGTATTGACATGTTGATGAATAGTTTCATACACTTTATGTCACAAATTTTTTTCCAGTGAACAAATTGGAATTTCAAAACTGTCATATGCATTGCATTTAATATGTCTTCTATGCAGAAAAACTTGTTTTACGAGCGAGTAAGCGCTTAACAGTAGGAAAGTTTCCACAACGGAAAGGTTGATCAGGATAGAATGCCGAATGCCCGAATTATCTGGTGAACCGGGGCAAGCTATATCAAATGATCACAACATGGGAGTCCGCCATCCAGAAGTCAGTTAATCTAGGCCAATCAGGTCGAGATTCAGTAAATCTCTCGTAGCCAGAGGTATTGCTCCATGAACTAGTCAGTCAGGGACAGGCCACCCTGAAAGCTCAAGAGCTACTCATGCCAAGAAGGCAGTTAAGCCGAAGCTCCTCTTCGAGGTTTGAAATGCTGAGGTAGTACACGTCAAACCAGCGGAAGTATAGAAAGTACAGACCTCCTCACAAGAGAGTTTTGCAGAAATCCCACAGGCTGGGGCAAAATTGGAAACGATGGAGTCGTCCCTATCCATATCATCAGATCCAGATAAGCAGGGATGAGTCCTTTTGTGATACTGACTATGGAGAAAGCCGTCTTGAGTTCGCCTCATGGCAAAATTGCTTTATCCGCGAGTTAAACTAAGCCGGGGCAGTTCCTCAAGCAGGTATATTTTCGCCCCAGCCGAAGTTGAATGTCGGAGAATTGGGTCGTCACCCTTATCAAATAACTTGAAACTTTCATGGCCCAGTCTTGTCTGGCTAACCCTCAAACCAGTTCTCGTCCAGTATATGTCAGAATATTGAACCAGTCCCCGCCTGGTCCCTTCTTTTGGTAGTTTGCTGTTTAACCAATCCTCGTACGGAAAACACAGCTGCAAAGTCCAGTCCTTGTTTGGCAAACCCGAAGTCAATCTTGTTAGATATTCGAACCAGATATCCAGTCCTGTCTGATATCCATAATCCGGAATCAGTCCTGTCTGATCCCCAAACCCGAAGTCAATCCTGTTTGATATTCGAGCCAGATATCCAGTCCTGTCAGATATCCATAATCCGGAATCAGTCCTATCTGATCTCCCTACCCGAAGTCAATCCTGTTTGATATTCGAGCCAAATATCTAATCCCTATCTGATATCCATAATCCGGAATCAGTCCTGTCTGATCTCCCTACCCGAAGTCAATCCTGTTTGATATTCGAGCCAGATATCCAGTCCCTGTCTGATATCCATAATACGGAATTAGTCCTGTCTGATCTCCCTACCAGAAGTCAATCCTGTTTGATATTCGAACCAGATATCCAGTCCTGTCTGATATCCATAATCCGGAATCAGTCCTGTCTGATCTCCCTACTCGAAGTCAATCCTGTTTGATATTCGAGCCAGATATCCAGTCCCTGTCTGATATCCCTAATCTGGAATCAGTCCTGTCTGATCTCCCTACCCAAAGTCAATCCTATTTGATATTCGAGCCAGATATCCAGTCCCTGTCTGATATCCATAATCCGGAATCAGTCCTGTCTGATCTCCATACCTGAAGTCAATCCTGTTTGATATTCGAGCCAGATATCCAGTCCCTGTCTGATATCCATAATTCAGAATTAGTCCTATCTGATCTCCCTACCCGAAGTCAATCCTGTTTGATATTCGAGCTAGATATCCAGTCCCTGTCTGATATCCATAATCCGGAATCAGTCATGTCTGATCTCCTTAACCTGTTTGATATTCGAGCCAGATATCCAATCTTGTCTGATATCCATAATCCGGAATCAGTCCTGTCTGATCTCCCAACCCGAAGTCAATCCTGTTTGATATTCGAGCCAGATATCCAGTCCCTGTCTGATATCTATAATCCGGAATTAGTCCTGTCAGATCTCCCTACTCGAAGTCAATCCTGTTTGATATTCAAACCAGATATCCAGTCCTGTCTGATATCCATAATCCAGAATCAGTCATGTCTAATCTCCCTACCCGAAGTCAATCCTGTTTGATATTCGAGCCAAATATCCAGTCCCTGTCTGATATCCCTAATCTGGAATCAGTCCTGTCTGATCTCCCTACCCGAAGTCAATCCTGTTTGATATTCGAGCCAGAAGTCCAGTCCCTGTCTGATATCCATAATCCGGAATTAGTCTTGTCTAATCTCCCTACCCGAAGTCAATCCTGTTTGATATTCGAGCTAGATATCCAGTCCCTGTCTGATATCCATAAGCCGGAATTAGTCCTGTCTGATCTCCCTACCCGAAGTCAATCCAGTTTGATATTCGAGCCAGATATCCAGTCCCTGTCTGATATTCATAATCCAGAATTAGTCCTGTCTGATCTCCCTACCCGAATTCAATCCTGTTTGATATTCGAGCCAGATATCCAGTCCCTGTCTGATATCCCTAATCTGGAATCAGTCCTGTCTGATCTCCCTACCCGAAGTCAATCATGTTTAATATTCGAGCCAGATATCCAATCCCTGTCTGATATCCATAATCCAGAATTAGTCATGTCTGATCTCCCTACCCAAAGTCAATCCTGTTTGATATTCGAGCCAGATATCCAGTCCCTGTCTGATATTCATAATCCGGAACCAGTCCTGTCTGATCTCCCTATCCGAAAGTCAATCCTGTTTGATATTCGAGCCAGATATCCAGTCCCCGTCTGATATCCGAAACCAGAAATCCATGCTTATACCAGAGATTATTTCTTGTCTGACGACTTAACCTGTGACACCAATTCTTGTCTGGTGGTTCACCCTTGAATGCTAGTACCTGTCTAGTACTTCCCCGTTTAAATCCACTCTCGTTGGTAACCTTAAGTTCGAGGTTCAGCTCCAGCTTGAAAAACTGTTTCAGAATCCAGTGCTTGTCTGGCCTGCCATCCTTTTGAAGATTAATCCCCGTTTAATAAGCCTTCGACCGGTAGTCAGTTCGCGTCTGACCTGCTCTGTTAAAGTCCCTTTCTGGACTGATGTCCAAGTGGTCCATTCTCCCCAGCAGGATGATTCCTTCTTCCCCAGCAGATTCAGTTGTGTTTCCCCATAGAATCTGAACATGAGGCTGTGAGAATTGATGTGTCTCCCCAAACGGAGATAGATTCTCCCCAACAAGATGTATCCCAGTTAGGATCATCATATCCCCAGCTGAGTCATGCGCAGAGGTGTATACTCGTTCCCAGCGGTGGGTCAACAGGCAATTTTCTCATAGAAGACTATCCGCAAGTGTTTAGCTCTCGACAGTTCAGACTGAAGTCTCTAGCAGAGTTGAATTCCCCACAGAGTTGTGTTCTCAACGGCAGGTAGGATTATTCCAGCGTCTGGTTGCGTATCCTCAGCTGAGTTTGCAGTCCTCCAAGAGAGCCGAGTCCTTGGAAGCCGTTCAAGCCGTTATTGGTTTTCCCCAGTAAAGCGTTTGAATAGCAGTTGCCATACTTCCCCATTGGAGTTCGTGTCTCCAGGAAGATTCTATCTGCGAAGGCCGTGCAGTTTATTTCTGCGATTGACATTGTTTCCTCAGCAGTTTGTGGTTTGTATACTAAGTTGAGCGAGTATAGGTTCTCGTAGAACTTTGCCCCCTGCAGGAAGTCGTCTGAAGTTCGTTTCCCCAGATTAAGTCCAATTGAGACTGGTGTGATTTCTTCTCCTCAGTAGGATGATTCCTTCTTCCCATCAGAATGGTTCCTTGACAGGAGGGTGCTCTCTTCAGCATTTATTTTGCCGATTTGGCCGTAGCATTTTGCATGATTGCATAACATCTACACTAAACGCGTAGCATTTCCACCGCGTGGAGCATTACACCATTGTCGAACATATGCATGTGAAACGTGAGCTAGGTCGTTACCGTTCTTGTTTGCAGGTGTTCCTCAACAGAGTTGTTGTTCAGGATGATTCTTGAGTTGCTCAGCAGAGTTGTTTGTTCAGGATGATTCTTGAGTTCCTCAGTAGAGTTGTTTATTCATGATGATTCTTGAAGTCCCTAGAGAAGTTGTTTGTTCCGGATGATTCTTGAGTTCCTCAGAAAAGTTTATTCGTTCAGAATGATTCCAAAATCCCCAGAGCAGAGTTACTCGATAGTTCACCAGAATACCCAGCGGAGATGTGTCATCCCTAGCAGATTTCAAATAGAGAAGTTGAGATTTCCCTCGATGACTTGATGATTGAAGTCCGGCCACAATGCCAAACTCCCCCTGACTTACTGATGAAGTCCGACTATAACGTCGAGAAAGTTCTCATAGCTGACGCAGAGTGCCCGATGGAAAAAGATTAGGTATCCTTATTGGTCCGTGATTGATTAAGGATTTTATTTCCTGACTTACTGACGAAGTTCGATAGAGATTGTCAAAAGTTCCTAATGATCCGATGAGTCCAGAGAAATTCTTTTGCTACCGTGCCATAGAAGGCCTGGCGGCAATATCAGCTATGTATCACCAGCTACCGTGTAACCAGTGATCCCTTGATGACTTGAGGAAGAAGCTGCAGAGAAATCTGATGATCATCCTGACGGAGATTTGAGATTAGTCACTCACCAGCCAGTTGCCGCGCAACTATCATTTCAGATTTCGAAGATTGTCCTACCAATCAGTGTATCGTTTACTTGTGCGGTTGGAAAGTCACCAGTTACCGTGTAACTAGTGACCCCTTATTGACTTACTGACGGAGTCCGACAAAGATATTGTCGAATGTTCCTAGCGACCTGACGAGTCCATAGGCGGTGATAAAGAATTCTTCTGCTGTGGTGCAAAATGCCCGACGGCAAAATCAGCCATCCTTCACCAGTTGTAGTGCAACTAATGATCCCTTATTGACTTACTGACAGAGTCCGACAAAGATATTGTCGACGTTCCTAGCGACCTGACGAGTCCATAGGCGGTGATAAGGAATTCTTCTGCTATGGCGCAGAATGCCCGACGACAAAATCAGCCATCATTCACCAGTTACCGTGTAACCAATGATCCCTTATTGACTTACTGACGAAGTCCGACAAAGATATTGTCGAACGTTCCTAGAGACCTGACGAGTCCATAGGCGGTGATAAGGAATTCTTCTGCTGTGGCGCAGAATGCCCGACGGCATAATCAACCATCCTTCACCAGTTACCGTGTAACCGGTGATCCCTTGATGACTTGAGAACGAAGTTCTACAGCGAAATCGGATGATCATCCTGACGGAGATTTGAGATTAAGCATTCACCAGCAAGTTGCCGTGCAACTATCAATATCAACTATCCTTCACCAGTTACCATGTAACCGGTGATCCCTTGATGACTTGAAGACGTAGTTCTACAATGAAACCAGAGGATCATCCTGACGGAGATTTGAGATTAATCATTCACCAGCAAGTTGTCGTGCAACTGTTATTTCGGTTTCAAAATTTGTCCCCATCAGAGAATCGTTTACTTGTGCGGTTGGAAAATTTCCGGGTTCATTGGTATTCAACCGTCTTTTACCTTGATTGTTTGAGAGTCGTTCGCTTCTCACCCAGTCAGGTCCAAGCCGTTTGAATAGGGGCAGCTGTTGCACCCAAAAATTTGCCTAACCTTTTTTGTACATAACTTGTGTTTTATTGCATCAATTTTAGCATTTTCATCTGAATTGCATTAACATGTGTGCAGGAGATCAAGAGGTATGAATACCAATCAAGGGCTACACAAGGCTATGAAGCTACCTAAGAGATTTATTCAAGTACTCAACGGTTGATATCCTCATCAATGAAGTTAAAGATTCTCAGAGAAAGTGGTTGAAGCCAAGTGTGTATGCCTCCTAACTTGAAGGTTGTGGGAGGTCATCAGATGATTCTGAATCCATGGAGGTGGACTTGAAGCCTTGAGAGAGCTCATGAGAAGTATTGAAAGTCATTTTGAAGCCTAGACAGGTCATTATGTGAAGGATATGAAGCTACAACCAAGTTTGATGCAACTAGGGTTTCATCTGGTCAACCCTAGGTCAACAGATGATTTGAAGAAGGTTGAGACCCAATTTCAAGGCCATGTGATCATGGATTGATGTATTAAGATGCCCAAGGGATAATTCCAAGGTCAACTCATCATGAATCAAGAGTGTGAGGAGTTCCTAGGCTGGAGTTTCTAAGCTTGATAGTGTAAAATCCCCTGGTTTTGTGCCTAACTTCAAGACCACATAACTCAAGATGTGATTTTCTTCTCACCTTGACCCTAACATGATTGTTGTAGAGCATGATCATAGCTTTAATTTGAGTACTAGAAGTCCTTGATAGGGTTTATAGAACTCAAGTTATGAGTCAGACAAGTTATAGGTCATTAGATGAATGTGAATTTGGAGCTTGAAAGCCAACCAACTTGCATGACACTTTTGCCCTAGAAGGATGATCCTCATGAACTTTTGTCCAACATGAATGTTGTTCCTTATCTTCTTATATTTCTAGAAAGTACTAGAAGTCCATGATTGGATTTGTAGAACTCAAGATATGAGCTTTGCAATACAAGGGTATTTTGGGAATTTGAAATTATAGGCCATTTTGATTATGGTTCAATTTCATCAACTTAGACACCTCAAATGGACTTTTGATCAACTTGAAAGTTGTTCAAAATGGTTTTATTTGTCAAACCATGACCCAAGAATTCATTGATGTGGATTAAATAGGGAAGTGAATGAAGAAATTTTCATGGAGGATAATTAAAAGGCATAAAAAGATGAAAATTCTAAAATAATTCATTTTGAGGAAAAACATTACAAGTTTGTGCATTTTTTGAAGGTAAAAGGCATTTAGAGCACTTTGGCATTTTCACATTTTTGTGTTAAAGTTGGTTTCATGACATAATTCCAAGTTTCTTAAGAATGAAGTTACATAATAAAGATCCACCATTGATTGGATTCAAGGAACAAATCATGGCCCTTCATCCTCCCTAACACACCAGCAATGGATTTGAGTGAGAATGAAGCTGAAACAGAATGGAATTCATGCTCTGTCATGAAGGAGTTTTGAAGGAAAATTGAAAAATGGAAATTGGATTTGCAAGCAAGTTGGGCCCCCGTTTTTAGCCCAAAACAGTTCTATATATTGCCTTGATGGAGTTCAGAGCAAGGTTTGTGATTGGAAGAGCTTGAATCAGGTAAAAAGCACTTGAAAAGTTAGTTACAAAGTGAAAATCATTTTTCATCTTGGAGGCCATTGTAGAAGGAATTGAAGCTCCAAGAATCTTCAGCAAGCATCACTGAACGTTTCTGAGCAAGTTTGGTCAAGGTTTGGAGGCTGTAGCACTCTCTGTTGAAGCTCAAACCAGGTTTCTTTCTTTTTATAATTATGCTCTATTAAGAATGAGTTAGGATAAAAGTTGCATGTGGTTAGGTAATTCTTGAACCATAGATGGATTTAGGTTTGGTTTGGTAGCCATTCGTGAGGTTTCTTGATGGATGAAATGTTTAGAGGTTCGATTAGGGCTGTATCTTGATGGATTTCAAGGATTGAACATAGATTATTGATCAGTGATGAGTGTAGAAGATATTGGTGGCTTTAGATTAGGGTTTGGTGATGATTTGCCAAAATGAATATTTTCTGTTCACGATCGTATCTGCGTATTCTTTGATAAGATGAAAAATGAAGGTTATAATGATGATCCTCATAAGGAGACGAGTGGATCTGGATGTTTTTGTGAGGTTTGGTGTCGTCTGGTGATTTGGCCACCGTTGGCTCGCCGGAGAAGACGACTGGAGTCTTCTCCGGTCGCCCTAGATTCCCCCCATCCCCTGTTCAGTTCAAATGAAGAAGACGAATGGTGAACCGTTGGATGAGGTTGAACTCGTAGACTTAGTAAACAGATCCAGGGCTCCTGATTGAGTTTTGAGAGTGTTGACCCTTGACTGCTGATGTGGCAGTTAATATGCATTGGATTGTTATACTTTTGGCGTGGACGTTCCTGATTAGAGACTACCGTGTGCTGAAGTCAATTGTGAGCATGTGAACATTCCATGAAACAATTCGTTTCATTAAAAGGGCCCTGAGCTACGTGGCACGCGCCTTTCCCTGGGATGTGTGGACCGGTCATCTGATCCAATGGCCGTGACTTGTTTTCATCATTTTTAATTTCTTTTAATTCTCTTAATGTTTTTTCTTATTTCTTTTAATGTTTTAATCATTTTTAATTCATTAAAAATAGAAATAATGCTTGGAAAAATATGAAAAAAATATTGATTAATCTTTGGCATGTCCCTAATTTTTGTATGGCATTTAATTTCATTTTGGGTTAATTTTCCATTTTTATGCTATTTTTCCATTGTTATTCCATGATTAAAAATGTTCAAAATGACTAGTTTACTTTCTGATTTTTGTACTATCTCATACTTTAGAGTTAGATTTTGAAATTTGGCATGATTGTTGTAGAAACCTTGATAGGTTTATGTGATTTTAATTGCATTTTTTAGATGATTCTAAGTAGGAGTTTGAGATAGATCTTTAGGATCATTCCATGGTGGATTCCCTTTAGCACACCCTTTGAGTTTAGATTTTATTAGAACCTTTAGAATTAGGTTTTGCCCCTGGTTTTTGTACCATAGATTCTTAACACATTTAGGATCATCTAGGATTTTGCTTAGGTTTTTTAGAATTTATTTTCTATTATTCTCCCATTTTACAAGATGATGATGTTTAGGTGATCCTAATCTAGCTTTCCTCTTAGTTTAGACTTAAAGGTGAACCTTTATCTAACTTTAGGCTTTTAATTGCTCCTTGATAGGATCAAGCTTAGGTTGAGACCTAATAAGAATCTATATTAGGCCTTGATAGAGCCTTTAATACCTTTTAGTTTAGATGATCCTTAACTAATCCTTAGGGTTCCTCCTGAAGCCTCTTAGGAAGATGATTCTTCCATGAATGGTTGAGTTTCATGGTGGATGCCTTTGGCATACACCATGCTTCCCTTCATTTCAATCTCCCATGAATGGTAGAGTGTCATGGTGGATGCCTTTGGCATACACCATGCTTCCCTTCATTTTCAATTCTCCCATGAATGGTAGAGTGTCATGGTGGATGCCTTTGGCACACACCATGCTTCCCTTCATTTAAATCTCCCATGAATGGTAGAGTGTCATGGTGGATGCCTTTGGCATACACCATGCTTCCCTTCATTTCTAATCTCCCATGATTGGTTGAATATCATGGTGGATACCTTTGGTATACACCGTGTATCACCTCATTTCTTGATTATCCATGATTGGTTGAACATCATGGTGGATACCTTTGGTATACACCATGCATCCCATCATCAATTCCATTCTTTAGGATAAAGGCCTTGTTTGATTACTTGTGGAATGAATTCCTTATTTGTCATAATTCATTTCCTTCATTCATGATTGAGTGGTGTGTTGCATTAGGGTAACTCATGTTTAGGGTAGTCTAAGTGTAGGTGCATGACTTCATTAAGAGGTTGAGTGGGTCTCCCTCTGCTTGCTTGCATTAAGGGTTGAGGTGATCCTCCCCTTGCCTGTGTGTTGCTTTTTCTCTTTCTATCTGATGTGTTTGCATTGAAAGGTTGAGGTGACCCTCCCTTTGCTTGATTGCCTTTCCTTTTGCTTGATTGCTAAGAGGTTGAGTGAGTCTCCCTCTGCTTGTATTGCTGCATTGCATTTGCATCTTTACTATTTTCTCTTCTGTTTATCTGCTTTACTGATGTTTGGCATATGTTTTGTCTGTTGTCTGTTTCCCACTTCACATGATCCCCTAGGATTCTCACTTCCTTGTTTAAGGAAGTGATGATTAGACTTTAGGCTGAAGCCTTTGCATGATAACATCTAGGAGTTCCCCTTTTCAAACCTCAACCATAGGATGAATCCATGGCATGACAACAGTAGGAATCTTGATAGTCTCCCCTGTAGAGTCGTTCTCTTCTCATCTCCAAAACACCAGTAAAATACGTAATAAAGGCTAGTTGGTACAGTACGTTACGATCCTTAAGCCACTTAGGAAATGGTTATTGGAGGGTTTCCTTTCAATAATCAGGATGTTTAGTATGGTACCCTTTGGGTGACATGCGATGCATTCACTCCTAAGTCATAGTCTATAGTGCAGTACGAACTACAAACATCCATAAAAAACACTTCTTCCGTAAAAGACATAAAAACGAATATCAAACATCTTTTGCCCCGTGGGCCCTTAATCAGGAAAACATTTTCAGAATAAGAGTGTTGTTAACTCTCAGTTCTACCGCAAACGGTAACGCACGAGTCTCCAACGAGCGAGCTGCATACACCAAACTGCTGGAACTGTTTGTTAACCCTACTCAGAAAAACAGATGAATCTGAACCCCGTAATCCGTAGTATCCCGAACTACGTAAGCTCTGATCTCTCACACCTGTTGAGAGTGCGTAGGCATAATACTGACGTATTGGCGAGCCCCCATCCCTTTACCCGTAGTTAGCCGAACTACATTGACTCTGATTTCTCGTTCTCTGACGAGAATACGTAGGCACGAAGCGCGATGCTTTGCCAAGTCATTTTCTTTTCTTTTCAGACCAGCCTTGATAGGTAGATAGTTAAACCAACCCGTCAGATAAATACAACAAGCGTGGATCCCGTTGAGTACAACGGACGTGAGGGGTGCTAATACCTTCCCCTTGCGTAACCGACTCCTGAACCCAAACATGGTTGCGATGGCCTTGTCTTATACCTTTTCGTCAGGTTTTTCCGATCGTTTCCTTTCCCTTTCTGTGGGATAAATAACGAAAGGTGGCGATTCTTCTGTTTTGCCAGCACCTTATTTTCGAAGTAGCGATAGAGACGACTATGCAAAGGGACGGTATTAGCACCTCCTCACGTCCGTTGTACTCAACGAGATCTACGCTTGTTGTCTAATCAAAGAGTGCATTATCTAAAAGCTACTGCTAAACGGAAACGGGAAAATAAAAGGAGACTCGATAGGACATCGCTGCCGTATGTGTCGCTACTCGAAAAATGCAACGACAGAGAGGCAAAAAGAAAGACAGAAGATTCGCCACTGAACTTTATTTATCTCATGAGGGGAAAGGAAAATATTAAGAAAACCTCAAGAAAAGAACGGATAAGATGGTCTCGCGACCAAAGAACAGGTTCGGAAGCCGGTTATGCAAAGGAAAGGTATTAGCATCGCTCACATCCATCGTACTCGATGGGAACCATTTCTTTTTCGATGTGTGAAGGTATTTGCTAAAAGATATTGTTGTGAAGAGTGTTCCAACAGGGTTAGAAACTGTGGAAAGAGGGATAACAGGGAAGAAAGGACTCGGTAAGACTTCACGGTCCTAGGCCTACATAGTCTCAATAGATATGAGAAAGTCAGAGTCAACGTAGTTCGGGGAACTACGGATATAGATGGGGAATGTGCTCGGCAAGGATTGTGGCCCTTGTGCCTACGTATCTTTACTTTAAAAAAGTAAAGAATCAGAGCAGCCGTAGTTCGACCTACTACGGTTGAATGGGAAGTTCTGGTAGACGATGCTAGCGTACGCATTCTAGCAGTTTAGGTGTATTGCTGCTTGCTCGTTGGAGACTTAGGCGTTACCTGTTTGCGGTAGATCGGACGTATCATGTCCTTCTGGGAAAGGGTGGAAAAGAAAGAAGAGTGCTCGTCAAGACATCTCCTTCTTGTTCCTACGTATTCTCAACATGCATGAGAAATCAGAGCAACGTAGTTCATGCAACTACAGAACAAAAGAAAAAGGGTGCTCGCCAAGACATCGCCGTCTTGTGCTTACATATTCTCAACAAATATGAGAAAGCAGAGCAACGTAATTCGTGAAACGGGTAACCGGTGTTTTTATGGATGATGTTAATGTAGCGCATTCTAGCAGTTTAGGTGTGTTGATGCTCGCTCGTTGCAGACTTAGGCGTTACCTGTTTGCGGTAGAACGGACGTAACATATCCTTTTTGAAGAGATTAATTTTCTCCATGCGAGGCAAGGTGTCACGTTTGATTTGTGAGTTTGTTTTTAGGGGCGAATAAGGTCCTCGGATAGTAACCCCTTGCGAGTAGTACCCAATTCTTTATCTCAAAAGAATTATTGTGAAAAGGTGTGGCGAATACAAGCGTGTCTTCGTATTGAAAGACGAGTATCGAGACCACACACTCTACAGTGAGTATCTTGACGCTCGAAGAGGAAGAAGTCTACACTCAATCCTCTCTCTTTAGCTCAATACGAAGAGAACTTCATTCTCTTCTTAAAAGTGTTTTTGATCTTGAATGGTAAGTGCTTTGCGATAGTGAACCCTACGGTAATGTCAAGCACTCGGGATAGGAGAAGGCCTACGCCTAACCACTCCACGACCATTCAAGTTTTTGTTGTGAAAAGAGTTTGAAAGTGCACTCGGTACGGGACCGAGGTTTTAGAAGAAAAAGTGACGAGAAGAAGTTTTTGAAAAGAGATGTGAAATAAGATAGGAAATGAATTCAAATATATACAAGATACATATAATGTACAGGATATAACCAACAGTCCACCATTTTAGAATTTTATGGTTTCGATAATTTATTAGGTGTTTTTTGAAAGAATGTACAAATCAGTTTGAATATTTACAAGATATGGATAATATACAGGTTAACAATATATATACAAGAATATAATGACTGAATTTAAAACAGTTGATATTTGACAAAAAGTAAAGTTAGTGGTTAGTTTTGTTAGTGAATTGAATCAGGACGAATATAACGCTAAACCGTCGTAGCTCGACTTATGATGAGAGTCGAACTATAGGAGGTCGCGTAATTGATATTCATGCTAGAAAACAAGATAGAGAAATGATATTGAGAATCATTCTCCGATTAAATCGTGTCGCACGGACCGAAAGAGGTGGGATCTCGTCTTAATTGAAAACATTATGTCGATTAATCGAAGGTAGCCTATCACGATCCCAAAGTAAGAAAATGACCCAAATGGTCATTTTCCATAGATTTGAAATGGAGAAGGTTATCGAATTCGACAACTCGACGCTTACAAATAGAAGACTTCATCAATCGAGGAAATTGAAAGAAAATCGAAAGAAGAAGAAATGAGGAGAGAAAGAGAAGATGGTCTCGGGGAAACCTTCATCTATCAATAATTTGACTGATGATGGTTTTAGGGGTCTCGTCATCGACCAAAACGAGGTAATACGAAAATAAAACCTCAATGAAAAATAAAAATCTAATCTTAGAAAAGATATATTAAAATTATAAAAGAAACTAAAATATAAAATATTAACAATTTCTAGAGAAAACTAAATAAATATATTGAAATCTTAAAACTAGTTTAAAACTAATATACAAAAGAACAGATTTAAAAAAATACATTTTAAAGAAGGGGTGGGCATAGTGACTAAAACGGGGTGCGGTCCATAAGGAGGGTATGAATCAAAGCCTGGGATCATGTGGGCTCATCAAAGACCCATCACCCATTTGAAAAAAATGCAGTAAGTTAAAAAAATAAATTAAAAACTAAATGGCCCATAGCTGATACAAAAGGAAATATCCAATAGTACGAACAACAAGCAAAGCCTCTCCTAACACCAACCAACCAACAACGTGAACACCATTCTCTAAAAAGAAAACCCTTAGCAAAACCAACATCAGCAAGAACAGTGATGACGGGGACGGTGGACTGTGAAGTAAGAGCTTTACACGCAGACATTGATGCCTCCATCTTCGTATCTGCGAATAGAATCAGAATGTGAGGAATGAATGAGGTTTTGGAAGAGTGGTGATGATTGGTGGTCGAAAATGGGTTTTACGGAGGAGGCTCGAAAATGGCGGTCTGGGTTTTGTTGACGGAAGAAATTTTCTGTGTTGGAGATTGGATGAGATTTGTGTGTGAGTTTCAGATGAAAAATAGGTCGATTGGTTGATGGGCTTTGAAGTGGTTTGAGCTTGTGGTTGAAGATGGGTAGTTCTTGGGTTTTCGTTAGATGATGAAGGTGATGAAGATGGTTGTTAATGGAGGAATGGTTGGAAGATGAGAGACGGAGGGTGTCGCGGTTGGTTTTTCTGAAGAAGAGTTATCATGGGTTTGGAAGGTTGATGGAAGAAATGGGTTTCTGAATGTTGGTGAGAGGATGATGAAGAAGGGGGAAGAAGTTCGAAAATGGAGGGGGAGGTCGTTTTAGGGTTGTCTGTTGTACCCCAAAATTTGACCAACCTTTTCTTCCTAACTTGGGTTATTGTTTCTTTTTTAGCATTTGCATTTGCATAGCATTGTTCTTAGTAGGGGATCAAGAGTTGTTGTGCCATTTAAGAGGAGGGTCCTATTGGCTTCAAACTCAAGCAAAGGTATTTGTGCAAGCCATCAAGTGTTTATCATCACCATGGAAGGTTCAAAGCTCTTTGAAAGGAGAGATTGGTGTATGAATGTTATCTCCTGTCTTGGGGATCATCAGAGGATCATCAGGGATTCATGAGGTCTTTATCTTGGAAAATACATGGTATACAAGCTCATTTATTACCCTAGGGGTCATTATATAGTTTTTTGGACATTCAAATTATCTGTAAGGAGGCACAACCAAAAGATATGGAACTAGGGTTTCATCTGGACAACCCAAAGTCAACTGTGGACTTGAGAGGGTTCAAAACTTGGTTCTAAGGCACACAAACAATGGGAAGTCATCTTAAAGCATATAGGATGTCATGTTAAGATCAAATCAAGAAGAATCAAGAGTTCAAGAAGTTACTAATTTAGGGTTTCAGATGATTTCAGTGTAAAATCCCTTTCTTTAGTGCCTAACTTCAAGGACATTTTTCCCCTATGATGCAAGCTCAATCTCATTTTCATGAAAACATGAGACTTGTAGAGCATCTTTAAAGATTTGTTTTTAGTACAAGAACTCATCCATTGATTTGTACATCTCAAGTTATGAAGGCAACAAGTTAGGGTCCTCAGATGAAGAGAATTTTGGTCAACTTAAAGTCAACCCACTTCCAAGGCATTTTTGACCTAGAAGAAAGTTTCTCCTCAACTTCAAGTGAACATGAAAGTTGTTCCTCATGATCTTAGCTTTCCAAAAATTCCTAGAAGCACTTTTTATCATTTTTACATCTCAAGTTATGGATCTCACAAGACAAGGGCATTTTTAGAAAGTTCATTATAGGTCATTTGTTTCAATGGTCTTTTCCATGAACTTATGGACCACAAATACATTTCCAACCAACATGAAACTTGTGCCTAAGGGTCTCAACCTTACATTAAACTTAAGATTCATGAGAAGTGTTGAATTATGTGATCATGTGGACCATTTTAAAGGTGAAAATTTGACTTTTGGCCATGGTTTGGATATCTTACATTACAAGTCACTCTTTAACCTCATTTTTGATCTTTTCCACACAAGTACATGAAATAAGGGAAGCTTACCATAAATGGACCAACATGAAGAGTCATAATATGCCCCATTTTCAATTTTCTTACTTGAACATTTTTGAATTCAAACTTGGAACTAAGGCATCATACATGATTCTAATCAATCCCATTCATTACTACACACCACACATGACTAAATGCTGACCCAATAAGGAGTGGAAAATTGCTAACTCGTGTGTGCTTCAAAGTGGAACTTTTTTGGTCAAATATTGGAATCACACAATGCAACAATTATGGGCCTGCATGGTTGCCATAAACCCATGATATTTAAGCTCAGACTTTGCCCTAATGCCTCAGATTGGATTGCTTGCGTGAAAGGAGAGAGGATATCTCAAACATTTTCTCAACGTTCTTCATTTTCGAATCTCATTTTTCTATGCAAATCAACTTTAATTGGAGCTTGTTTCTTCTTCATCAAAGCCCAAGGATCATATTGGAAGCAAGAAAGTGAAGCTTGCGTGCCTTAGAAGATCCAACGGAGCTTCCCCGTTCAGTAAGCTTCCACCTCTGATTTCTCTCATTCTAGGCATGATTTAGGGACATTCTGGGCTGCACCTGAAGCCCTACCTATGGTAGGCAATGTTTGAACCATTAATTTGCTTGTATGATGAAATTTCAGCATGTGCATTCAAACTTTCATGTCTCCGTTTCTCTTGATTCAAGGACCTTTTTGGTTTTTAAATGGTAGATTCGTAACCCTTGTTGCAAGGGCTTTCAAACGGTACCAGATTTGTAGGTTTTCATGGAAGTTTGACCTCTGATCTCCGGTGAGGTCTCCCGGAGAATACGACCAGAGCCCTAGCTCCGACGTCTGGTCTTTTTCTGGTCTTTGTTGACTCACCTTTGGTGGACTCTTTGACCATGTTGTGTGTCACGATTTCACTGGCTTGACCGTGCGTGGCTGGATGTTTGACTCTGACTGGACTTAATGAAACGTTGCGTTTCATTAAGCCTGATGGTTGGGTTGAGTTGGGCTTCAATTGCTCCTTACACCCCTAGTCTTTCCAGGCCCAGCGTGCAGATTGCCTTGGTGTAGTTCTTTCTGGACATTGCTGATACACCCCCTTGCTCATCTCTTTTATTTTATTTATTTTTCATTTCTATTTTCATTTTATTCTTTTAAAAATACTTCTAATTACCCAAAAATTTCACAAAAAATATTTTCTTGCATTTAAAGGTGTTATTTAATTTTCCATATTTTTTATTTCTGATTTTATTTTTATTTGCCATTTTATTTTAATTCTGCAATTTGAAGTGTTTTTTGGTGTATCTTTGCTTGATCAAATTCATTTGAGCCCCTAATGCAAATCCCCTATGATCAAGGATTCTTCTCCTATTAGAGGATGAATTGAAGTATCTTTGAGGGTGGTTTTGGTTCATGAATGATTATTTCTTGGTTGACTTTGAGTTGATTTTTAATGCCCCTCGATTAATGCTCGATAGGTTGGAGCACCCCTAACAATTGAATTGTTTGGTGATGCCTTGAGATGGATATGACTTTGAAACTTTGGTTTCTGTTTTCCACTTTAACTAGCTATCTTGTGGATTTTATTTGGAATTTATTGAACAACCTTCCTATTTTTGATGAAGCTTGCAAGTCAAGTCATCTCAAAAGATGTTCATACAAACTAGTTTGACCTAGTTCCTTTGGGAAATGACTCTTATGGATCCCATATGCACCCTATGAGTCTTGATACTTTTTTATAACATGATTAAGGTGCTGGTTATTTGGTTTTAGGTCACACATTTATGTAACTTGTTTCACAAGTTACTTGGAAGTTAGGCACTTCCACTTGTTTTTTAAGTGTTGAACATGAGATAGAACTTTGGTTCTTCCATTTGCCTTGACTTGGTTCTTGTTTGTGCCTTGTTTCCAGCTTTTATTTGAGCTTTCTTCTTGTGGTTTCACTTCTGCCCCACTTGTTTTGATGATCATTCAAGTTGATTTGGTGTACATGTTTATGCTTTGAGTGTGCCTTGAATGATGCATCTCTTTTAGCACTTGTTTGCCCCTTTCTTTTACATGATCAATTTGAATTGTTTGGTTGAGATACTTTCCATGTGCTTGCTGCCCAAGCTTCTTTCTCCCATCTTCTCTTTGATCATGGAATTTTGGTTTTGCTTTTTGTTTAGATTTAGCTTAAGTGATTGATGTTTGAATGGTTGTAGGAATTATAACTTCTCCCATTTAATCTCACTCTTTTTTTTTGACTTGTTTAAGTCATTTTGTTTTGTATCATTTGTCTTTGTTGCATCATTTGATTCTCATATCTCATTTTTGCATTTTTGCATACCTTGTTTGCATTGCTTTTGACTTGTTTAAGTCAACTTCTTCTCATCTTTCATTTCATATGTGATTGGATTATCTGTTGTTTACTTAGTTTTTGCCATGATCCCTTAGGATTCCTAGTCTCTCTGTTTAAGATGGGAGTAGGAGAGACATTAGGTGTTCTAATGTTCTCACACAAAGTGCACCTATGATTGGGATGAAAAGGGAATGCTACCTAATGTTATCATACATGGCTTCAATCCTAATGTCTATCATAATCCATCTTGAACAAAAAGGATTAGAGGTCCTAAGGAAACATGGCAAAGGAATACAAAAGAAGAAGAAGAAGAAAGCATAAGTGAATGAAGAAAGAATGCAAACATGTAATGCACAAACAAGGATGAAGAAAAAAGGGAGGAACAAAGTGTGGGATAGTAGCCACCACAAGCACATCTCAACCTCAAGTATGTAAATGAGAGATGCAAGAACAAAAAGGAAATGCACACAAAGAAGAACTAGGCAAGCTCACACAAAAATGGGATGAAGTGGGAGAAATAGAATTCCTACAACCACTTGTTATCAACCACAAACCCAAAGGCAAACCAAAAATAAAAGATAGGAAGACATGATCAATGAGATGATGGGAGATAAGGCTTGGGCAGCAAGCAACATCAAAAGCAAACTCAACCAAAGCATCACAAAGATCATGCAAAAGAAACACACCAAAAGTTCTCCAAATGAATCACTATTTAAGACAAACTCAAAGTACCTCCAAAGAAGAGACCAAATCATCTTAAATGGTATTCAAAAGCCCTAGGGAAGAGGTGAGAACAAGAGGAAAGAATGCACAAAGCAAAGAAGAAAACACACCAAAGCAAGTTGCAAGAGTAGGCATGGTAAAAGACATAAGTCCTAAACACTTTCAACATTTGAAACCAAATGGAAGGCCTAAGAAGAATGCAACTTAAAACAAGAATCAAACAAGTGTATGACCTATAAATTGACAACCAACTACTTTAACATGTTAATAATGTGAATCAACAAGAATTGGGAGCATTTAGGATCCACAAGGGTCATTTCCCATCAAAACTAAGTCAAGTGTGTGTGTGTGTGAACCATCCTTAGGGATAACTTGACTTGCAAGCTACTCCAAAAATAGGAAAATGGCTCAAATAAATCCAAATAAAATCTCAAAAGCACACAAAGATATAGGCAACCAGGGGCCAAGAACATACAACTAATTTCCATTCAAAACATCACAAAAGAATTTGATTCACAAGGGTGCTCCACTTTGAAGGAGGGTTGTCGAGGGTCAAACAAAATGACTTGAAAGTCAACTAAAATGAAATCAAACGAGGTCCAAAATCATCCTCTAAGACCTCTCAACTCATCATTCAAATGAGGAAAAAGTCTCATTCGTTGGAGATTTAAATTGGTCAAGAATCAAGCAAGAACAAATGAATACACATGAATAATCAATTAAAAACCTCTCCAATCATTAATTCCCATTTTAATTGAAAAAAAAGGAAAATAAAAATAAAAAATATCAAAAATTAATTAACACCCTAAGGTGCCAGAAAATATTTTTTAGGGAATTTTATCACATTTGGAGATATTTGTAATTGATTAAAATAAAAAATAAATGAAATAAAGGTGCGTGGTGTGAATAGCAACAGATTCAGTGTAAATCCATTGGGCCTCATCAGGAAAGGGGTGCAAATAGCGCATTTGGCTCAATATCACACAAATCAGAAACCAAGTGAAACACAATGTTCCACTAAATGAGGTGGCAAGTCAACATTACACGCAGGCAAGTCAATCACATCACAACCGTCCATCTTACTCAGTCAACAAGTCCACCATGCCAAATCATCTTGACCTGAGCGAAGACCAGACGCCGGAGCCCTAGCTCCGGTCGTATTCTCCGGCGAAGTGGCCGGAGTTGCAGGTCTAAAACTTCACTAAACAGTGCCAAATTATATCAAATTGAAGAGGAATTTATGTACAAGCCAAATCCAAGCTCCAATTTCATTTATCATGCACATACGAAGAGAATCAAACGATGGAAAAATTGAGTGCACAACTGAAATTTCACCAAACAAGACAATTAAGATGTCAAACATTTCCTACTAGAGGTAGGACTTCAGATGCAGCCAACAATGCCCTGAGATAATCTCTAGAATGGAAGGAAAGTTGAAAGGAAGTTTACCTAACGGAGTCTCTCTGTTGGAGCTTCAAATGATGCTTAGCTTGCTAAAGAATGTGCAGATCCACTCACTGATGCTCAAGGAAGAGGAAGCTTGCTTCAATTTGGATTGAAATGGCTTGGATCTGGATTTGAGATTTTCAAATTTGCTCTTGAATTTCAAACTTCAATTCTGAGCTCTTTCCATGAATTGCAACTTCTGAGCTCTCATTTTTCATTCCAAGCTTTTATATTATGGATCTCTGATGAAATGGAGGCCCAATATGGCTTGGTTGTGGTGAATTATGGAAATGCCCAATTTGGCAAGTAACTTCATGCACACGTGAAAACCATACTATACACACATGAAATTCATTCCATTATGCAGCCAGCAATGTGAATTGGACATATGAATTGGAAATGGGCTTGTATATTGTCTAATTAAGGTGTTTGGAATGTAAACTTTTTCATGAAGCTACTTTGAATCCCACGTGTTTTTATCTTCATACACCAAAATTGATTTGTGAATTTCACTTGTTGGACAAATGCGAACCATTTTGAGTACAAATATGGCATGAAAAGGTTCTAGAACCAATTCAATTGAATTCATGATTTAACATCCATTTTTCACTTGAAATCCATCACCAATCTCCTTATCCATGCCAAATTCATGCTAAACTTGAGTTCCATTATGAATTTGAAGTCATTTGGGACAACTTTCATGTTGGTGAAAGTTCCATTTGAAGTGCACAAAGGCATGTAAATGACCCATAACCAAAATGACCTATAATCAAAGTTTCCCAAAATACCCCTGCCTTGCAAGCTTCATAACTTGAGTTCTACAAATGAGATGAAGGACTTCTAGGACCCTTTGGAAATCTAAGATCATAAGTAACAACTTTCATGTTCATCAAAAGTTAAGGAGAAACATGATTCTAAGTCAAACGTTCCTTGGAAGTTGGTTGACTTTTGTTGACTGAAAAATATGTTCATCTGAGACCCATAATTTGATGGCATCATAACTTGAGTTCTACAAACCTAATGGATGAGTTCTAGTACTCAAAATAAAGCTTAGAACATTCCCTACACGTTTCATGTTTATAATAAAATGAGATTAAACTTATATCTTGAGATATGTGGTATTGAAGTTAGGCACTAAACAGGGGATTTTACACTGACAAACCTCTGAAACCCTAATTTAGTAACTTCTCACACTCTTGATTCTTCTTGATTTGATCTTGAAATAACATCCTAGATGTCTCAACACAACTTCCCATGACTCCAATGACTTAAAACCAAGTCTCAAACTCCTTCAAATCCACAGTGGACCTTGCACTAAACAGATGAAACCCTAGGTGTACAATCCTTGACTGCAACCTCTTGCACATGATATAACCACTTAGATGAGATCCACAATGGATTCAAAAGCACTAAATGAGCTCTTCAAACATCCCCTATCCACATCCATGAGCTTATGATCCTTTGATGATCCTCAGTTGACCTCCAAGATAGGAGGTAAGCAATACATACCAATTCATTCTCTCAATGATCTTTGACTGCCTCTTGGTGACCATAAGCACTTGATGACTCGAGTAAACACTCTTGCTTAAGCTTGGAACTCTTGACACTCTTCTCTTAGATACATACCTTCCTTGATCCCTTGTTAAGCATAATGTTATGCATATGCAAATGCTAAAGAAATGAAATGAAACACAAGCCAAGTAAAGAAAAAGGTTGGGCAAATTTTGGGGTACAACAGGCAGCAACCACCACAAGCACATCTCAACCTCTCGAAAACAAACCAATATATGCAAAACAATAGAGGAGTGCAAGCGAAAGAACTCAAACAAATGAACATCACTTGAACAACATATACAAAAGTATGCATTCAAATGGAAATCGAACACGCGTGTCGAAGAAATCATGATTAAACAATCAAGAACAACAACACAATATCTAAAACATCTCACTCAAATGCATCATACTGATCCATGAAGATTCAAAGTGAAATGATACCCAAAACAAGCTCAAAAACAGCAAATATGACATTCTGGTTCAGTGTTAATCGGTTAACACACATGGTTAATCGATTAACCAGTTAAAAATGTTTGAAAATTTGAAAATTTACACTGGTTAATTGATTAACCAGTTTGCACTGCAACTAGTTAACCGATTAACACTGTACCAGAGGCAGAAAACAGCAGCTCAAAAGCACTTTTCAACAATTAATCACTTCTCCAATAATCCAGATGATTATATAATCAATTATGCACGAATTTAAACCAGAAAGCAGTTATCCAACAACATGTAAACACATTCGAACAACAAGATCTCAAATCACATGGATCAAAAATCAACAAAATCAATAAAAAATGAAGATCAACATGATGATTATGCAAATAAGCTCAAAGACAAAATCGGATCTAGAATTTCCAACCTACAAAGTGGAGATTTGCTTTAGTGAGTGTTGATTCACTTGAAATGAGCAGATCCGAGCTAGAAATCCGGAATTCCTTCAAGATCCAAGTGAGTTCTTGTAGTAGAAATAAATATCCACCAAAATTAAGCAAGAACTATCCAAATAATCTCCTCTAGATCAACTTCAAAATTCAGATCCACAATAGCACGAAATTTGAATGGAGAATTGGAGGTGATAAGGATGAAGGATGAAGGTTTTAGCTCTAGAATTCCATGATTCCAATGGAGAATCAAAGAATTCAAGGTGAGAGCTCTAATGGAGTTTGGGAGATGGAAAAGTTGAGAGCAAAATTCAAGAGTGTATGAATTCTGAAAAATGAAATGGAATTATGAGGATTGTGTGTGTGAGGTTTGGAGCAAATCATTTAAATATGCTCTTGGTTAGGATCCAAATGTGGTTTGGAGTGTGGTTTGTGAAAATTGGAATGGGAAATTGGAGGGAACTTGAATTAATTTGAAAACTAATCAAAATTCAAAGTGGTTCTAGATCCTTCTTCTGATGTAAAATCAAATTCTCAAGTGATCAAAATGGACCCCAAAGTGACCTCTATTGAAAACTCACGTGCAGAGCTGAAATTGCCTTGGTTAATCGGTTAACCATATGGGTTAATCGATTAACACCTTCAAAAATTCAAATTTGACCTGATTTTGCGTTAGTTAATCGGTTAACCATTTGGTTAGTCGGTTAACACCTTGAAAATTTTAATTTTGGCGCCTTCTGGATGGAAATCTGCACATTTGCCTGTTTTCATCCATTCTAAGCCCTGTTCAGCATCTGAAACTTGCTCTTGAATACTACAACCATGAGAATGCTTGAGATAGCTTGAATGTTGCTTCATGAACTAAGAATTATCCTGCAAAAATAAAAATAAAATTGGCCGCTCGATCGCCGGGCAAAATAAATGCCAAAGCTCCTGATGCTTGATGTTCAGTCTCTTGTACTAAAGGAGAATTCTGAGCCACACGAAAACCTTGATCCCTTGAGTCAAGAACAAATGCTATGACATGCAAAAATGCGAAAATGCAACGAAACATAAGCCAAGTACAAGAAATGGTTGGTCAAATTTTAGGGTACAACAGTGAGCTAGCCTTTTGATAGATTAACACCCTTTTAGACTAGAAAACATGTGTGGATCCCGTTGAGTACAATGGACGTGAGGGGTGCTCATACCTTCCACGTGCGTAACTGACTCCCAAACCCAAGATTTGGTTGTGATGACCTGTCTTTTCCCTTTTTCGTAGGTTTTCTTTGATCGTTTCCTTTCCCTCTCTTTGGGATAAATAACGATCGGTGGCGACTCTTCTGTCTTTGCCAGTCCTCTTTTTCGCAGCGATGCGTCAAAAATGAAATAAGAATACATATATGCCAAGCCACACTAAAAAATTAGAGGTTCAAGCAAAGTGGCAAAGCAAAGTGCCCAAACACACACAAATGATTCAATGTCTAACAATAAGCATCATCATCCATCAAAAAAAGTGGGATAAAGTCAAATGAAATGGAAAACAAAGTAGGGAAGTAGCAACATCACACCACATCCACATCATGTCAATGATAAAAGAAGAAGCAAAAACAGTTAAGCCATGCATCACATTCGTAAACAAATCCAATGTTACACAAAACAAGCATGCAAGACATAACCTCAAGGGAAGAGACATGAGATAAGGGAAAGAAACCAAGTGTGTGAAGTAACATCAACATGAATATCAAGTCAAAGGTCCACTCATGAACACACAAAAGGAAAATCAAAGTTTGAAATCAAGACATACATCTAGAACAAGTTCAAACACCAAAGTCATTCTCAAAGAAAAGAGGTACTCAACAAGAGTACAAATGATCAAGCTTCAATCCATCAAAGTCAAAAACAAACTAATATGATATGCATCATGCTCAAAATCAAATCAACAATAAAATTCAAGAAGAGGCAAACTCAAGTTGAATCACAAAAGTCAAGCAAACATCTCTTAAGTTAACCCATGAAGGAAACAAATGATCATGTGAAGCATGGGAGATAAAATGGTCATGCAATGGACAATCATATATGAAAACCAGAACCTCAAACATGTCAACTAGAACATACAAGAACCATCAAACATCCATTAAATCATTCAAGAAACAAACTCCAAAGACTAGGTCAAGTCACACACAAAACATGGTCAAAATAGCAACAACTTGATGCACCAACCAAAAATAGAAACAAGAGCAAATAACATTCAAATAAATTCTCAAACTCATTTCAAATGTGTTATGAATCATATGGCAAAGCATCAAATCAAGAATGGCAAGATAGCATCATGAAATGCATCAAACAAGGCAAAGCAAACAACTAATCGAGTAAGAATCGAGGGCCAAATAAAACTAAATGAAAATCAAGCAAAATGTGATCATCAAAGCATCCAACCAACATGTAAACATTCGTCAAATAGGTGTCTAAGTGTGTGCAAAAGATTGAGCCAAACATCAATTGGAAAAGGCAAGAATTGAAGTCATGTCTTAAACTAGGTTAAACAAAACACACAAAATCAATAATTCAAAATAAAATATTAAAATAAAATAAAAATAAAAAATGTGAAAAATTAAATAAGATATGAAAATATCAAAAAAGTGTTTTTGTGGAATTTTTAAAAGAGTTTTACTATTAAAAATAAAATAAAAATGAAAAGAAAAAGAAAAGCAAAGGGGGTGAAGTAGAAATTTCAGAATGAACTGAATTCAAGCTCACACGCACATTGGGTCAGGATAGAGGTGGTACTAGTAGCAAAACAGACAAGGCCCACTCAGACCCTCCATCAGGTTCAAACAAAAACCCACACGTTGCAACGCACCATTTCACTAGTCCTAATCACCAGCCACCTCAACAAACAAACCAGGACACGAATGCAAAACAGGACATGCAGGCAAGACAACTTATCATCTTCTCCAAGTCAAAACACAAAACCAGTGAAAACGAACCATGCAAGCCCTAACATCATGCTCACCTCAAAAACTTCTCAAGGCAACATCTCTCTCATCTCTCCGTGGATTCAAAATATGTAAAGGGTAAAAATGATCTATGAATTTCAAGTATATACGGAGAAATACAGACTCAAACACACGGGTTTACATGAATTTCAAGTATATAAAGCAAACAAAAATAAACCAAACAAAGTATGCCATTATTTTAGGACTTCTAGGTGCGATGCAATGAGCAACATTAAAACATTCTAAATCATTTAGAACTAGCCTTGAAAGCAAGATAAAGTTGGAGAAAAAAACTTACCAAGTGGAGGAAAGTCCACTGCTTCTTTACTTCCAGAGCTCAAGAAACCCAACAAGCTTAATCACCACCCTTCAGTGATGAAGAAAAGAGAAAAAAGAAGAGGTTCCTTTGGTAGAAAATGAAGCTTTGAAGAAAACTTTGAAAAGAGAGAGAGAAAGCAAATATGTTTCTAGGGAAAAAATTAAGTGGCTGCTTAATATCATTAGGGTTTTTCACTTTATATATGGTGTTTTGAGTGAGGTTAAAACATTTTACCGTGGTTAAAAATGAAGGGTTGGTGATTTTGGCAAGAAAAGATGATGGATGGTGGATGATGAGGCACGAGCAAACTGTCCCACATGGCTGCATTGTGTTGCACCCCAAATTTTGACCCCTTAGACCCTCATTATTATTGTAGGATCATATTTGCTTGATTAACTAACCTTAACCCATTTTCAGCTTATCTTTGTTAAGATGCAGATGAATCAGGGTTCTGTACCGTCAAAATCGAAACTTCGAGGGTTTGATCAATCAATATTTTGGGTTGATCCAAATTCAAACAAGATCAAGGATGATACATTGGACCAAGAATGAGGGCAATTTGAAGTGGTCACCCGGGGATTGAGAACAGTGCAGTTTGAGACACCCGATTAGGGTTTTCGATTAAAAAATGTCAACTGTAGCTTGACTTTTGGTTCAAAGAGTATTTAAATGGTGGTATCAAGGTCCATTAAGCTCCTATGGCTTAGTAAAGTCCATCTAAAGAGTTTCAAGTCCTCAGGATGTCCGGATCACCAACGGGTGACTCGGTAGACACCGTTCGATCGAAAGGTTGACCAAAAAGTCAACTCTCCAACAATAAGGAATTTGACTTCAAGGTGTGAATGCAAAATGTTACTTATATCTTATTACACCTCCCCATAAAGTTTCATGACCATTGGATCAAGGATTGAGAAGTAATTACAAAAATCGGGAATTAGGGTTTTGAAAGGGGCTAAACCCTAACTCCCTAACCACACATCTGATTGAAGTGGTTCTAAGCTTGTTTGGAAGGTCTTGATAAACCCTACAAAAGTACCAAAGTGGTACACATTTAAAAAATGCATGGAATTGGAGTTATGGCAAAAATCATTTTTGAAGAGTAAAGGACTTAGTGAAATTTCACAAGTTCTGGCCATACAAACCATTTTTTCAGTCAACTTCAAGGGGTTTTTCAACCAAGATGCACATAGAATTGGAAGTTTTGATAAACATGAAAGTTTTAGAGCTACATGAGGGCTTTCTAAAAAGTACAAGAACTCCTCAAGAGGATTTGTGAGCTAAGAGTTATGGTACATGGAAGTTGGGCCTGTCACACTTGAAATCACTTTGGCCAAACTTCTCGAAATCAGATTTTCACAACATTAACCATTCTCAACACTTGGATCATGTTTCAAGCTGATAATGAGAGGCTTAGATGAAGAGAAAACCAGAAGAGAGGTTGAAATGAGGAGCCAAACAAGTTGATAGCAAGTTGCAAATAAAATAATCATTTTAAAGGAGGAAAGAGAAACTTTTCTCCAACATTATGGCAGCAACAACTCCCTATTAGTATAGACCTTCTCCAATCACCTCAGCCCATCTTTCCAACTGCTATTGGCTTGCATAGAGCCTTGGAGCTAATGTGAAAATGGCTGCCACAAGATTTGGAAGGATTTTCTTCCAAAACTCCCTCCAAAGTTGGAAATAATCAAGGCCTGCCCTCACTCTCCCTTGCACTATAAATAGAGGCCTCACCTTCATCTTCAAACACACCAGAGCAATATCATAACACCACAGCTCTCAATCTCCTCTCATTCCTCAAGAATTCCAAAATCTCAAAAACCTCCATTTTCACAAAAAACTGTCTTGAGCAAAACTCTGCTCAAGACCAGTTCCACCCTTTCCAAACTTCTAAAAACCACACCTACAATCTCAAAATGTCATATAGAAGGTGTCCATACCTTTAAATCTTCAAAAACTATCAAATTGCCAAAAGTCAACTTTCACACTAAGAAAGTTTGACCACAACCCTCAAAACTTGCCAAATCTTGGTCCAAGCCTTCCCTTGTTGATCTAACCATCTACACGCCTCACATATGTCATAATACAACTGTCCAAAGCATTGAAAACTAGTGGTGAAGTACATTTCCTCAACTGTCCATAAGATTGCATTTTGCTTCAAAAAGGAAGGAGACTACAAGTTGGCTCAAAAGTGGAGGGAATTCTTGATTTGTGCTGTTAGCTGGTTGAGAGGAATCTACAAGAGGTTAGTACTTATAAACCCCTTCCTTATATGCATAAATGTCATCAATACATGTTTGAATTTTGAACTTGAAAGTTTGGTTTATCATGTTGGACCTGTTGTCATGTTGGCTGCCTTTGAACTACAATCATATGAAAAGCATACTTTGAGTGTTCTAATGTTTGACTTTGGCAATGTCATGTATAGAGTAGGACAGTTGGAATTAAACCTTTTGCTTTGGTAATAAGTTGTGTTTAGACTGTTGAATTGTGTTGAATTTATCTTGTATTAGTGCTGTCAATCCATTACTGCAGAACTTGTTAACTTTCAATATCATGATGAGACCAATTTTTTTTATCATTACATTTGTATGTGTTTAAGCATCATTGTTGTTTTTTTTGTTACTTTGTTAGTTCTACTTTAAGTTGAAAAAAGAAGAAGAGGGTTGTAGCCAGTTTGTTCTAAAATGTGACTTGCTAGTTCATTAAGTATTGCTGTTATTATTGCCTTGTCTTGCATCAGTTGCTGTCAGTAGTAAGTTTACATGCTAGGTTTTGTTAATGAAACAATAACTGTCATGTGAAGTGTGCAATGGATTGAAGTTTGGTTTTGATGGCCTGAACTTAATATTGTTTCTGCTTGACTTAGTATTGATAGGGTTTGTAGTCTGTGACCTATAGAGAGAACTTTAGCTAGTTTGTGTGCTTGCTGCTATTTACTATAACCTAGAATTGCTAAGCATGTGGAAACCTACCCTCAGTTTTGGTATCAGTTTAGGCCAGGATGTTTGTGTGAAAGCTTGTTAGGAGTGTTTAATATCATGAAAGTATGGTTGTTGGAGTTCTATATGTAGGCTGTCCAGACTCATTTTGAGGTTTGTCAACCTCTGTTCTTATCAAAGCTTAGAGTTGCTTTTGGAGTCCATATATCATGTGACTGTCAAACTCTAGCAGTTTAGTGGAGTTTGAGGTAGTTTGTTTTAAGTATGGACAAATCTCTGCTAGTAGGCATAAGAGAGATTTTGTTGCTAAACAGTCATTACATGTGTGTTTTTAAAAAAAAAATCTTTGATCCTTGAGACTGGAGTTTAATGCTTAAGTTGCCCATCAGTTGTGGCTATGTGCTGGAAAACTCAATACCCAAAAAAAAAAACCATGATCAATTCACACCAGTTTTAACACTTCAACACCCTCATATCATCCATCATGATCAAAACTTGCCACATGTGTTCAAGTTAACTATCAAACCAGGGTCACTTATCCAACTAGGATAGAAGTTGATATTGCTCTAATTCAAAAATCTATGGACATAATGTTTAAACAAAATGAGCCAAAAACTGTTGCTTTTTTTCCTATGCATTTACTGTCATATGCTTGTAAGCTAGGATATGCCTGTTTCTCTTTGGGATAGTTGATTGGATAATTCTAGTACTAGCTTGTTTACTGCTATAGGGCTAGCAGTTGGCCAGGTTTTGGTTTTAGGATTAGTTGTGGTTGTTGCTTGTTTTAAAATGATGTTGTGGGCTGGTGAAGAATTATTGGCATAAGATGGAAGTGTGGAGAGGGTTGTCACCACAGTCTTGCTTGAGCTTGCAACAAACTATTGTTGGACTCTTGTTGTGACAAGAGAGTCCTTGGCTGATGTAAGTTGGTGTTGAACTTTGCTATAGTTGGTCTGTCCAGTCTTTTGGCAGCTGTATATGTATACATCTTGTTGTATGGAGATATGATTAGGTGAGTTGGGATTGGGAGTCCATTGATATTAAGATTATGTTGTGCTTGAGATTCATTTCTAGGGCTGATGTTCAGTTGGATCAAGAGGTGTTGAATGCTACCAGCTGCCTTGTGTGTCTGTTGTTGCCAACTCTTTATGACAGTTACCCTTGGCCTTTTGATAGCAGTTCCTTAGTTACTATTTAGTGTTAGATTATTGTCCTTAAATTTGTGACTTTAGGCTGTTAATTGATTGGTGATTTGGATTTAGGCGTTTTCATGTTACAATCTAATTGCTGTTAATATTGAGTTTGTTAGCTCAAAAGCATTTTTTGCCAGGATTAGATACTCAGGCCTGCTGTAGGAGTATGGTCAGTCTGCATCCATTACTTGTTTTGGTCTGGTATTTTTTCTTCATATTCCTGTTCAGCTGTCCCTTGAGTCACTTTGTTGCAATTTGGATTTACATGGTCATGGCTGCTAAGATTTGGACTGCATGCTTAAGGTATTAACTATCATTTTTGTGGAGTTTGGTTTTTAAGGAGATATCATTATTGGAACTTGGTGATTTGTTATGATAAGCATGTACATCCTCACTGTAGGAATGATTTGTCTTTTGGATGCAATTACTTGAATTTTTGAGTTGGTAACATTATCTAAAAGGGGGGAGAGGGGCTGGTTTTATCTGTTGGTATAGGTTGTATTTCAAATTATTTGGTTTGGTTATCATGTGACAAATCTGTCATTGCCCAACAGCCTTGCATACCAGTTAGCCATTGTTTGCAATAACATATCATCTCATTGGTGTTGTGTGGATTTGGAGGCAGCTAGTCATTCACTTGTGGTTTCATTGATTAACTGAGTTCTTCTTTTGAATTTAATCATTGAGGAATGCATTTAAAATCTGAACAGACCTATGTTGGCCTTGGATTCACTCTCTTTTGTTTACTTTGAAGTAGTATGCTCCAACTTTCAATTGCTTCTATTTTCATCTATTTTGACTTTTAGCTTCCATGTGCATTTTCAAACATTCCAACTTGCATTTCACATGACATTTTCTATCATAGCCTGTTTCAAACTAATTTTTGCATTTAAACTCATTTGTTAGCATATGCATAAGCTGTGTGAATGATTTGGTTGACCTTAAGTTGCATAAATCTCATCTTGAACCTCCTCATGCATCAAACTTGCCAATTTCGCAACTTAAGGGCCACTTTTCAATACAGGTTATTTTTTAACTAGATTTTTGCTTAACTTCATTCATCAACATATTTTTAGTGTGTGTGTATATCTGGTTTGATCTGAAAATAATTTAACACTTGAACTGAGCATTAAAGTGCATTTCAAGCATAACACTTGCAATTACCAGGCCATTATTCATTCTGTTGTGTTTTGATCCAAACTAATGGTTGGAATTCACTAGATGCCTCATATGTAACATGTTCAGGCCCTCATTTGGTTGTAATAACAGTTGGTCTTTGTATTAAGTTTCAAAATGCATATCAAAGTATTCAATTGCATGTTCCATCGAGTTTTAAAATATGTGCATCATCTGGAAAAAAACAACTGCACCATCATCTTCCTCATTTGACTCTATGCAATTTTGATTAAAATTTCATCCCAATTGGTTGAGTATTGAGTGAGTTGCGCATCAAAACGCATTTCTTGTAATTTGCCTTGTTTTTGCTCTTTCATGCTTGCCCAGAAATTGTGTCAGGCGCGCCATATATACTTATGGGGGTGGCTAAATACACGGATGTATAGCCACCCCAGTGGTAAGACCACATGCCTAAAACATGCCTCGTACCTGCATGACCTGGGTTCGACCCCTGAGGAGGGCAACCCTTTTATTTATTTTTGCAATTTTTCATCCAATCTTTGAAAATTCATATCTCACTCATTTTTAATCATTTTGAACCCATTCTTTTTGCATTGTGTTTGTCTTGATGTCTACTTTCATGTGATTTTTTTTATTCCATGTTTGTTCAAATTTTCATGCCTTTTGGTTGCTTGCAAGTTGCCTTTGTATCAAGATCGTTATCTCCCGTATGCAGATGAATTTCTTTTTCACCATGATCATTTGTGTTAAGATATTTATTCATTCTCGTTTTTTGTATGTTAGTAAACATGTTAGGGTTATCTCATTTGGTTGTTACCATAAAATATCCCTTTTACCTGTGTTTACTTTAAAGCACGATCCGTCGATACGATTCTTGCTTGATTACTTGCCTTGATTGTCATCCACACATTTTCACTTATGACATACTCCTTTGTTGGTTGTTACCTTTATACCTTCATCATATTTACTTGGTTAAGTGATTTCATTTCCATGTTCCCTCCTAAATTATGAGGTTTAAACTGATTTAGCGGTGTTTGATTATCGTCTATGCACTGTTGTTATATTTGCTATGTCTTGAATTTGTGACTTGCCTATCTTCAATTTGTGATTTGTTTATGTGGTAATAACCTTCATCATTTCCAATCTTTGTCAAGATAAGCCCTCAATCTTTGTTAAGATGATTTATTGGTTGTAACCCTTGGTATCATTTAAAGTATCTGCTTATTGTAATATGCATGCTTACTTGTCTTAATCTTATTTCATCTTGCTTTATTAAGTACTTCCTCCCCCAAGTGATGGAACTTTATAGTTCCCATCCAAGTTGTCTTCCCCTCTCTCCTTCCAAAGGAAAAGTTTCTCCCTTGACCCTTGTGTCATTGGATAGCTCATTTACCCCTCTTGACTTTGTGAAGTCATCCTAACCCTAGCTTAGTTAAGATAGAACATTCAAACATTAGACTTTTTCGTAAGTTTAGAAAACCTACCTATACTAGGAGTGCTCCATCAATTAGGACTCTAGGATAGAGTTTGTAAACTCTATGTAAGAATCATAGCAATGATTACTTACTTCCCCTTTTAGTGTTCAACATAGATTTAGAGAGTTGTCTTAAACTCTATACAAATATTGTTATGTTTGTTCCCCGCTGAACCTTGATCATGATCAAGTGTTCTTCAACCCTAGTGAGGTGAACTACGATTTCTCTGATCCTATCCTAGTTAGGATACGTAGGCAGAGGACGCGACGTCTTTGCAAGCAAACATAGAAATTCTTTAGGTCTTTACCTATCATCCTTCACCCTTTACCCAATCCCAAACCTTAGCAAACATTTACCAAATTAGCATGCAATCAAACAAAAGGTTCCTGTAGAGTACTATAGATGCTTAGGATGTGAAATACCTACCCTAGGGATAACCAACCCCCGATCCCCGAATCTCTTAGCGTTGTTGTTACATCACGCAAAAGGTTCTTTCTTTCTTTAGACCTTTCCTTTGGATAAATTAAAGTCCGGTTGTAATCTAAGAATTAAAGATTCAAGTTAATCAATAGCTTGGTATCACGATTCTCACTGTAACACATTGTTGTAAGTTTTATTTGGTGGCTGTGGAGGGTGAAATGATGTGGTAGTGGAGCAACAAGCTCTGTACATCTTTGGCATTTTCTTAGTTTAGCAAAAATGATTCAAAATGGTGTGTATGGTACATAAGATGGTTTGACCGTTTATGTGAATTAGAAACAAGAGTGATGCTGCAACCTTGGCTCGTGTTTGTGCACAAAATAGAAAGACATCAAGCATGAGAAACATCTCCTCATGGCTATCTTTAAACCACTATAACTCCATGAATATTGCCCCAACTGATGACTTCTTTGGCTCAACGCAAAGTAGGGAGACTAAAGAACAAATCTCATATTGTAAAGAAAATGAAACAGACTTTGGATAGATGAGAAAAATGGAGCGGAAGTTGGGTGCACAAAACTGTCCCAAGTAACTTAGAAATATTTCTAAGTTATTGAATTTTGGCAACTTTGGAACCCTGACTTTGAAGCCACATATCTTGCTGAGTTTTGATCCAACGGAAATGATCTAGTGATGGATAGAAAGATTGAATAATGATCTTTAACTTTCATGTTGAGGGAAAATTCATTTGATATCAAGAACTTAGTGAAAAATGCCTTGGATACATGGTTGAAAAATTTGTCTAACAATTTGCCAAACTTAACATCTTTGGAACCCTAATTTGGGAGCATCATAACATGAGCTCTACACATCCAATGGAGATAATCTAGTACTCAAAAGAAAGCTTGAAGGATGCCCTACAATTTTCATGTTGTAGGAAAGTCCAAATGAAGCTTTTATCACTATGAAAATTGAGCTTGAAAGTAGGCATTTGAAATTGAATTTCTATACTTAGAAAATTTTCTAAGTGTAGAAATCTCATAATCTCTTTTTTTCAAACTTTGACTTATCATATCTCCTACCATGAATCTTTGACCTGATTTCTTCCACAAACTTGTAATTCATGATGTCCTCTTCAATTTGATAGATAGTTTGCCTTCATTGGATACAAAATGAGAAAGTTATGGAAGTTGCAAGATGGCTAGAATTAGGGTTTTTCACACTTAGAAAATTTTCTATCAAAACCCTAATTCAACCAATCTCTTGATTTTATGTTTTCCTATTGATTTTTCTTGTCCCAAACACATGAAATCACTTGAAAAAACTATCATGCCCTTGGTTGACCTTGAGATCCAAGATTTTGACCCCATTGAACCACAATTGACTTTTATTGACCAGATGAAATCCTAAGACCAATCCCACTGATTGAGGCTCTTGTGATGGCACATAATCCATGTAGGGAACCCCCAATGTGTGTATTGAGCTTTAGAATCATGTCTTGCCCAAAGAAACTAACCACAAATCTTCTTTGAACCAAAACCCTGGTCAATTATCCATGAGATAGGAGGAGGAAAACCAAAGCCTGTATTCCTGATCCAGGTGGTTGATTAACATGCCTTGATGATGATGGAGACTTGATGACTTGAGGTTGCCATAAAGTTGATCTTGAACTCTTTATTGTTGGATAAGATACCTTGATCCCCTGTCTAAGATCAATGCTATATAAATGTTAATGCAAAATGGTATGAAACAAAATCCAAGATATAAGAAAATGATGGGAAAATTTTGGGTTGCTACACCGCTTATCCTACTTGGTCTTTTTAGGATGTAGTGCGGTGACTATGAGGGAGTAGTCCCGATATGGGCCGTGTCAGGTGACACAGTGTCGCTACTGCGAAAATCGGCGCCGGCTGAACAGAAGAGTCGCCACCGTGCGTTATTTATCCCACAAGAGGGAAAGGAAACGCTCGAAGTAAACCTACCGCAAAGACGGGAAAGGAATGGTCATCGCAACCAAATCCTGGATTCGGGAGTCGGTTACGCAAGGGGAAGGTATTAGCACCCCTCACGTCCGTCGTACTCGACGGGATCCACGCTTGCTTTCTAGTACAGATTGTTATTCTATCTACTCTACAGGTCTGGGGTTAAGAGTAAATAAAATGACTCGGCAAAGTATCGCACATTATGCCTACGTATTCCCGTCTGAAACGAGAAATCAGAGTCAACGTAGTTCGCCTACCTACGGGAAAGGAGGGGAAGGTTGCTCGCTAGGATATCGCATCCTATGCCTACGTACTTTCATACAGCATGAAAGATCAGAGCAAACGTAGTTCGGGCCACGGAAGACACAGATTTGTCTGTTTATTTTTTATCCTTCTGAAAAAGGTTTTCTCCTGATTACGGGTCCAAGCAGACAAAAATGACGTTTTTGATTGGTTTTCAGTCTTTTACGCAAGAACTGTCTTTTATTGATGTTTGAAATGTTATTGTGTTTTTGCATGATTTTTGAGATAGAAGAGAAAGAACTCTAAAACCTAGGGTTAAAATGGGAATCAAAACTATCCTAATGTTTTCATGCATGGATTAACGCCTAATGTCTGTCATATTTCTCTCTTGCGCAGAGAGAAACAGAGATCCTAGGGGATAAACGGAAAAGAAATAGCAAATATACAGTAAAGCAGTAAAATGCATGAATGCAGCAATACAAGCGAGGCAAGGGAGTCCCACTCAACCTCGATTCTAGAAAACAATAGGCAAAGTGAAACGGCTTCACTTCAAACCTAAGGGGAAAAACAACAAACAATACAGCAAAGAAAATAAACCCCAAAAGCAGCTCTGACAGCCCCCCAGCTCCTACAGCAGCAGCTCTGAAAAACATCCAACTCTGGCAGTTGATAAACAACAAAACAGTAACATCTTCAAGTGAACCCCAAGATCCAACTCCAATGATACCCAAGCTACAACAAGCTTCCATCTCCAAGAAATCACCAAGCTCAAGCAAGCACAGAATCTCAACCAGTTGACAGCATCAGACAACAGATAGCTCCAAACAGCAGTAAACCCTAGCTTTAACAGCTGCACAGTTTTGACATGAATAATCTTCATCTTTGTCAATCTGTGATCTTCATCTCTATCTTCAATGGCTTATTTCTTCAAGGCAAGCTCTCCTAGATGATAATCACTTAACAAGATGAGTTGAATGTTAAACAGTTCATTGACTACCAAAGGAAGCCTACAAACAGTTTAACATTATAGAAGAGTGGTTCTCTCAAAGTTCTACCTCTAAGGTAAGGCCACTTATCCCTCCAAAGGAGGGAGGTGAATACTATAGAGGGACTTTATGTCATAGAGAGGAATGGAAGCACAGGAAGCTATCCATGTTTGTATAAAAAAAATTCAGTCTATTCTAAGGCTCTGCTTATTCCTATTATTTCCTATGTCTTCAATCAACTCCCAACTCAAACAGTCTTCAAGCTTCAACTTTTGATTATCATCTTCAATCTTCTCTCTTGATGTCTTCATGCTCCATAAGCTCAAGCCAAGCCCCATACCCCATAGAAAAGCCCAAAAGCCCAAGCACCCAATTAAAAAACCCAAGTGGGAACACCAAACAAACACTCCATTTGCAAAATATACTAAAAATAGTAATATAGTATTTAAAATTCTAAGATTAATTCTAAGGGGATTTCTACATCTACCCTACATACCCTATATGTCCCAGAACCTAATTCATGCTAAAAACCCCAAAATAAAATGTTATAATGCACCTATGTTGAGTTTGAACCCTACTCTAACTAACCTAATGTTCTCTAATCAAAACTAAGCAAGCTTAAATCACAAAAATGTGAGATAAATCTCTAAGGGAACCTATACTTCTAATCTAATCAACCCAACAAGAATCAACTCAAAACTATTCACCAATTGGTCACAAGCAAATTTACAAAAACATGTATCAAATGTACAAAATTAAAGAAATTAATAAAATGGGAAAAATCAAGTTAAATTGAAAAATGGGTGAATATGAAATTTATTATTTTCATAAAATCACAAATAAATCCAAGATCATGGAGGTATTTTTGAAATATTTTTCTGATTATTTTTGGATTTATTATGATTTTATGTAGTAAACTATATGAAAATTCAATAAAAATGGAAAAAATAGGGGTGGCAACAACAACTATTCTACACTGCAGGAAAACATTGGGCCCAGGAGGGGGGGGGGGGGGGGTACTACTAGCAAACGCGCTAGGCCCATTAAAGGTTCTGAAAAAACAACACAAAACAATAAACCGGGGGGGGGTGCGAATAGCGAGGAATTCGCTTTGATTTACGTTTGGGCCCCAAACGGGGGTGTGAGCAGCAAACCTGCAATGGGCCCAACGAAAACACAAAGGGGAGAGGGGGTGCTAAGGGAAAACAAGGGAGTATGATCATCAATCCTCGTGACTGGGCCTAATGCCCGAGCCCAATTCAATCCAACTTCAACAAAACCAAAACCCTAAAACTCCTAACTCTTCTCGCTACTTTTCACTACCCTCTCCACCGAAACCCTAGCGGCGCTCCCTCCATCTCCCTCACTGAAACCCTCTCAAACACACAGAGTCCTTCGTTCATCAGTCCAACACCTCTTACGCCTCAAACTTTCAGTTCAACTCACTCCTAATCTAAACTCGCCTCACAATATCTTATCATTCAAACTCTCACTAGATGCCTTGACCTAATTCCATTTCAAAACCTAACAATCATACAACCTACATCTCCAGCTAACTAACCAGCTATGAACGTGTAACGAGTTAAGGAAGAAGAAACAAAAACCTGGAGAATGCTGCTGAAGATGACTTGACGTACGATGATCTGGCGATCCGCTGGAGAAATGCTATGAAGATCTATGGATAATGAAGATCCCTGAACTTTGACGAAAAACTGGAAAGGTCCGTTGAAGAACACGCGATGACGTTCTTGAATCTGGGATGCGCTTCTGAAGATCCTTGAGCAAATCTGGAGAAATTGATGAAGGCGTTGTGTTTCTGGATATTTGGCGTAATCTGGCGATGAAGAGGAACGAGGATTGATGAAGATCTTAGATTCTCGGTGGCTCGATGAATATTGATGAACCTTGATGATCCTCGAAGATGATGATCCCACGAATCTGGAAATAATCAAGAGTTTACGGTTGGGTTCTTGCAACGTTTGATGAACATGCATGAATATTTTCAGAGTTCGGAGTTCGTTGAAGGATGTGGTGGAAAATCTGGGAAAATGCAGGAATATGGATGAAGTTTCCGGCGACCTCGTGATTTTACCGGCGACGGTTGATGATGAACACACGGTGTGTTCTTGATGATCTGGAAAAACGATGAAGAATGGATGAACATCCTGGTGGATTACAATTTTCCGGCGACAGTTAGAGGGGTGTTACGGCGGCCGACGGTGACGGTTAGGGTGGTCA
This sequence comes from Lathyrus sativus, assembly GCA_963859935.3. Taxonomy (NCBI): domain Eukaryota; kingdom Viridiplantae; phylum Streptophyta; class Magnoliopsida; order Fabales; family Fabaceae; genus Lathyrus; species Lathyrus sativus. Next base: position 648,064,776 of record OZ012739.1, on the reverse strand, counting down.
CCGGGAGCTTTGCATGGCCGGCGGTGAAGGGACCGGCGTGTAGACGCGTGGCAGAGGGAGGAGGGAGAGGAGGACACGTGGGAGTGGGGAGAGAGGAGAAAGAGACGCGTGGGGTGCTAGGTGGCAGAGAGAGTTCTGAGTGGAAAAAAGTGAAGTGGCTGAAACCTGGCCTACACGCGTGGCACTGCTCTTATAGTGACAAGTGGCATGCGAAATTGGACCCTCTGACTGGGCTTTCTGACTTGGATAATTGGCCCAATTGCTAATCCTGTGACTTAAACATGATTAAGGACTAAACAAAAATGAAAATTAAACCAATTAACTAAACAAAAATTTAATAATAAAATTCTAATTAACATAAAACGAAAATTAACTAAAACCTAATTAAAATCCCTAATTAACCCTAATTAATCCTAAAACGAAAATTAAAAATAAAATCCTAATTAATCTATTAAAAACAGAAAAGATTTATTATCTATATCTATTTAAAAAAACTAATTAAATCTAAAAAATCAAATAAAATCTAATAAAATCTATAAAAACATTAATCCTATTTTAAAAAATCTATTCTTATTAAATTTGAAAAAAAACAATTAAAATCTAATCTAAAAATATTAATATCTATTCTAAAAAAATCTATTCTTATTTAAGAAAAATAATATCTAGTTATATCTATTTTTAAAAAAAAACTATTAAAAGGAAATCGATATCTAAAAAACTTAAAATCTATTAAATCTCTAAAGAAAAAAAAGAATATCTATTTAAAACTCTAAAAGTTATAAAAAAAATCTATTAAATTCTATAAACAAAATATTGCCCTATTTATTATCTAAAAAAACAAATAACCCTATTAAAATCTACTAAATGCATTAAAAATCTAAAAAATAAAAGAAAAAATCCTAAAAATTGCCAGGAGGCCGATTAAATCGATTAGAGGACGATTGCGCAACCATAACGAAACCCGGGCACCGAGATGGCCTGAAAACACAGGGAACGAGCACCAATTCTCAAAATACGCTTATTCAAACCGGCCTGAACTGCCTGAAACGCCAGTGGCTGCAATCCCGATAAAATCAATCTGACGGAGAAAAATGCAATGCACGCAGTATGCCAATGCGAATGCTAAATGCGTTGAAACATAAACCAGATATGGGAACCGGTTGGTCAAATTTTAGGGTGCAACAGCTGCCCCTATTCAAGCGGCTTGGACCCGACTGGGTGAAGAGCGAACGACCTTCAAACATTCGAGGTACGAGACGGTTGAATACCAAAGAAACCCTGAAATTTGCCAACCGCAGAAGTAAACTGCACCACTGCTTGGGGAACGACATTCATCGAGTGAACCTGATTGTTACGGTAGCAACTGATCATTCGTCGGAGAATAACTCTGATTTTGACTCGCACCACCCATGTAACACCACGAGTACTGACTTATCTTTGCAAAAACACCTCTGTCCACAACTGGACTAAACTTGTCAACACAAGAAGAGAAACAAATTCATCAACACGAGTAAAGATCCTGTCATCACAGGAAAAACCTTATCCACGATTGTCCTCAAAATTTCGTCAACACGAAAAGCCATAAATTCGTCATCACGAAGAAATCCTATCATCCTAGGAATAAAACTTGCCCTCATCAGGACTCCTCATTTCGTCAAGACGGAGAAATCAAACTTGTCCTCATCAGGACTCCATATTCCGTCAACACGAAGAAATCACGGCGACTTCGTTGGGGATGAATTGTCAGCATCTTGTCAACACAAGGGGATCCTATCAGCATAGGCAATGACCTCTTATTTGCGTTTTATCAACACGAGGAACTCTTATCAACATAGGAATAAATTGTCCATTTCAGGACTCACGTCTCGTCAACACAAGGAAAAAATAGATTCATCAACACGAATAAATCCTATCATCATAGGAATACCATCCTTGTACATATCTGAACTCCCATTTCGTCAACACGAAGAAATCCTATCCACATAAGCATAAATTGTCCTCGTCAGGACGCACGTTCCGTCAACACGGAGGAATAAACTTGTCCTCATCAAGACTCCATATTCCGTCAACACGGGGAAATCGATTCGTCAACACGAAGAAATCCTATCAACATAGGCATAACTTGTCCTCATCAGGACGCACATTCCGTCAACACGGAGGACATAATTCGTCAACACGAATAAACTCTATCAACATAGCTGGGGATATTCTGAAAACCAATGACCGACACCCGTTCTGACAACAAGCGACCACTTCTGAAATTTTGATTCATGGAACCCTGAGATGCTACTACAGCAACAAACTTGACAAAACAGTCCGCTGATCGGATACGAGAAAACCTCAATCAGTAACTCTGTGGGGATGATAGTAAACTGAATCACATCATCATATGTCTCACGGCAAGACCTTGATTGTCCGAAAAGACATCTGAGCTTTAGAACTTCATACTCCTGTTGACAAACACACCTGAAAGCAAAAGGTTTAACCAACCTGACTTATGTTTCAAAATGCGTATGTTTGACAATGGCGTAATGCTCCATACAGCATGGAAATGCTACGTGTTTTCTGGGTAGATGCCAACATGATAATGCATGCAAATGCAAATGCAGGTTCAGGCTGCTGGGGAGAGAACACTCCGCTGGGGAAAAAACGACTCTCTCGGGGAATCTTAACCAACTCCGCTGGAAACAGGGAGTGACTCCGCTGGGGGAGAATAAGCAACCCTACTGGGGGTAATAACTGTCTGAGCACAGTTTACAACCCTGGAATTATCAATCCGATGAAAACTAAACGACTCCGCTGAGGACGAAGAATCCTTTTAGAGAAACACCACTGTCTGAATACAACTTACAAAACTTTTAAGTTATCAAACTCTGCTGAGGGTAAACGACACTGCTGGAGAAAGTAAACCATCTGGCCACAGTTTACAAACTTGGGACTGAGGATAGACATCCGGTGGCGAGCATTAACCTTGACCTGCTGGAGAACATCCTTTGGATAAGCTGCGACTAGTTGGGGAAATTGATCCTTCTTCAGTAAAGACCAGTGTCATCTCAGCTTCAGGGAATGAAGCGCGACCTGCGTGGAGATTCACTTCACATAATGATCAAGTCTTTTCGTCACGAGCCTCTGGTTAGGACTACAATTTTCTGGTCGTCCACTTCACATGGGCAAGAACCCTGCAACACCACAAACGGGACAAAACAAGTCTATACAATCAAATCTATTCAAGTTAGCGTTAGTGACATCATTTTCAGTCAATTCGAAGTTTTAGCAATTATTGGCAAGGGCCAGCAACGTTATGCAACTGCTAGTTTTATCAAAACATTGGCGTTTTTCACATACAAAACAACAAAGAACAAACATCAAATACTGAATAACATGTTTTATTGATTGGGCCTCTGAATAGGCAGAGTTTTGTACACTGGATGTAACTCCTGAAAAGAGGAAGTTACGCACAATAAATATACAAGTATGCACAGGAAGCATAAATACAATGACAAATCAAATTTGCGCATATGTCGGCAACGTGATGCAGACAAACATCATGAGCTGATCCTCCTATGACTCGCCTGACTCTGGCGCTTTCCCAGTATTCAACTTTCTGAAGAGATTGTATCTGATAAACGAATCCCCAAAGTATTCTCCCAACCACCACGCAATGCAGCATCAAATTCGGACCGCAGTCATTTGCTTTTTTAAATCCCTAACTTTTGCGTGAACCGCCCTTTGCGGGTTTCCAGTTCACCGGGATACCCTTTTTTTCCGAAGCCGCCCAATGTAGGTTTTCGACTTCGCGGGTGTACATCTTTTTTTCAATTTTATCCCTAACTTTTGCCCGGACCTTTTATTCTGTTTTTGGTTCGCCAGGATGCCCCATTTTTGCCTGGACTCTCTTTTTTCTGTCCAGGGGGTCAATTTCAAGCAAAGTATTTTTTAACTGCGTCCGAATTCACAGGCGACATAAAGTCTTCACCGTCCATGGTGGACAGCAACAAAGCTCCTCCTGAGAAGACTTTTCTGACAACGTATGGCCCTTCGTAATTAGGGGTCCACTTGCCCCTGTGATCTGTTTGTGGCGGGAGAATCCTCTTCAGCACAAGGTCGCCCGTCTGAAAGCTTCGAGGGTGTATCTTCTTATCATACGCTTTCTTCATCCGGCTCTGGTACAACCGACCGTATGCTAGAGAAGCTAGCCTCTTCTCATCTATGAAACTCAGCTGGTTCAACCTGTCTTTCACCCATTCTGCCTCGTCAAGTTGGACATCTCGTAATACCCTCAGGGAAGGAATCTCAACTTCCAAAGGTAACACCGCCTCCATTCCGTATACCAACAAGAACGAGGTTGCCCCGGTTGATGTGCATAACGTCATACGATAACCATGCAAAGCGAAAGGTAGCATCTCGTGCCAGTCCTTATAGGTCACCACCATCTTCTGAACAATCTTCTTTATGTTCTTATTGGCCGCTTCAACAGCGCCATTCATCTTGGGTCGGTAAGGAGAAGAGTTGTGATGTTCAACCTTAAAATTCTGACACAGCTCCTTCATCATCTTGTTATTTAAGTTCGAACCGTTGTCGGTAATAATCCGCTCAGGGATTCCATATCTGCAGATGATATCTCGTTTGATAAACCTGGCTACCACCTGCTTGGTCACATTAGCATATGACGCTGCTTCCACCCATTTGGTAAAATAATCAATTGCTACCAAAATGAACTGGTGTCCGTTAGATGCTGTCGGCTCAATCTTTCCAATCATATCAATTCCCCACATCGAGAATGGCCACGGTGATGACATCACGTTCAGAGGACTTGGAGGCGCATGGATCTTATCCGCATAAATCTGGCACTTATGACATCTCTTCGCAAACTTGAAACAGTCAGTTTCCATGGTTAGCCAGTAATAACCTGCCCGCAACAGCTTTCTCGTCATAGCATGCCCACCAGCATGTGTACCAAACGTACCCTCGTGTATTTCCTCCATGAGCAACTTCGCCTCTTTCTCGTCTACACAACGTAGCAACACCAAGTCATGATTCCTTTTGTATAGGACACCGTCCGGATTTAGATAGAAATTGCCAGCCAATCTCCTGAGAGTCTTCTGATCGTGACTGGATGCCCCAGCCGGATACTCCTTATTCTTCATGAAATTCTGGATGTCAAAGTACCAGGGCTTATCATCAGATGCTTCGTCAATGGCAAATATGAATGCGGGCCTATCAAGCCGAGAGATAACAATCCTGGGAGCCTCGTTCCAGAAGTTAACTTTATACATGGACGACAATGTAGCCAGGGCGTCAGCCATCTGATTTTCTGCTCGCGGCACATGATGTAGTTCAACCTTGTCAAAGAAAGGCAACAATCTCCTTGCATAATTCATGTACAGTATCAAATTGGGCTGACGTGTCTCCCACTCTCCTTTTATTTGATTCACCACCAGAGCTGAGTCTCCGTATACATCCAGATTTTTGATTCGCAGATCAATGGCTTCTTTAAGCCCCATAATACAAGCTTCGTATTCGGCTTCATTATTGGTAACTGGAAAAGTCAATCGGGCAGTAAATGGGATGTGCGACCCATGTGGAGTGGTGATGATTGCCCCTATTCCGTTGCCATAGGAGTTTACAGCTCCGTCAAAGATCAACTGCCACTTGGAATCCGTCTTTGGTCCTTCATCCGGTAACGGTTCTTCCCAATCTTTCATCTTCAGGTACATGATATCCTCGTCAGGAAAATCAAACCTCATCGATTGGTAGTCCTCAATAGGCTGCTCAGCAAGATACTCCGATAACACACTCCCTTTTATAGCCTTCTGTGAAACATACTGGATGTCATATTCGGTCAAAACCATCTGCCAACGGGAAATTCTCCCAGATAGTGCCTGCTTTTCGAATACATATTTGATAGGGTCCATCTTCGAAATGAGCATGGTGGTATGATTTAGCATGTACTGTCTTAAACGCTTGGCGGCCCAGGCTAGCGCACAACAAGTTTTTTCGAGCATTGAGTATCAAGATTCACAGTCAGTAAACTTCTTACTCAGGTAGTATATCGCATGCTCTTTACGCCCTGTCTCGTCATGTTGACCGAGACCACAACCCATACTCCCCTCAAGAACCGTCAAATACATAATCAAGGGTCTCCCTGCCACACTCGCTTAGCGAAGGTCTAACGAGTCGCTCGCTACCCCTTTCGCTACCAGCGAAGAGCACCACACACCATTCTGCCCAAGTCTGGGACCGTTCGCTACTGGCTCGCCACAGCGAATGCTCGCGACCTGCTCGCCTAGCGAACGTGCCAGCGAGGGTCTGCGAACTCATAATTCACCTCTGTCCAAAACTCTGAAACTCATCGAAATCTACCCGATTCAATCCCAACTTGTCTCAGCAGCTTCAGCCCAACATTCTCGACTAAACTTAACCACTTATTCTCATTTCTAACCATGAAAACTCGGTTTCTAACGATTTACTCAAAACCGACCTAAAGCGGAAAATGAGCAAAACTCTCCCTAATCCAAAAACCAACCAATAGAAACATACATAATCATGTACATCGAAAGAATAATAAATTTTCACACCCTTACCCGATTAATCGAAGCTTAGAAGTTTGATTCTTGATGATTCTAGGTTTTCTCCTCTTTCTCTTCTCTTCTTCTTCTTTCCTCTCTATTTCTTTCTATCTCATTTCTTTTCTTTCTAATTCCACTTATATTCTTTCTATTCTATTTCTTCTCCTGCAAATACTGTTTTATTTTATCGAACGCCTTTTGACAATTTTCATTCCATGTTACAGCCTGGTCTTTTTTCAACAGCTTGAATAACGGCTCACACGTAGCTGTTAGGTGAGATATGAACCGAGCGATGTAGTTCAATCTCCCTAAAAACCCGCGCACTTCTTTTTCTGTTTTAGGCGTCGCCATTTCTTGTATGGCTTTTATTTTCGCAGGATCAACCTCTATTCCTTTTTCACTCACGATAAACCCCAACAGTTTACCCGATCTCACCCCGAAGGTGCACTTGTTAGGGTTCAGTCTCAACCTGAACTTCCTAAGTCTCTTGAATAATTTCAGCAGATTCACCAAATGCTCTTCCTCCGTCTGGGATTTGGCAATCATATCATCAACATAAACCTCGATCTCTTTATGCATCATGTCATGAAAGAGAGTCGTCATTGCATGCTGATATGTTGCCCCAACATTCTTCAATCCGAAGGGCATCACTTTGTAACAAAATGTTCCCCAGGGCGTAATGAAGGTATTCTTCTCCATGTCTTTTGGCGCCATTTTAATCTGATTATAGCCCGAAAAATCCATCCATGAAGGAGAATACGGAGAATTGAGCGGTGTTATCGACCAACACATCGATGTGAGGAAGTGGGAAATCATCTTTCGGGCTCGCTTTGTTCAAATCACGGTAATCTACGCACATTCTCACTTTACCGTCTTTCTTTGGCACTGGCACAATATTAGCGACCCATGAGGGATATTTTGTAACAGCTAGGAAACCAGCATCCCACTGCTTTCGAACCTCCTCCTTAATCTTCACAGCCATGTCCGGTCTAGTTCTTCGGAGCTTCTGCTTAACCGGCAGGCATTCTTCTTTTAGCGGCAGACGGTGCACCACCATATCCGTATCCAACCCAGGCATATCCTCATACGACCAAGCAAAAATATCACTGAACTCTCTGAGCATTTCAACCAATCTTTGCTTGACGTCGCTATGCAGCGCGGCCCCTATACAGATGTTCCTTTCAACCCCTTCCGACCCCAGATTGACGATCTCAATAACTTCCTCATGAGGCAGAATGATTCTTTCTTCTTGTTTTACCAACCAAGACAACTCTTCTGGAACATCGCCATCTTCAACAATCTCTTCTTCGGCCTGAAATACCGGGTGGTCAAAGTCGAAGTGAGTCATAGGCGGTTCATAGATGTCATCTGAAATAGTAACCCTGCAAGGAAATGGTTAAATGCTTCAAAACCCATACAAAGCAAATAACCACGCTGCCATTTTATTGTAAAAATAAAAACGGGAAAAACAGAGATCACAATATTTGTACATGAAAAACGCCTTTTATTTAACGATTAAACAGCGCAATGTACATAACAGAATGGCCCTAAGCAAAATCACGATGCCCCGGGTAGGACACCAGATTATTCAACAATTAAGAAAACAAAGCATTACTGTTTAGTTGTCACAGGAACAGTCTCCTGAATAGACCAATTGCAAAGCCCTTGTCCTGGCATGCTCGGCTGAATCCAGGCGTCCATGTCGCAGTCGCTGTCTCCCCCTTCAGAATCTGAAACAGCGTTGATGGTCTCGTGATATACCCCACCAGCCGTAATTGTTATTGGTTCTTTGAAACGGGGTGCCCCTGCAGTAGGCGTTGATGATGAAGGTTGATATCCAAGCCCAAATCTGTCCATTTTCACGGGAATATCCAAAACCTTGCCCCAACCCTTGGTCTCGCCGGTCTTCACTAGAGCCTGAGCCTCTTTATATGACGACACTGCCACCTCTGATGCTTTACTCGGCCCTGGAACTTTGTCCTTAATGCGCAACCCCTCAAAGGCTTGACAGGGTTTTTCGTGGATTTCGCCGTCGACTTCCAGGTACTTGAATGATGACAAATGGCTGACCAATATATCCTCCTCTCCACAAACTGTGACCACACTGTCCCCCACCATGTACTTCAGCTTTTGGTGTAAGGTAGATGTGACTGCCCCAGCACCATGGATCCATGGTCGTCCAAGTAGACAGCTATATGCTGGCTGGATGTCCATAATGTAGAATTCCGTTTCAAAAACCTTCGGCCCCACTTGCAGAGGCAAGGTTATAGACCCAAAGACCGACCTCCGTGTACCATCAAATGCCCTGACCACCAAGTCACTAGGCGTACAAATGATCCCCCTGATATCCAATTTCATCATTGCTTTCTTTGGGAGCACATTCAAGGAAGACCCGGTATCTACCAGCACATGGGACATGACCGTGCCCCTGCATTCAACTGAGACGTGCAACGCCATATTATGCTCTCTTCCCCTCGGGGTCAAATCAAAATCCGTAAATCCCAAACTATGGCCTGCATTCACGTGCGCCATTACCCCCTCCAACTGATTCACAGAAACATCTTGGGGTACGAACGACTTGTCCAGAATTTTCAATAACGCATTCCTATGGGCTTCGGAGCACAGTAACAGCGATAATATGGAGATCTTCGACGGCGTTTGTTGAAGGTGCTCAACAATTTTATAGTCACTCTTACGGATAAGACGCATAAACTCTTCTACATCCTTCAGTGACGTTTCTTTTTCATTCCTCTGCACAGGAACATTCTCATTCACTTTACCTTTACCTTTTGCCAATCGTTCAGCCTCTACTTCAGGCGATATAAAAATTCTCCCGCTCCTTGTCATTCCTCCAGTCCCGACGACATTGTCCACAACCCCAACTGGTCGTTTACTGATATCAATTTTCTCCCCATCATAATATGCTTCCAGCCCATAAGTCCATGGTACTGCCTTGGTGCTCTCATAAGGGATTGTCCCTGCCTTTGTAATGGTGATCGTCGGCCGCCTGGCTGGCGCCGTTATAGTTATCGTTTTCCGTGGAGTTGTCACCGTAGCAACATCACTCTGCTCATCAGCTAACACCTCTGCAGGTTTCTCAACTGCCGTTCTATCAAATTGCAACGTGCCTTCATCTATCAAGGTCTGAATACCCTTCTTCAATTCAGCACAACCCCCAGTTTGGGTCCAACATTCTAGACAAAACTCATCGCAGCCCGGATACACACCTCCTTTCAATAACCTGCTCTTTACTTCACACAACGGTGTTTTCAGTTCATCAACATTCACAATCAGATTCAAACCCTCCTCAGTCAAAATAGCATTTGCCCCATGGTTGGGCATAGGCTGTTGTACTATATTTGGACCCGCTTGTCCAAAATTTATGGCCTTGCTATCCAGTAGATCCTAAACTTTATGTTTAAACGCATGACAGGCCTCTATATCATGCCCGGGTGCCCCGGAGTGGAAGTCACAATGTTTGTTAACATCATACCCATAAGTAAGGGTTGGTCCCGTGGGCGGCGCCAAGGTCCTCTTTTCAACTAAATTCAGCCCCAACAGTGTCTGAAAGAGTTCCGCGTACGTGGAAGGAGGCGCTTCGAACACTTTTTTCGGCTTCGCATTCGGGAATCTTCTTTGGCCAGCATTCTGCCCCTGCTGCTGCTGTGGCTGCTGCTGCGGTTGTTGTTGTTGTCTCTGTTGAGGAATCGGAATCGTGACACTAGCTATCTGCTGCGGCTGATTATACTGGTGTCTTCCAATGCCCCTACCCCGACCACCAAACACTGCACTAGAATCACCTTGACGACGACCACCAAATGCTTTTCTATTACCTCCCGATGAAGTAGACTCCCCAGCTTGGAACCTTCCCACCTTAATACTATTCTCAATCATTTCACCCATCAAGATCAGATCATAGAAACTGCCCAACGCAACAGGAAACAACTTCTCGTAGAATATCCCCGTGAATGTTCCAATGAACATATCATTCATTTCCTTCTCCACTAGAGGAGGATGCACTCTTGCCGCCATGTCGCGCCACCTTTGCGCATATTCTTTGAAACTCTCCCCAGTTTTCTGTGACAAGCCTTGCAGCTGGACCCTATTCGGTGCCAGGTCACTGTTATACTTGTAATGAGTCACAAACGCCTCAGCCAGTTGCTTCCATGTTTTGATCTGAGTGGGCTCCAATCCCATATACCACTCAAGTGACGGTCCGGATAGACTGTCTTGGAAGAAATGCATCAGCATTCTTTCATCATTCGAGTAAGCGGACATCCGTCTATAGTAAGAGCGAACATGCACCTTCGGACAAGTGTCTCCCTTATATTTATCAAAGGTGGGAGCTTTAAACTTCAGCGGTACCCTTAGGCCAGGCACCAAGCCCATCGTGGTCATATCTAAACCAGAAGTATTCTGATTCACTACACCCTTCATTTGTTCCTCAAGCATTTTGATCCTCTGAACAGGATCCACAGGTCCATCCATACCCCTACCAGAGAAAGCATCTTCTTGTTGGTCTTCCATCCAATTAACATTCTCATTTCCGTACCCATCATACCCATTGTTACAGCCAAATTTAGTCTGATTCATCATAGGGCCCCGTCCTCTGTTACCATACCCTTGAGCGACCCCGGCAGGTCCAAAAGGCATCATTCCAGCACCATTTCCGTTACCGAATCCACCATGGGCCTGATTAGCATTACCAAAACCATCATATCCGAAACCCTGAGCGTTGAAGCCAAACTTCCCATCCTGGTTAACATAATCAAACCCCTGGTCGTTATAGCCGAGTTCGTTGTTACCAAAGCAGTTACCTCCATTATTATCACCGCCCAGATTGGCGTCTCCGAATCCAACATTGTTAATGACAGTCTCATTACCCATTCCTGTATTACCATTCCCGGCGCCAGCGCCATTGTTCACATTCACAACAGGTACATTCACCACAGGTGGAGCTACAGGCGTAGGAGTACCATCCCCATGAATGGTTTCAACACGTACAGAATTGTGGTCTTCGTTTCCATTCCCAGCATTTCTCACCAGCAATGGCTGCACCAAAGTTTGCAAGTTTTCCTGCCCCTTCACAATTGTCTCCATCGTCTGCATGAACAGCGCCAGCTTCTCACGCATCTCCTGCATCTCGTTTTGCATCTGGTCCATGACTCTTTTGCAGTTGGTACGAGTAGAGTATCGGTGAGGACGTTGACTTTAAATCCTGGAAAAACCTGGCGAGATACAGGAAATGAGATACATTTCAATAATCACCTGATAATGCAATATGAATGTGTATGCAAATGCAACATGTGTCTGTGCATTAGGGAATATCACTCCCCAATTCTAGTGTTAATGTGCCAGTGCGGTGACAATGATAGAAATAAGAAGCTCGAAACTCAATCATAGAAAACATCTCATACATTGCAGAAAATCCCATTAAGTCAGGAATACAATATTAATGAGCGTACAATAAGAAGGCATGACCTCGACCAACAATCCTGGTGATGGCCAGCACAATGCAAATAAAGCATACACGTCAATACATGAGATAGTCAAGTGCGACCATACGCCTGGTACTCCTCTAATAATCTCTTAGTCTCGGGATGATTTGGTTGAGTAAGCAAACCCTCGACGAGTAGATCTCTTCGCTTGAGAACACGTCGTAATTCACCAATAGATTCCTCCCATGCCCCTTCTCCAAAGCGGTCATCTAACTTCCGTTTCTGAGACACAACCTCCTTCTTGCACTCGATGGCTTTGTTCAATGAGTTCTGAAGACTATATCTTGTCATAACCTCCTCTTCATACTTTCTCTTGCTAGCCTTCAACTGATCTTCGAGTTCGGAAATTTGCTGTTTAAATTTGTCTTCCCTCTTTTTGTTGTTGGTTAGCGTAGCATTCCACGTTCTGTTGCATGAAGAGATTTCCCGGTAGGCGGCATCGAGTGACTTCTTCTTGGACTCTAACATATCATGAGAGCTTCTGAATTCTTTTCCCAGGCGTTCACGCTTCTTTGTCTCTTCTGTCAGTTCGGCACCTAGCCTGTTTACCAACTCAGTCTGCTGTTGGAAGGAATACACAACTTTGTTCTTCTCACTCCGTATTTGAGCCAATTCCTTCTCTAACTCTTCATTGATCTTCATCAAGTCTTCTTTTTCTTTCACAACCCGCTCATAGACCTCCATAGCCACAGTAGTCGGTGCCTCAACTGGAATGGGAACGGGACGTGATACTGCTGGAAAAGGCATCTGCACCTGTCTTACCCTCTCTTGAATCCACATCTTGTAAGGCATGTAAGCTTGACAATCATTATTGCCTAGTAATGGTTTCCCTCTTATGCAGATATGATTCCAAGCATGCTGAAGCTTGGCCAATAATTTCCCACTCAGGTCGCCAGTGAAATACAGAAATTCCTGTATTTCTTCCTCCTTCGGTGGACTCTTCAAAGCATACCCAAACTGTCGAACCAACAAAGATGGGTTGTAATTAATACAGCCCTTCCTTCCAATCAAAGGAACGTTGGGAAACCCGGCACAACTGAAGATAATCTCTGACCCTAATAAATCTCTATCGAACCAGACAATGTCTTCTGAAGAAAGTCCCATTAGACGCTCAAACCATTCAGCTGTATCTGCAGATTCAACAAAAGGACCCTTCTTGGGCAGATGGCTCTCAAACCACACATTCAGCAAAGGTACACAACAATTGACATTTTCCCCCTCCTATTTTCATTCTTATAATGCAAGGAATGATAGAAATCCCCAATCAAGGTAGGCACCGGGTTGCCTGCAGCAAACAAGTGGAATGCATCCAAATCAACGAACTCAGGCAGATTAGGGAACAGTATAATCCCATAGATGCACAAGGCAAGAACAACGTTAAACACGATCCAGCAGCCACTTTTGGCATATTCTTGAGCTTTGCCAACCAAAAATTTGAGAGAAAACCCAGAAACTCCATGCCAGGAAGTCAACAACAACTCTGCAGGATCCATATGCAAAGGAACAACTAAGTCTTCCAGCTTAGGCTTAGCGTCCAAGTGAATGAAGGGCACTCTGTTCTGAATTGGCAACTCTAGAAACTCAGCGTACTCCTCCATGGTCGGAGCCAAAATGAAGTCCTGGAACATAAAACACCTCAAGGAGGGATCATATAACTGCATCAATGTGTATAACCCATTCAGCTCATATGCGGTTGGTCTGCAAACCAAACTCAGTAGCTTCCCATAACTCTTTCTAAAACTTCTCTTCACATCATCGTCAGCTAGGGAAATCAGACCCAACAGAGAAGTCACATCAGGGGTAGGCAACTTATACGCAATAGTCTTTCTCAAAGTACTCATGGTGACAGATAGAAGTCTGGAGCACTAGAATCGGGAAGTATGAGAATGCACCTGCAGCACAGACACACGTTAATGATATGCAGGATGATGCAAACAATGCAATATGCAAGCAATGCAACAAAGGACCAAGTGCCCCTGGCTGAGAAGCCTAATCCATGATATTGGCCTCAAATAGACCCACAAACTGCTCAAGACCATCCACAATGCTCCAACCTGGTCTCTGACAGACCCAATAACACTGTCCTCAAATACCACTGAATCTCAATCAAGAAAACCGGTAATCTGGAGGTCAAGTTACCTGCATGTCCCAACCCCTCTCACAGGTAGGTGTCCTAATAACTGACACAAGGTACGGCATCCTATGCGGTCGTTGGCGTCACAGACTTTCAAGATGGATGATACGATACCCAGAAGGTGTGGCATCATCATGTCCTGAAGAGGCCTCACTTAGCCAACTTCCAAATGATCGGTCCCCAGAGTCGACAATCCAATTAACCAACAACCCCTTCAACCCAAAGGGTTGAAAAAGAAGCCAACCAGAAGAACCTCGTCTGAGCGTGGATTTCATGAGACACTAGTACATGCAAAGCATGCACGCGCCCACTAATTTCCACTCTAATTCTAGGTGCACTCAAGCCCAGGTCCGACTTATCTCTCAATCATAGAACCCCCTCATACCCACAACAATAATCACAATAATATAATGCTGAATGTAAAATACAGAAACGTAAATCCATACAAAACCCACGACGGGAAAACAAGCGCTAGGATGGACTCACGTAGGGAACCGTTGGAGTCCCCAGAAGAGTCACCAACTGTCGCTACTGCGAAAATCGGCGCCGGCTGAACAAAAGAGTCGCCACCGTGCGTTATTTATCCCACAAGAGGGAAAGGAAACGCTCGAAGTAAACCTACCGCAAAGACGGGAAAGGAATGGTCATCGCAACCAAATCCTGGATTCGGGAGACGGTTACGCAAGGGGAAGGTATTAGCACCCCTCACGTCCGTCGTACTCGACGGGATCCACGCTTGTTTTCTAGTACGGATTGTTATTCTATCTACTCTACAGGTCTGGTGTTAAGAGAAAATAAAATGACTCGGCAAAGTATCGCACTTTATGCCTACGTATTCCCGTCTGAAACGAGAAATCAGAGTCAACGTAGTTCGCCTACCTACGGGAAAGGAGGGGAAGGTTGCTCGCTAGGATATCGCATCCTATGCCTACGTACTTTCATACAGCATGAAAGATCAGAGCAAACGTAGTTCGGGCCACGGAAGACACAGATTTGTCTGTTTATTTTTTATCCTTCTGAAAAAGTTTTTCTCCTGATTACGGGTCCAAGCGGACAAAAATGACATTTTTGATTGGTTTTCAGTCTTTTACGCAAGAACTGTCTTTTATTGATGTTTGAAATGTTATTGTGTTTTTGCATGATTTTTGAGATAGAAGAGAAAGAACTCTAAAACCTAGGGTTAAAATGGGAATCAAAACTATCCTAATGTTGTCATGCATGGATTAACGCCTAATGTCTGTCATATTTCTCTCTTGCGCAGAGAGAAACAGAGATCCTAGGGGATAAACGGAAAAGAAACAACAAATATATAGTAAAGCAGTAAAATGCATGAATGCAGCAATACAAGCGAGGCAAGGGAGTCCCACTCAACCTCGAACCTAGAAAACAATAGGCAAAGTGAAACGGCTTCACTTCAAACCTAAGGGGAAAAATAACAAACAATACAACAAAGAAAATAAACCCCAAAAGCAGCTCTGACAGCCCCCCAGCTCCTACAGCAGCAGCTCTGAAAAACATCCAACTCTGACAGTTGATAAACAGCAAAACAATAACATCTTCAAGTGAACCCCAAGATCCAACTCCAATGATACCCAAGCTACAACAAGCTTCCATCTCCAAGAAATCACCAAGCTCAAGCAAGCACAGAATCTCAACCAGTTGACAGCATCAGATAGCAGATAGCTCCAAACAACAGTAAACCCTAGCTTTAACAGCTGCACAGTTTTGACATGATTAATCTTCATCTTTGTCAATCTGTGATCTTCATCTCTATCTTCAATGGCTTCTTTCTTCAAGGCAAGCTCTCCTAGATGATAATCACTTAACAAGATGAGTTGAATGTTAAACAGTTCATTGACTACCAAAGGAAGCCTACAAACAGTTTAACATTATAGAAGAGTGGTTCTCTCAAAGTTCTACCTCTAAGGTAAGGCCACTTATCCCTCCAAAGGAGGGAGGTGAATACCATAGAGGGACTTTATGTCATAGAGAGGAATGGAAGCACAGGAAGCTATCCATGTTTGTATAAAAAAAATTCAGTCTATTCTAAGGCTCTGCTTATTCCTATTATTTCCTATGTCTTCAATCAACTCCCAGCTCAAACAGTCTTCAAGCTTCAACTTTTTATTATCATCTTCAATCTTCTCTTTTGATGTATTCATTCTCCATAAGCTCAAGCCAAGCCCCATACCCCATAGAAAAGCCCAAAAGCCCAAGCACCCAATTAAAAAACCCAAGTGGGAACACCAAACAAACACTCCATTTGCAAAATATACTAAAAATAGTAATATAGTATTTAAAATTCTAAGATTAATTCTAAGGGGATTTCTACATCTACCCTACATACCCTATATGTCCCAGAACCTAATTCATGCTAAAAACCCCAAAATAAAATGTTATAGTGCACCTATGTTGAGTTTGAACCCTACTATAACTAACCTAATGTTTTCTAATCAAAACTAAGCAAGATTAAATCACAAAAATGTGAGATAAATCTCTAAGGGAACCTATACTTCTAAT
Organism: Lathyrus sativus; assembly: GCA_963859935.3. Classification (NCBI taxonomy): domain Eukaryota; kingdom Viridiplantae; phylum Streptophyta; class Magnoliopsida; order Fabales; family Fabaceae; genus Lathyrus; species Lathyrus sativus. The sequence goes on along the minus strand of OZ012739.1, from coordinate 648,048,055 downwards.
CTAATCAACCCAACAAGAATCAACTCAAAACTATTCACCAATTGGTCACAAGCAAATTTACAAAAACATGTATCAAATGTACAAAATTAAAGAAATTAATAAAATGGGAAAAATCAAGTTAAATTGAAAAATGGGTGAATATGAAATTTATTATTTTCATAAAATCACAAATAAACCCAAGTGGATTTATTATGATTTTATGTAGTAAACTATATGAAAATTCAATAAAAATGGAAAATAGGGGTGGCAACAGCAACTATTCTACACTGCAGGAAAACATTGGGCCCAGGAGGGGGGGTACTACTAGCAAACGCGCTAGACCCATTAAAGATTCTGACAAAAAACACAAAACAATAAACCGGGGGGGGGGGGTGCGAATAGCGAGGAATTCGCTTTGATTCACGTTTGGGCCCCAAACGGGGGTGTGAGCAGCAAACCTGCAATGGGCCCAACGAAAACACAAAGGGGAGAGGGGGTGCTAAGGGAAAACAAGGGAGTATGATCAGCAATCCTCGTGACTGGGCCTAATGCCCGAGCCCAATTCAATCCAACTTCAGCAAAACCAAAACCCTAAAACTCCTAACTCTTCTCGCTACTGTTCACTACCCTCTCCACCGAAACCCTAGCGGCGCTCCCTCCATCTCCCTCACTGAAACCCTCTCAAACACACAGAGTCCTTCGTTCATCAGTCCAACACCTCTTACGCCTCAAACTTTCAGTTCAACTCACTCCTAATCTAAACTCGCCTCACAATATCTTATCATTCAAACTCTCACTAGATGCCTTGACCTAATTCCATTTCAAAACCTAACAATCATACAACCTACATCTCCAGCTAACTAACCAGCTATGAATGTGTAACGAGTTAAGGAAGAAGAAACAAAAACCTGGAGAATGCTGCTGAAGATGACTTGACGTACGATGATCTGGAGATCCGTTGGAGAAATGCTATGAAGATCTATGGATAATGAAGATCCCTGAACTTTGACGAAAAACTGGAAAGGTCCGTTGAAGAACACGCGATGACGTTCTTGAATCTGGGATGCGCTTCTGAAGATCCTTGAGCAAATCTGGAGAAATTGATGAAGGCGTTGTGTTTCTGGATATTTGGCGTAATCTGGCGATGAAGAGGAACGAGGATTGATGAAGATCTTGGATTCTCGGTGGCTCGATGCATATTGATGAACCTTGATGATCCTCGAAGATGATGATCCCACGAATCTGGAAATAATCAAGAGTTTACGGTTGGGTTCTTGCAACGTTTGATGAACATGCATGAATATTTTCAGAGTTTGGAGTTCGTTGAAGGATGTGGTGGAAAATCTGGGAAAATGCAAGAATATGGATGAAGTTTCCGGCGACCTCGTGATTTTACCAGCGACGGATGATGATGAACGCACGGTGTGTTCTTGATGATATGGAAAAACGATGAAGAATGGATGAACTTCCCGGTGGATTACAATTTTCCGGCGACGGTTAGAGGGGTGTTACGGCGGCCGACGGTGACGGTTAGGGTGGTCACCGGGAGCTTTGCATGGCCGGCGGTGAAGGGACCGGCGGGTAGACGCGTGGCAGAGGGAGGAGGGAGAGGAGGACACGTGGGAGTGGGGAGAGAGGAGAAAGAGACGCGTGGGGTGCTAGGTGGCAGAGAGAGTTCTGAGTGGAAAAAAGTGAAGTGGCTGAAACCTGGCCTACACGCGTGGCACTGCTCTTATAGTGACAAGTGGCATGCGAAATTGGACCCTCTGACTGGGCTTTCTGACTTG